>WOXC01003832.1:0-231236 GCA_011680675.1 Gymnobelideus leadbeateri
AATAAAGGGCCACACTTGAGGACCTAGAAGGTCACATGTTGCCTTGAGGCCCCAGCTTCCCCAGCCCCTGATACCACTGTCTTTCAAACAACTAGGTGGCTTCATGGAGAGAGTTCTGGATTGGAATCTTGCCTCAGACAGTCACTAGCTGTGTAAGCCTAGGCAAGTGATTTTCTTTATAACATCTGTTTCCTCATCTATAAAACCAGAGGAATAATACCCCCTACTACATAGGGATGTTGTGAAGATCAAGTATATGTTAAGCACTTTACAAACCCTTAAATGCTATATAAATATTTGCTATTATTAGCACATGCTTACACAGTTCTTTAAAGGTTTTATGAAGTGTTTTGCACACAACCTTGCAGGTAAGTAGTAAAAATACCATTTCCCATTTTGAGGTATACCACTTCCACTTATGCACAAAAGAATGAAGTTGATGCCAGATCCCTCCTGCTGCTTCTAAACTATCAAAGAAGCATTGAGTTGGAGTCTGATTTTATTCTCCCTCTTTTGATTTCAAGATGTTCCCCATTGTTGCTAATTTACATCCTTCTCAGGCTCCTAGAAGAGTGACATCATGCCTCTATTTTTAGGTTCTCTTCATGCTCCTACCCAGGGAGAACTTTATTAGCTTAGATATCATTTCTGAGATATTGTTATTTGGGCTGACATTCAGAAAATTGAATAGGAATAGGCATAAATGCACCCTGACACTCCAAAGTAAAATGCTCCCAAGCCAAAATGTCAGTTCTAGAGTAATGTTCTCTTAAAGTGGATAATCATTGTTAAAACAGGACTTTTCAAATAAACACATGCTCTGAGGGAGGATAATTATGGGCATACCCTGCATTTTGTCTCACCAGCATTTCACAACAGCATCTTCAATACACAAAAACAACATTCTACCTTAGTCCCTTAACTGCAATGAAGTTCTCAGATGTCAAGACCAGTCCTAGACAGGTCTAGAGCTCCTCATCCCCAATCCCCTCTACTCAGTTCCTTATCCTCCTACATTTCCTCTTCATTCCAACAATTCCTTTTTTACCTATTGCATTAAATGTCCCCTTGTATCATTTCCTGACAAAACTCTGTGTTTTACAGAATCAATTAGTAATATTCATTGAGGTATATTAATGTACTTAGAATCTCTTTGGCATAGTGTGTGTACATGAAGGCAGGTATGCATCCACTGGATATGATTCCAGGGCCAAGGATGGGTATCTTCTAATCAAAAAACAAAAACAAAAAACTAATCTCTTTCCAATATATTTTCTGTTGCTTGAAATTCCTCAAGCATGGGAAAGACAAACTTTCATTCCAGAATGAGAGAGAAGATTTAATATGTGAATTTACTTAAAAGGGGTAATATTAATTTTAATTTTTGAAAAGCTATTAATGACTGACAGCAGACTCTTTCCTCAGGGTGACTTTTGGGGGGAGGATCCTGGATACAATGGAAAGGGAAATGCATACAGGAAGAGGTGACTGGCAGGAGTTGCTTTGTTTGATTGTTTTGTTTTGTTTTGTTTTAAATAAAACTTTACCTACTTCTGGGGTTTGCCTGAGAGAAATGTTCATTTTATTCAAAATAAGTGATACTGCCTTTTCCCTCAGCAACTGTAACACTATGTTCAACATCTCAAGTTTTTCAGCACTGACTGGTAACTCCATCATTCATTCCTTAATCCTATAATGGTTTTGGAAGAAGTAGAAAAATATTTGTCCTCTTCAATAAGTTCTGGAATTGGGTGAAAGCATCCCTGAAATTGTCTTTGCTCTCCAAACATATCGGCATCATTCACATTCAGAGCAGTGAGGCAAGTCAGGGTAATTGTGGTTGGTTTTGTCACTCCCACAATAGCTCTAGATGTCAGAGTCCAGTAACAAAATAACACAATCCAATAAAGTACAACAAATTACTAAGCCAAGGTGGTAAGAGTGAACAGGTTCCTCATATCCATGAAAATGCCTGGTAGAGGTCCAAGAAGTTATAAATAATCTCTCAGCTATGAATTTCCAAAGGCTTTTATGGAAAAAAAAATTACAACATTATTTAAGTTCACCAATAACTTGTGTTCTAAATAACAAATCTCAAACTTTTTTTCAACCTTAAATTCTCCTTTCCCTCCTTACAGCACTTAATATTGTCAATACCCATTTTTAAATATTTTCTTCAATTCTATAATGATTCAATGGATGATCTCCCTGCTACATTTTGGGTTGCTCTTTTTCCACCTTCTTTCTTACTCCTCTTTTTCCTTCTTTTCTGTATAGGTGACTTTCCCCTTTCCAACATCATCTGCTAGCCACTTCTCCTTTGGCTAAATTTCAGTAGTTCTTATTTTGCTTTAATTCATTTGCTATATAATATCTTACTTCTCAATTAGATTTTAAGTTTGGATGAGGTAGGGACCATAGCTTATGCTCCTTTGTATAAATTACTACATAATAAGTGCTTAATAAATACTTTATTTGTCTTTCTATCTTTGCATTTCCTTCAAAGTGAGAATCATAGCGTTGTTGTGTTTGTCCTTCATTTTTGAAGAGGACTATGGCATCGGGTAAATGATGACATGACTTGCAGTTGACTTTAATTTGAATGAGGGAGGGCAGTGCAAGGTCACCAGCCTCGATTTCTCCTCCAGAGTCATCTGTATCCAGTGATCTGATATTCATCAGGATGACTGGAGATGACCCAGGATGTAATGGGAGACCCTGGACCTTTTAGGCTAAAGCCTTTTCACATCCTCATTTAGAGTGAGGTAATAACACCCATTCAGTGAACATGCATGCCACTTTAAGAAGTGAATCAGGGTGGCTAGGTGGTGCAGTGAGTAGAGCACAGGCCCTGGAGTCATAAGGACCTGAGTTTGGATCTGGCCTCAGATACTTAACACACACACACACACACACACACACACACACACACACACACACACACACACACAACTAGCCCTGTAACCTTGGACAAGTTACTTAACCCCAATTGCCCTCCAAAAAACAAACAAAAAAAAAAGACGGGAATCAAGGGATGGCCCCTTTAATTGGAAAAAAAAGAAAAAAGAAAAAAATCAAGGTGGTATGGGAAGACATTCAGGGTTGCTGTTCCAAAGATAAACACTTACCATTGACATTCACTCTAACACAGTGAAGTGGACCTATTGTGGTCCGACCTATGGGTTTCAGAGTGAACTGGGTTTAAAGTTTTGGGAAGAAAGGAAGGAAGGAAGGAAGGGAGGGAGGAAGGAAGGAAGGGAGGAAGAAAAAAAATGTTGTACAGTATAATCTGAATATCGTCATTAGTTTGCTTCTAAAATTGGCATATGATTTTCCAGTTCATATAAACTTGGACACCTAAGGCAAATTCAAAGGAACTATACTTTTAATGAAGCTTTTATTTGTTTAGTTGTTTTGGAAGGGAGAAAACAATTTATAGTACAGGAAAAGAATGCTAAATTTTTCATACTCTTTTTCACATCAATAAACACATATCCCCAACACATTCAAAAAGAGAAAGGTCTCCTATATACCAAAATATTTAGAGCAGTACTTTTTATTGTCAAAGAACTGGAGGGAAAATGGTTGTCCATCAACTGAGGAATGACTGAAAAAAACTGCAGTATATGAATGGCATAACAGTTACGTGGTGTAGTATTTTTTAGAGTACAATTAGAGCACAAGGCCTGGAATCAGAAAGACCTGTGTCTTTCTATCTCAAATGTCTCAAATGTGAGCTTTGACACTTACTAGCTATGTGACTGTGGGCAAGTCACTTAACTTCTTTCTGCTTCAATTTCCTTACCTGAAAAATGGAGAAAATATTAGCACTTAGCTTCTAACATTGTTATGAGGATAAAATGAGTTATTTATAAACTGCTTGGCACAGTGCTTGGAATATAGTATGTGTTTAATAAATGTTTATTTCCTTTCTTACTAATGGAATATTACTTCATAGTAAGAAATAAACAACATAAGAAATACAGAGAAACATGGAAAACTATGTGAACTGTTGTAGCAAAGGTACGAATAAGGAGAATAATATGTACAAAAACTGACTACAATAATACAAATTAAAAGAACACTAAATGGAAGCAAACTCTGAGCAACTGTAATCTGCAAACTTGGTTTCTCAGAAAAGACAATAAAACAGACTTCCCACTTTGTGGAAAGATGTGAGGTACTCTGGGAGCAAGGTCTTACATACTCTGTTAATGAGCATGTGTTTCTTTTTCCTTAACCATTTTTCTTTGTTACAAGGGGAGGTTCAGTGTTTGAGGGGCACACAGGAGTTAATATAGAATGAGTGATGTAAAAACATAAGGTATCAAAAAGCTTTTTTAATCAAGAAATTCAGTTTATTAAAATGGTTAAAATCAAAATGGATTGTACCTACAGCAAAAGGATTACAAAATATTTATATTTCTGAATAAATATTATATTTTGTGAGGTAAAAATTAAATAAACCACACTGTTAAGGGCAAATGAATGTGTTTGTCCAGTAGTCAAATACCCTTCTTGCTGAAAACCAAACCAAACCAAACTTTAAAAGTAGGCATAGAGATAGAGATTTGGCTACCATCTTTAAAAGGCATAGCTAAAACATGTGGTATAGTTTCAGTGAAAAGCCAAACTGCCTCATCTGCATCATCCATGCTAAAGGAAGAGTATAAAATTCATTTGTAGATTGATGTTACCATTAATGTAGTATCCAGGAAACCATTCATAAAATCACAGCTGCAGCTAATCTCCATTTCTATGGAGATTGTACATTTTTTAGAAAAAGAGAAAAAGGAATGCACTATTTTTGAAAAACATGAATAAAAATATGAAAATATCAGTTCAGGACTGCAGATGCACTGACTCATAGACACAAAATATAGTAATGTATCTATCCCATTTCTATAAATAAATAAATAAAATGAAGTAAAGATGCATGCCAGCACTCTGAATTATTCCATTACATCAATATACTTTATTTAATTATGAACTTGAGCTGTCTGGAAAACCACTTCATGATAACACAGTGATGTCTCTTCAAGTCAGAATTGTCTGCCCAGTTTTCTCCTTCAACACGAGCTTAAGCAATCAGTTAGCATCACTCAGGTGCACCTATTTTGCCACGTCCAAGAAATGAGCTGCATTTTATAGTCCACGTAGCAATCTACTCTGCTCTCAAGTACAAAAACAATGGAAATTACTAGAGAATTATGGGAACAAAATTTACCAATGTGTTCCAGGAAAAAAAAATGGATGAATTCATCAGCGAATGTAACCATGGGCCCAAGTTTCTGATACAGAGGAATCATAGCATAGGACTCTGCAAGAATTTGCAGACATGCTCAGAGAACTGCGTCATTGGTATCTGAAGAATCATGTAGACTTGAAACAAGCCAATACATTGGGGATGAATGAATGGATAAATAAATGAATGGACAAAGTATTTATTAAGCACTTTACAATGTGCAAAGCACTATACTATTTATTCTCAAGGAGCACACTTCAAATGAGAGAGACAAAACAATAAAGTTTTGAGCTGCAAGTGTGGTCTTTTCGGTATGGCAGTGAAGCAAATGGTAATGCCTTCTTCTCTAATGTCATTTCCAGTGATAAAATCTGATTACGTTTCTGATGTTGAGTCATTTGACAATGCCAAGGATTCTAGTGGCAAGAACCGTCTGGGTTTGTTGTTGTGGCCATAGCACAGCAGAAACAGTTACCACTTGGTGGGGCTGCTTCCCAGGATGATGCTTGTAGATACTGAACTGGAAGCATTACTGTTCCAAAGGTTCAGGATCATGGATTTTCTCCATGAGATATTAGTATGGACTATTTCATCCAATTTTACAAAGAGGGGAAGATTATCTCATATAATAATGTTTTAGTATACTTTGATTACTTATGGGAAAAAAAAGAATGACCAATATTGACTGCCAATTAAACCAGAAGAAATTTTTCATGAAGACTGATTCAGTTATATATAACTGATAAATATTTATGAGTGCATCTCATGAATCCAAAGGAATTTTGTAAAAACCTATGTTAAACCTTGTCTAATTACTATGGATGACCTTTTTTCTTGGCCCAGTGCCTTCTATGATTCCTACAGACCACCTCATAATTTGAGGTGCCACTGTTTAAGTAGCACTTAGTCAAAGGCTATTTGATGAAACAAGCACCTTTATGGAATTGATTCCATTTGTTATTCATCCTATACTGAATCTACCAGTGCAACCACATTTTAAGAGGTTCCATTCCTTAGAAGAAATATTTATTAATTGCAGTATACCTATGCAAAATATTTGCTTGTATGTTAGGTTAATACTATTCCTTGGTGGAAGTGTTTCTTACCTCTTAGCTTGTCCAAAAGTTCCCTTTTTGCTCCTTCAAAACACACAACTCACTTTTGCAAGTAGCCTTACTTGGGGATTTGTTGATTTTTTACCTCCTGCCATAAGAAAATGATAGCTTCTCTCAAGGTCGTTCTTAAGATAATTATTAGCACCTGCCCTGGGACCTTGAGAAAGTAGTTGTCTCCCAAGGCTACAGAATATGTGTCAACCTCAGGCTAATTATGATAAACTGCCTAGTATTCCCCACCCCCATATAGTTAATAGCCACCTCTGCTTAAATGTTGACTCAAACTAACAGTTGTGAGTTTGAAAAGACTGGCCAAAGTTCAGCCACATGCACTTTGTCCAATAAATAATCCCCAAATCTTCAAAGTCAGATTGAAGCTAAGCATATTCTGAATGAGATGCCACAAGAGAAGTTTTTCCCCTTCCAAATCAATGGAAAGTAACTCTAAGATTTGAAGCTTCAGAACAGGTGTTTACTTGTTTGGATAGATGGAGTTTCTGTACCTGCATTCCTCTATATCAATGAAATCACTGGTCTTATTAAGGAAATGAAAGGGAAAGAAAGGGAAAGAGGAAGGGGAAGGAGAAGGGGAACAGGATAAGGAAAAGGAAGGGAAAGGGGAAAGGAAAGGGAAGCACAAGGGGAAGGGGAAGGGAAGCAGAAGGGGAAGGAGATACATTTCAACCTTGAGGACTTTTTTTATGGAATTCTATGAATTTCTACCCTTGGACTTGTCTTATTCAACAACTTTGATGAAAATTTAGTAGGCATACTTATTAAAGTTTTAGATGATACAAAGATAAACTTGGTAGGTGATATAGTGCTTAACAAAATAAATGTGATGAAACATTTGGACAGGTTACAATAATGTAAAATTTACCATGGGAAAAAAATAGATATGCTTTTGGGTTCAAGAATTTGTACAGATAAAGCTTGGTAGTTTCTTGACTAGCTAGAGGTTCACGTATATGAAAACTGGAGATTTTCACTAGCTATCAGAACAATAATAATAAAAACTATGATGTAATCTCGGGCTATATTAACAGAAATAAGAAACTAGGAAATTCATGTTTTGAACTGTTCAATCACCAAGGATTTCTTAAGCACCTGACATGTCCCCCATCATCCAATTTATAGCATTTTGATGTCCAGGCTTAACAATAATAACTTGCATTTATAAAGTATTTTAATATTTATTGATTGTAGGCTCTATATATCACAAAGACACTGACAAACTGGAGAAAACATTGAAAGAATGAGGAATATTTAGCTGGAAATAGAGAATTAGGAAGCATGATAGCTTCTTTCAAATATTCAATGAACTGTTCAAAGGAATATGGATAAGATTTCATCTGTTAAGGTCCACAGGATATAACTAGAAATAATGTATGAAAGATGCAGCAAAGACAATTTTAGTTCAATTAAAGAAAGAAATTTTGTAGTCAGTACTGTCCTAAAATGGAATGAGCTTTCTGCCACTATAAGTATTCAAATAGCAGCTAGATGGCCATCTGTTAAGAATGTTATCTAGGAGATTTCTGCACTTAGTGGAAGTTTGGAAAGACTGGCCTCAAATTTCTCTTCTAATCTAAGCATCCATGATTCAAATTGGGCAGAATTGGTTACATTTAATTTTTGACTATACTTAACTTTGTTTTTTCTTCAACCACAGATGCTTTAGTATAATTCCGTTCCTCTAAGAGTGAGGATGAATTTTCCCCCAAACATGAAGTATATCTTTTGCATAGAATTTCCATATTCCTAATTTCATGGAAATTGAAAAGAAAATTCACACCCTACTACTATTCATGCACTTGACTTATCTTATAGCAGTCTAAAAAATGCTTTTAAATTTTCTACCAATTTGATTCAATAAAGATCAACCAGATGCTTACTCTGCACAAGGCACTGGGCATAGGGACCAGACATTGATTTCCTTGGTACAAGGAATCCCCATGTGAGGAAATTATCTGTAACAATAAAGGTTAGCATGTTTTCTACAAATTATAATCATAGAGAATTGTCTAGGGAAATCAGAGGTTAAATGATTTGCCCAGAATTACACAGCTAGTATATGGCAGAGGAGGAAATGGAAACATTTTCCTGGTTTTGAGGCCATTTATATACCCATTACACCATTGAGCAGTCCCTGCTCTTAGAAAGACTACTTCCTACTATGTTCCTATCTTAAAAGGACAAGTTTAATTAAAGAAAAAAATGAGGTGGCTAGGTGGCTCAGTGAATAGAGCAAGGGCCCTGGAGTCAGGAGGACCTGAATTCAAATCTGATCTCAGACACTTAACACTTACAAGCTATAACCCCAATTGCCTTGCATTCTCCCCTCCAAAAAGAAAAAAAAAGGATTTCTAATTATTGAAGGGCTTTTATTCAGAAGATAACACCTTACAGCATCATATAAGGTAGAGGTACATTTATGAGTACTCAACATTGCCAGGCAAGAGTAAATACAATTCTTTGTATGACAATATATACCTCAGCTTTGCTGTACATCTTTGATGAAGAGATGATTGCAATTACCTCAGTTGCTGATACATCATTATTTGCCTTCCAACAAAAAACGGTGCCAGAATCATAGGAGTATTAGTAGGATTAGAGAATACAGGAAAATTTTTCACTGATCTGGGCTCAGACTTTTAGCAATGGCAGTGAATTAAGATAGCATGGTAAAAAAGAAAAGAGAGCTGGATTTGAATCTGAAAATTGATATTCAAATCCAGGCTGTGCTACTTAGAAATTATGTGACCCTAGATATGTCACTTGAGCTCTTGGGTTCTATTTTCACATTTTTTAAATAAGATCATCAAAAAGGACCTTAATTTATTTAAATGTATTCTCTTATGACTCTTGAATATACCATTTATTCTTTAATTCCAATTGAAGAGATTAAAATACAAATACTAACACTGAATAATGCCAATCATAATCCCATCATACTTACCTAGTATATTTAAAATTTTAAAGTACTCCAGGTGGCTGGGTGGTGCAGTGAGTGGAGCTCCAGCTCTGGAGTCAGGAGAAACTGGGTTCAGATCTTGCCTCAGACATTTTACACACACACACACACACACACACACACACACACACACACACACACACACACACACACAACTAGCCATGTGAACTTGGGGAGGTTGTTTAACCCCAATTGCCCTCCAAAAAAAAAAAAGCAAAAAAATATTTTAAAAAATAAAATTTAAAAGTACTTTCAGATACTATCTTATGTTGTCCTCCGACATGCTTGTGGGAATTGCATACTCTATACAGGCTTGAACTTGAACTTGAATCTTCATGTGTTCAAATCTGACCTCAGAAACTTATTTAGCTATGTGAACTTGGGCAAGTCACTTAACTCTATTTACCTCATTTTCCTCCTCTATAAAATGAGCTTAAGAAGGAAATATCTATATCTATATTCTATATCTATACTAAGAAAACCCCAAATGGGGTCATGAAGAGTTGGACATTACTAAAAGAACGCATCAGCAACAACAACAAAAAACAAACAAAACCTGGGAGGTTCTCAAAGATTATATGATTTAAAGAGATTAGGCCTTTCAACTGCTTATGAAAAGAAAGAAAAATAAAATTTAAATTACTATCTGGAATTCAGATAGGATAATAGGATCATAGGCCAATCCCATCACTCCACAAATAAAGAAACTGAGAAGAGGAGTTGTGAATTGCCTTAGGTTTTATTGGTTGTAAATGATAGCTGAAACTCAAATTGATTCCCCAACTCTAGATGAAAGACTCATTCCATTATGCCAACCTTCCTCTCATCTTGAGCAATGTCATTCCTGCATCAAATACAGGGACCACCATCAATTATTTGATTAAAATGGAAAGCTCTGGTATATCCCTTCTTTTTCCATGTTTATAATCATAACTGAACTTTGTCTGACTTCTACAGCATTACAAACATCACCACTATATTATCTGAGAACAGACAATGTTGCCCCAAGGCATTTTGTTTCAAGCAGTTGCTTCAGAAAAAGCACTATTTAGGAAACAATCGCTATTGGAGTTTGCTGCAAATGGCTTTATATGAATACCTTCAGTATTTTTATGTTCTATTGCACAAGACTTCAATGACAAATCTTTTGTGACTGCCATTACAATTATTACCAATAGAATCAGACTTTATAGCAAAGGTTCACATTTAAGTGGTCTGAGTTCACACTAAAAATTATTTAATTTCACTTTAAGTAGTAAATAATTATAGCCTTGGATGTTCACAATACATTTTTTTTTGCTTTTTGTTGTTATTGTTATTGTCAGAAGGGGTTTTCAGAATTAAATATATACACATACATACATACATGTATAAATATATACAGATACACATATATACACACAGTTATAGACAAACACCTGTGTATATACATACATATACACAGATGCACATATATATGAAAACATGACTCTAGACCATGCCATTGAGTCCATTAAAAGAATTCCCAATTCATTCAAAGCTCAAATTCCTTCCCCTCAAGCAAGAAGATGCATGTTTTCTTCTTGCACTGTAATTTTGATAAATGTATACAGCCAGACTCTAGAGCCTAGCTACACACATAGTAACATTTATTATAGACATTACAGTTTAGAAATCCTTACAAATCCTTGTGAGGAAGGTGGTGCAAGTATCACTATCCCCATTTGACAGATGATAAAATAAGTTCACTAAGGTTGTGTCCACAGTCATATGACACTCTCTCTCTCTCTCTCTCTCTCTCTCTCTCTCTCTCTCTCTCTCTCTCTCTCTCTCTCATTGTGAACTGATCCAACTGTTCTGGAAAGCAATTTGGAACTATACCGAAAGGGCTACAAAACTGTGCATACCCTTTGACTCAACAACAGCACTTCCAAGTTCATATTCCAAAGAGATTAAAAAAAAAAAAACAGACAAGGACCCACATGTGCAAAAATATTTGTAGCAGTTCTTTTTGCAGTGGCCAGGAATTGGAAATTGAGGGGATGTTGATCAATTGGGAATGGCTGAACAAGTTGAGGTATAGGAATGTAATGGTATTCTATTTTTCCATAAAAATGATGAGCAGGAGGACTTCAGAAAAATGTGGAAAGACTTATATGAACTGATGCTGAGTGAAGTGAGCAGAACCAGAACATTGTACTCAGTAACAGCAACATTGTGTGATGACCAACTCTGATAGACTTAACTCTTCTCAACAATACAAGGATCTAAGACAATTCCAAAAGACTCATGATGGAAAATGCTGTGCACATCCAAAGAAAGGACTATGGAGTCTGAATGCAGGTCGAAGCATACTATTCTCTGTCTCTGTCTCTGTCTCTGTGTCTCTCTGTCTCTCTCTCTTTCCCTCTCCCTTTCCCTCTCCCTCTCTCCCTCCCTCCTTTCTCATGGTTTTTCCTTTTGGTTTTAAGACTTATTTGCAACATGACTGATGTGGAATGGAAATAGGTTTATTATGATTGTACATGTATAGCCTATATCAGATTGCATATTGTCTCAGAGAATGGGGAGTGGAGGGCAGGGGAGAAAAAAATAGATCTCAAAACATTCTAGAAGTGAATGTTGGAAACTATAAACAAATATTTTTTTAAAAAGTATGCTAGCAAGAGAAGACATAAATGGTAGGGGGAAGAATATTGCTGCTAATGCTTGGCAAATTGTCTCTATGGTGTTATATCTCATAGGATTTGACATCCTGTGAGTTTACTTCTCCCTTTTATGATACAGATTTTTTTATAACTATAATTTGCACCAATAAAAACATTTAAAAAATAAAATAAATTTCTTACAAAAGACACCGAGTTCTTAGATAGTATAATATTAAATGCTAATTAAAGTGATCTTATGTGGTAGATGATGTCCCAGAAATGGGCATGAAATCAGGAAGATCAGTCTCTGATATGCACTAATTGCATGAGCTTGGACAAATCATTTAATCTCTATTTGGTTCACTAAATTTCTTATAGTTTATTATAGGTGTTCAATTAATTAGGTGGAGTTCCCTAAAATGACTGAAGAAGCCATAAGTTTGTATTCCACATATCTAGGTACATATCTAGGTGTGGGAAGCTCAATTCATTTAGCTTCTCTGTGTCCCTATTAAACTCTCTAAAATCATTGAGTAAATTTCTATTTGTGGAGGAAGTTTCCACAACAGAAATTCACTATTATTATACAATTATCACAGGTGCAAAAAAAAAAAAAAATCCAACTAATTAGATATAAAGAGGAGTCTTGTCTTCCTTCCCCGCCCCCACTCCAGTGAAGGATGAAAATCTACTCACATTGAAAAACTCACTTAATTTTTCTAAATATTTGGGTTTTATTCAGTACTATTGCCTTTGTCTCACTGGGATTGTATCACTTAAAGATAAACGTCTTGTTTTAGGGAAATACAGAAATTTTATTATATAAAACACAATATCCTTAATGTCTTAAAAATTCAAATCTGGTTATTAATCATTGTAAATACATGATAATAGGTATAATTATAGGGAGACTCAGCAGAGCCCTCAAATAGTACCACTGTGCAAACTCACTACAAAATTTATGTCCACATGACAAGAAAATGACAAAATGAAAATTAAATGTTTTTTTGTTCAACGCATTTGACTGTAGACATAGTTCTCATCTCTTACTATATTTTCAACAGCTATCATTCTTTTTTTAGCACTTCAAAATTTTTCTATAAAAAATTAGTGAAAATATACTATTTAAAGATAAATGTAGGTGTAGCTTTTATTTATCATGAACAAATTTAGACATTCTTAACAAATGCTTTTAATGTCCCCCCCCCAAAAAATAAAAGAAATCCTGAATGATTGTTATATTGCTTCAAAAGAAGCATATAAATAGGTACAACATTTAATCTAGAAGAACATCATTATTGATTCATACTTCAGATAATATCTAGCTATAAAATTTCATTGCTGTAAGACACTGTTCTCACTATGGTCGTATCCTCTATTATGATTGCTATTACTAACAATTACCTTTTCTCCAAAAACATTTTAGCAGCCCTAGAGTGATACACTGAACCATTCAACAGAAATTGATAACAGTAGTAAGCTCACTCCTTTGGACTTTGTTGGTAGCATCTTGCTAACTAATTAATATTTCCTTTTTTGATACAGGATACAAAGACTTGTTTGTATGGAACAATATTCCTATATAATGAACTTGATTTATAGGTGACAATCTATATAAAGAATGAAGACAATAATTCAGGAGAGCACTGGGATAAAATTATTATACTCACACATTTAAATATCCTTATCTTTGAAAATTTCCCCACATTGTAATTAATCATTTTAGAGTTTCAGATGCTTTTCAAAAGAAATCCAAAACCTTGACAATAGACCCACAGGCAAATTTCTCCCAAACTCTTGCATCTCAGCTTCAGTAAAGGGGTGGGGGTGGGGGGGCTATAAATAACTTCTTCAGTGAAATCTATCACATTTTTCAGAACAGCTGCAAAGCCAAGTCATTAACTCTGACTTCTCCATTAAATCCAGCTGCAACATATTGCCTCTTTAAGATTTGAACTCTATGACCATATACCTCAATCTGTGAAGCATAATGCAGTTGTTGTTGACACATCTTTGCTAAAATATGAGAAGCAATGGCCTCAAATGTGACAGAAGTCAATAGATCTAACAATAGTACATTTCAACTAAAAGCTAAAGTATAATTTTGAAGATGTAGCTCTCCCAATGACCTGCAGCTGTGGAACTAAAAAATAGTCCAGATTTTTTTTTCAAAGCTTATTGTTTCATCAACTATATATGAATGCATCAAATCCAGCTCTTACAAAAAAATTATTAGTCGCAATGAAAAAGGTTCTTATAAATGAAAAGAAGTTCCACTAGGCAGTCAGAATACATATAGACAGGGCAGCTAGGTGGCACAGTGAATAGAGCACTGGCCCTGGAGTCAGGAGGACCTGAGTTCAAATCCAGCCTCAGATACTTAACACAAAAACTAGCCATGTGACCTTGGGCAAGTCACTTAACCCCAATTGCGATCCAAAAAGCAAAAAAAAAAAAGCAAAAATAAGAATACATATGGACAATTAGGTTCAGTTATGGCTTCCATGTAAGAAAAATATGGATGTCTAGACCACCTAGAGGAGAGCAATCAAAATTGGCAGAAGACTTGAGGCCAGAAACTATTGAAAAAACTAGAAATGTTTAACCTAGAGAAGAGGAGATATGATAGCTTTCTTTAAGCATTCAAAGAGTATCTTCTCTAGAAGAAAGAATACATATTCTGTGCTATTTCAAAGTCAAAATTATGGCCAATGGGTGGAAGTGACATGATCTACATATTTCTTCTCAATGGCAGGAAAAATTTTCTAATAATATGAGGAACATGTGCTAATATGAGTAGTCCTTCAATCAGTGTAGAAAACAATTCATCCTCACCTTCTATCCTATGTAACTCTTATCCTGTAACTCCTATAGATCCTCCATGGGGGTTCTACCAAACACATTTTTTCACTAGGTCTATAAATGATATGAACATATCAATACAGCACATATGCTGTCAATCCCTCACTCTTGCTACCTGACTGACTAACCTCCATTTTTAATGATGCATCTCTTGATATCATCTATGCAGTTTCTTTCACATAATTGATTGTTTGAAATAGAATGTAGCCTAAATGTGTTACCATGTGCCAATCCATTATCCTTTTAGTGGCCCAAAATTTTTAGTCATTGAAAACTACTATTCCATGTTATACAACATCACGAGAAGAATGGTGGTGCTAAAATGATGGAGTTTTCTTTCAAGGAGAAATATGAAAGTGTTATATAATTTCCCAAAGGCTACCACATTTGCTTTCTTTTACTCATTTAAGTCTGGACCCCGTTCCATTTTCTAGCTGCAGTGTCTCTCCAAGAGTTGCATACTGATAAACCAGCTCCAGGTGCTGTCCAACTAACTGCTTATCAAAGGGCTGACACCAGTGCCTGTTGTAGCCAACAAACAATATAATCCACTTTTTTTTTTTCCTTTGTAGATTGTTAGGCAAAACTCTTTTGGAGGATTATGAATCTCATCTAGAATGTTCTGTAATGTTCCAGGACAGATATATTTCACAGTGCCATCCACAGATTAGGATACCATCAGGACCTTACCACCTTTCAATCAAATAAAATAGAAACTTTGGCCCTGACACAAGATATTTTCCATAAACTATTCACATGAAATCATGTGTTCTCTATATGTAGAAATGTTGAAGCAAAGACTAGGAATATAACAGAAGAGATTTCTTTAAAAGATGGTAGAATGAACCATATAGTCTCTAATGTCACTTCCACTTCAAAGGTTTTATGAAACTACATTATTCATGAAGTAAAGGTGATATACTACTCTGTAGAATTTCTGAAATATTGTCAAAAACATTTGCTGACTTTTATATATCTATAATCTAATTAGTTTGGGCATTCCCTTAAGCAGTACAAAAAAAAATCCATTCTATACTTCACAGGGTACAATTCTTAAGCATTATATAAACCCTTTATAAAATAACTACCCAATGTCCTGAAAATTTTATTCTGACTCTTTATTTCTTTATTTTACCATTTTGTGATTGCTAATACAACACTTGGTGATTCACCTGCTATCATTTACTCTCATTAGATAATTAGTCCACTTCCTTTTTTAGTTATATGTTTCTTCAATTTTGTCTTTTATATTATCTCATGTATAACTAATAAGATCATAGAATCTGAGATTTAGAGTTGGAAGGAACATAGAAACCATCTAGTCACCCATTAATTTCAGAGATGAGGAAACTAAAGCCAACAGAAGCTAAATGACCTAATTCAGATCACATAAATATTAAATGGCAGGGCCAGGATTCAAACATAAGTAATCAATGGGAATATGCAGTCACCTACTTATGCCCACAATGATTGTTTCCATTGCTTATTGGATTTAGTCTATTGCTTTTTCCTTCTATAATCATCATGGGCTATATGAACTTTTAAAATATTATTTTATGTTTCCCAATTATAAGTAAAGATAATTTTTAACATTCATCTAAAAAATGGAGTTCCAAGTTTTCTCTCTCACTCCCCCATAATCTCCCTCTCTCAGATGATAATCAATTTGATAAAGGTTATACATATGCAATCGTGGTGTTTTATTGATTTAAAGCCATTTAGCATCACTGAGTAAATACTGATATATATATATTTAAAGCTTGGTGTATTTCTCTAATGGAATAAAATATGGCTTATTCTTCCTTACAAAATATGCATATAACTTTTTTAATAGAAAGTACATATACAAAAAATGACAATGTACTTCCTCAGTGAACTTCCAGAATATTATCCTGTTATGTACAGGGAAATGCAAACATTTAATCAATTTTGTTCTTCCACTATGAATTCCTAAGCCAGTAACTTTCAGATGATGATGGATCTCATTGAAAGAGTATTTTAGTGTTCTGGGACTTAATTCAATGAATATAATGTTGTCTATGTGAAAGATTATAATTTTTTTGGTTGATAGAGAATTCCTGTTCTATTTGAATAGGCCATACTCCATGACACTGATGAACATCATATAGTAACATAAGTTTAAACTAACTGGTTCGTTTATTGAATTTTTTGAATTATTTTGAATTTATTGAATTTATTGAATTTTCATGGTCACACTATTGGAGGGTCCATTTATAGGAGGATCCATGGTATTAGATGACATGGTCAACTTCCCAGATTGAATTTAACAACCTTCTTTTAAAAAATAAATAAATAAAATGTGTGTTGTGAGGAAAACTCAATAGATCCTTCTGAAAACATGACTCCTAATTCATCAAGATTGTTTAATGTAGTTTCCTAGAGTAAATTCACTCTTTTTAATCATGTTGTACCACAACCTAATCAGTATTTGGTGGTTCAGATTAATGACCAGCCAAAATTAAACCTTAATGATCACCTGTTTCAACAACTTCCCCTTTATAATAAACACAATTCTCTGTTACTCATACCAGGACTGTCACCTTTTTTTTTTTTTACTTTGTCAATACAGCAATTTAGGAATTGATTCATATTTATATTTGAGAGAAAATTATTTGGGGTATATTAGAAATATTAGCAATAACATCTCTCTTCCTAAATCTGTTTCTTAAACTAATAATTGTCATTTGCTTTCATCAAAATCTTATTCATAACATTTATATCTTATATACTCAAATATTCAAATGTATCTAGGTTTTCATAGATATTGAAGTTGCCTCCAATAATAAATACTAATAACTATTCATCCTGTATAACTCTTGTCCATCATTTTTCTCATAAGTTTAACACTAGGGTGAAGGTATGTATTTAATTGTACTAATGTTTCATTTCCCTTTCTTCTGACACCACAAAAACACCAATGTGACAATATGGGTGGTCTATCTGTTGGCCCTCAAGGCCCCCTGTCATCCTGGCTCATACATTTTCCTGATGACATTCTTTACCTCTTTTCAGAATTTCTTTATTTTGAAGCCTACTCACACATGTAATACTATTTATTGCTCTTTGGGTAATAATCATATTTTATTCCTTGGAGATAATAACATTCCATAAATTGAAACCTAGCAATACTGATATAATATTAGTATTAAAAAGTTGGGTTTTTGTTTCTGGGAGAAGTTTGGAGATCATTCAGTTTCCTGCAATCTGTACACATATTCTAGGCATGAATATATGGCACTTTGATTTTTCTTTTTTTTTCTTTATTAAGTCAGTTCTAAGCCAAGCAAAATCTCCAGATGTCAGGATATAAAGTAGAATGCAAATGCTTATTTTTCATAGAGTGAAACAAGCATGACTATATCATTGTCTTTTTTATATAAGCTTAATTTCTCTTCCTCATCACATCATTATCTTTGTCATCTTTTCAATATTAGTAAAATTCCCCAAATCCCTATAGTTTTAATACCTAAACTGCTCCCACATACACATCTTTAATCTTCTTGTCTCAGATGTAAATTTTCCACAGTTTGTCTCTTGGTATGTTGGCATTAAAATGTGCTTTGACATTGTTGACTTCACCTTGATTCTTATGCTTTACTCCAATGTTGATCTGTAATTTCAGTACTGAGAGTCTGAATCTCCAGAAATGCTAATCTTCAAGACCTCATCCATTCTTATCTTTGAGTGCACATAAGTCCTACATAGTGTATCTTGGTCTCATGCCTCACCATATTATGGAGGTGACCCTGGAATCTCAAAGTATTGACCAGTGGAGTAGATTATATCTAATAGATTATATCTTCCTAGGAAGGATGTGAGCACAGAAATGGTGAAAAGGATATCTGTTTTTCCAAGACTGGGGTAGCCAAATACCTAGTGGTATACTACCAGAAGATTTGCTAGAAGGTAAGCTGTTTGTTTTTTTATTTCTTTGGGGAGGAGGGGGGAAATGGTACATGGCAGCCCATGAAATGGATGAAAGCAAAACAAACAAAAATCCCCTCATCATATTTCCTGGAAAACTTTTTCACAGACAGGCAGGAAAGTTTCAAAATTTATATATAGAAATTATTATAAACTTAAAAAAATCCATCTGCACACCACAGATTCTCAGTTTCATGTGCAATCCCCTCTTTCTTTACTCTTTTAAATGCTTATTTATTTGAGCATACATTTAGATTTTTTTTATATAAAAGAAAACTAATAGTTTCTCTTATCTTCCATACTAATTAAATCAACTAAAAACATCCATCCACAAGCCTACAGTTAAATCATTTCCTTCAGTATATTCGATTTCATTTGAGTAACAGAACATTATTTTCTTTGTGCTTCCTTCTAAATTCCTAAAAATAAAAATTCTCAAACTTTCTAACAACTAATCTACATTCTCTCATTCCAAACTTACTTCAAGTTGCATCTCCTTTCTGAAACTTAAAAAAATATTCAGTAGGACAGTCAGAAGATCGCAGAACCATAAATTTTGAACTGGAACAAATTTAGGGACCAGTCTCCTTAGGAAACTGAGACCCAGAAAAGTTAAGTGCTATGCTCAAGTTCACATACTAGGAATAGATATCAAAGTCAGTATTTGAACCCAATCTTACACCTTCACATCTAGTAGTTTTTCTTTTCCCTAGCTATCACATATGTCTAGAATTTCTCTCCCTCTATATCTCAACTTCCTGTCTTCTCTGGCTCCTTTCAAGTCCCAGTTAAAAATACCACTTTCTATAACAAACCCTTCCTAATCTCTCTTAATGTTAATATTTCCCCCCGAGGTTATCTCCAATTTTTCCTGTATATATCATTTTTTGTACATAGGTCTTTGCAGGTTGTTTTTTCCATTAGATTGCAAGCTCCTTGAAGGCATTAGATATTTTTGCCTTCCTTTGTATCACTAGCACTTAGCACACTGTCTAGAACATAGTAGGTGTTTAATAAATGCTTGCTGACTTGTTTCGACTTGACTCTCCACTGTACCAACCTTCCTCTTTTTTGTCTAACATTCAAGTCTCTTTCCAGTTTATGTTCTTACCTTTCTAGATTAATTTCCTAATACTCCCCTGCTTTTACCCCATATGCCATCCAAACTGAGCTTTTTTTTTCCATTTCCTGAAAATAAGTATTCCTCTCCTCTATATAGAAGCCCATGCCCCATATAATTCCTTTATACCTATTACTAGGGGTATGTGTGTGTGTGTGTGTGTGTGTGTGTGTGTGTGTGTGTGTGTCTTATTTCCACTTACCCACCTGCCTGCCAACTGAGCCAGAGGTGTCTGAGTGGCAGATGAACCAGCAACACTAGCTACTACTGAAGTTGGGGGTTGGGGGGAAGAAGAGAGGGAAAGCTATGATTTTTTTTTCCCTTCCCTACCCAATCCTCATTGGCCTATTGCCCAGTTCCTTCCCACTACTTATTGGATGCCTAATGTCAATTGCATTCTTAGGTCCATGTACCTACTTCTGTTGGTACTAGAATGAACCCATAATCTTTCTGGTACAAGACCATATGACTTTTTTTGTCCAAAGTCTTCAGAGCCTTGCCACCTGCCCTACTATTTCCCAAACCTATATGCTAACTGGCCTCTCTATCTATAGGGAACATGACTATAAGTTCTTATGTGTCATCTCCCCAATAAGAATGACACATTCTTTGGGACAGGGACTGTCTTAGGTTTCTTTCTGGATCTCCAGTGTTTAACACAGTACTTCACCCGTAATAAGAGTTTAAGAAATACTTGTCTATTCTATTTCTATTCTGTCTTATTATTCTATTCTATCTTAACTCCTTTAAAGTAGAGACTTTATATTGAGATATTTCCCCAGATACCTAGAACAGTACCTTATATATGGCACATCCTCAAAATATATTTAACATATGATTATATAATTTTGCTGTTGTTTATTCTTGCTCTTTCCAGTGTTTACTTTCTATCCTTGCTATCATAACCAGAGCTTGGTTTTTTATAATGACTACTACCAGACAAACTGCTATGAGAAGTTAGTGCTTTTCTATCCATTTTCAAAAATTATCTATTTCTATCTATTTCAAAAATTACATTATAGTAATCCTTCCTTTAAGGAGAGCATTTTACTACTAGACTTGCTCATAATTTATATGGGTATAATTAACATTCTCAATAACGTTTCATTATATTTGGGGGGGCATTCATATTCAAAAACAAAAGAAATTATTATTCAAAAGAATTTTATACTTGAAAATATCATTTTGTCTCTATATTTAATTTTTTCTCTAGACAATAACTTGAGTCATTATCTCAAAGGGGAAGAAAAAAAAGTATATGTTATCACATATTGATAAAAATTTTTGTCCTTTCTCATTACCCCCCTCAAAAAAAAAAGATTATTAGTTTAAAAACCGAAGCACCCAAATAAAATTCTCCCTAAGGTTGTTTTGTGATTCACAGAGTTGTGAAAACCTTTTCTTGCTTCACCTCCATCATCCATAAGACAGTATTGATTGTTTTGGAGTCCCAGATTGCATGGACTATTGCCATTACTGACCCACTTGAAGCTGTGCTAAGAGGAAACCATGGCTTTCTCTCCTTTGTCTGCAAACTGTTCTTTATTGCTGCCAACTTTTTCATCTTGTTCTGCATTGCTAAGCAGGCATCTGGGATAAAAGGATTCGGTCTATCACATCTTT
Source organism: Gymnobelideus leadbeateri (assembly GCA_011680675.1). NCBI lineage: Eukaryota > Metazoa > Chordata > Mammalia > Diprotodontia > Petauridae > Gymnobelideus > Gymnobelideus leadbeateri. Next base: position 21,512 of record WOXC01003832.1, read on the forward strand.
TTTTCTTCTTGGCTGCTTGTAATATTTTATCATCCCCACTGAGGACAAAGCAAAAAGCACTCACTTTATTCTTGGCATTTCTTAATGCACTGAATTCCCCCACAACATAATGAAATAGTATATTTGTGTATATGTGCACTTATACAGAAAAAGCCATTGAGAAAATACATTTGTTAACTGAGTTCATAGAACCTAAATTGTCCTAGCTTTTTGAAATTTACATTTATGTTTTCATTTCTACTTCTTTTAATCACAATAAATTATTAATTTTCCTCATTCCTGAACTAACACACTTTATACCATCTGTCTACACTCCTAGACAAGATTTCCTTAAAGAAGGGAGGGCAGCAGCCATTCACAGATAGTGATCCTGACAATGTAGGAGTCAGTACTCTCTCAAAAGACTTAGTTATATTTACTTTGAGGTTATAACAAGCAGGGTTTTTTAATCTTGTTTGTTCCTTTGTTTTTTTGTTTTTTTTTAATTTGTTTGGAGGGGGGAAGGCAGGACAATTGGGGTTAAGTGACTTGCTCAAGGTCACACAGCTAGTAAGTATTAAGTATCTGATACTGGATTTGAACTCAGGTCCTCCTGACTCCAGGGCTGGTGCTCTATTCACTGCACCACCTACCTGGCCCTCAAGCAGGATTTTTTAAAGAGTTCTCAACCTCAAAGGAGACATATAAATGTATTAATAAATATTTACACCAGAAGTATTTACCAATATAAAAATGAAATAGGAAAAAAAGAAATTAAAAGAAAAAAAAAGTATTCTTTCAGAAAAGGAACAAGAATCTATTAAGTACCTACTAATCTTAGGTCCTGTGCTAAGTACTTTACAAAAAAAAAAATCTCCTCTATAAAACATGGTAAAGTAGTATGTTGAATTTAGTATTATAGAAGCCTGGTTGTTCTGACACTTCAATCTACACCAGTAACCAAATAGCTCTGTGACCTTAAGCAATTCATTTAACCTCTTTCAGCCCCATTGTTCTCCTTTGTAAGATGGGAGAATGAATCAGGTGATCTCTTAGATCCTTTGATTTAACATTGTGTGTGTGTAATGGAAATGCAGATTTGAATATCTTCCCTGCCCCTAGGCCCTTTGATTGGCTTAAGAGACTTTGATTGACTTAACTGACTCTAAGAACCTTCCTTGATTTGAAAATATACTCTGCCCCCAATAGGCTGAATGTGGTCACATGGAGCCTGTAGTAGGAGGCTTGGTTTTCAGGAATGACCACACCTTGATGCTGTGTGATTGGGCAGTGGGTCAAGAGGACGATTACATTCTCTGAGCCTGGAGAAGACTATATAATCCCTGATTTGAGGCTTTGTTTTGGGGCTCACTTTGAGAAGTGTTGTGTGATTTGGCCAGATGAGACTCTGGGCAGCCATTGAGAGCCCCCCGGCTTTGAAAGCCCAGATGTTGATGCTTTCCTCTCTGGTAACCGTGATTTGGTATTGATATAATGCTTGGACAGTTTGGAAGCCTGTCTGTTTGATCTGTCTGTATACTCTGAAGTTCAGGGTGCTGACCTTTTCCCCCTGAACTAAGTAATATACATTTGTTTGATTAAAGTAAGCTTGTTAACCCATTTTGAGTTGCTTTCCTTTTGAAAAGCAGATCTAAGAACCTGTGTTGGCAGTCACCCTGGGGATATTGGGGTGCTTGCTGTTACAGTGTGTGTGTGTGTGTGTGTGTGTGTGTGTGTGTGTTTGCTTTTTGGAAGGCAGTTGGGGTGAAGTGACATACCCAAGGTCACATGGCTAGTAAGTGTTAAGTGTCTGAGGCTGGATTTGAACTCAGCTCCTCCTGACTTCAGGGCTAGTGCTCTATTCACTGTGCTACCTAACTGCCCTGATTATATGATTATTTTAAATGAATAAAGTTAAAAATAATGTTTAAGACAATAAATGAGAAATAATATCTTATTACTCTTAAGTATCTTTTCATATCTTGATTTTTATCTTCTTTCACAAATTTATAACCATACAGGGCCTTAGAGGTCATCAAGTCCAACCTTTTCATTTTACGATCAAGGAACCTAAGATAAGTGGCTTGACCAGGGCCACACAGTTCCTATCATGTAATAGCATATGATATTATATCATATATAACATAATATCATAATATAATATATTTGAAACAAGATTTGTACTCAGATCTTTCTGACTCCATTGACTGATTCTTTTTTTTATAAGTGAGGAATGTGAGGCCTACAGGCGATAAGTGGATCTGCCCTAGGTCACACAGGTAGTAAGCAGTAGTACCTGGACTTGAACTCATCTACTGATTTCAGATCCAGTGCTCTTTATTCTGCACCACATTGCCTCTTTACATCATCAGCCTTTCTCCTGATCTGATAAATTAAGTTAAATCATAATACACAGCTTTTCTTTCCCCTCCGGTATCCTTTCTTGGAAGTAAAAATATTAAAAATTCACAAAGATAAAAATCTTCTTAAGTAATAAATTAAGTGCTAGCTTAGTTAAAATGAGATGACAGATAATTTTAAAAAAATATGCTTTGAAAAAAGTCCAGACACATGGTATCATGAATATTCCATAAGGTAAAATCAAAAACAAGTACAGGATCTCCACCCCCATAAATCTTTAACATAAAACAATTAGCTTCCTATGATGGTTGAAGAAAATCTCTGAAGAAAAGGGACAGAATAAAGTATTTTACTTCAGCCATTCCAGCTTGAACACAGTGTTGCTAACTGAAATGGTAATTATGAAAAGCAAAAGTGTTTTTGGTTTTACTGAGTAGTTTGTCACTTAGTAATCCATTTCCAGTTTTCACTCCTTGATTACCTTCTATATAAGTGAATATAATAATATGACAAAATCAAGACCTTAACAGACAGGGAAGAGATACAACAATTTTCTTTTCTTTTCTTTTTTTGGAGGGGGAAAGGCAGGGCAATTGGGGTCAAATGACTTGCCCAAGGTCACAAGGTTAGTAAGTATGTCAAGTGTCTGAGGCCAGATTTGAACTCAGATCCTTCTGACTCAAGGGCCAGTGCTCTATTCACTTCGCCACCTAGCTGCCCCAATATAATAATTTTCTTACTGCCTTTTCTGATTTATTTTGTACCCCACCTTTTCCCTAAGCCCATCAACATAAAGATAAAAGATTTATGATCCTGGAAGAGACTGTTGACTTAAGATTTGGATGAAATTCATAAAATGAAATTATTCAATACATTGTGAATGAATACTTTGCCAAAATAGCCACAATGACAGTAACTTAATAAGAGCTTGCTGGGTAGCAGTTAAAGTAATATTTAGCCTACTGGGCTAGGAGGGAATGAATTCTTCTATGGAGAAGACCCGTCCTGAGTGTCAAGAGAAAAAGGACAAAGATTTTCAAATTCAGAGTTTATACTGGGAAATGACATGAAAGTGGAGAATGAGGATTGCCAAATTGGAGGATTGAGGATTGAGAATATATTGTTTCTCAACAAGATGTTATCTATTTTCCTGTAAGAATTACTCTGTTTCATTTATTATTTTGTGTCACCAACATCCAGCATAGCAAAGCATATTCTAAGTGTTTAGTAAATTCTTGTTGACTGAGTCATCTGACAGATGTAATGGTGAAAGACAATGACATCAATAAAAAGAAATCCACAGTAGGGTATTTTTTTTGGAGGGGGAAAGAAGGCAAGGAAATTGGGGTTAAGGGACTTACCCAAGGTCACACAGCTAGCAAGGGTCAAGGGTCTCATTGATTTGAACTCAGGTCCTCCTAACTCTAGGGTCAGTGCTCTATTCATTGCACCACCTAGCTTTCTGGACACAGTGTAGTATTACATCACTGGAGCTGTGTTATTGAAGGGAGAACTATAAGGCCTATGGAGATCCAAAGGATCCTTGTGATAACTTGCCCTTTGATACTGAAGACCCCAACAAAACAAGAGAGAAAGATTCACATCTCCTTCTTCATAGACAACTGTGAAACTGTAGAGCAGCGTCCTGAACCAGTTGGCAAGAGCAACAAGGAAATGCAGATGGTGTCACTATAGGTGAAAGCACCCAGGAGACTGCACAGAACAACCAAAGAACATATGAAGCCACATCCTGAAAACAAAAGGTCCTACAAGACTAGGCTTACCTCTGGAGTGGCTGGCAAAGATAGCATGGAGGAAAAAAGGAAGAAAGGAGGAAAATTCAGAAGGAAGAATAGAAGGAGAAAAGGAAGAGAAAGAGAAGGGTAAGGAAAGAAGAAAGAAAAAAGAAAAAGGAATGGGAAGGGAAAAGAAAAGGAAAGGGATAGGAAGGGGAAAAGAAGGGGAAATAAGGAGATGGAAAGGGAAGAGGAAGGGGAAGGGAAGGTAAATAATAATTTAAAGAATAAATCTAATGAGGTAAGGTATTAAATTCAATCTCCATATCAATTAGTTAACTTGATTCTCATTTGTAGCCATAACCTATATAGCTACAGGCTAATCCTAACCACTGCCAGTCACTTCATTATTGCATCCTTTGGTCACAAGGGAACCTGGAATAGGCTTTTTGAATGAATCTGTGCTAAGCAATAACCACTACAAAGAAAGCCACATGAAAATCTAAGTGCTTTTAAAAATGGAACATTAATATCATCCTCATATATGAAAGCAGGTACTGATGCTCACTGTGGCTGCCAAATTTCATCCTTGGATCACTCTCATGAGTCTCTGCCTTGTCCTTCAACAGATTGACCCCTCTTGTCATCTCCATTACATCATTTATTTTTAATCTTTCCCTGTTTACTGCCTCTTTCTTTACTGCTTACAAACAAACCCATGTTTCCCCCATCCTGGGGGAAAAAAAAACACCTCACTTCATCCTCCCATCCCTTTTAATTTCCTATATCTCTTCTATACTTTTTAACTGAACTCCTGCATTAGAAGACCATCTACAACAGGAGCCTCCCTTTTCTCTCTTCCCACTAGCTTCTTAACCCATTACAGTCTAGCTTTCTACCATATCATTCCACTGAAACTGCTCCTTCCAGTAATAAGTGATATCTTAGCTACCAAATCCAGTGGCTTTTCCTCAATCCTCCTCCCTGACCTCTCTGCAAACTTGAATACTATTGATAACCTTCTCCTCCTTGATACTCTCTTCTCTATTTGTTTTGGCAAGACCACTTTCTCCCGGTTATCCTCCTATCTTTCAGAGTAGTCCTCATCAGTCTCTTGCTGAATCCTCATCTTGATCATTCCCTAGGAATAGGAATCCCAGAGGATTCTCTCCTGGGCCCTCTTCTCTTCTCCCTCTTTATACTACTTTAACTGGGGATCTCATCAGCTCCTATGCTCTGAATTACCAGCTTTATGCTGATAATTCTCACATCTACCTAGCCAGCCACAACCTCTAGGCAGATCTGGACTCTGGGGTCTCCAACTGCATTTAAGAGATCTCAAATTTGATATCAGGTATATATCTTGAACTAAATATGCTCAAAACAGAACTTATCTTTCTCTTCATACCCTCCCCAACTCTTATCTCCCCTATAAAGATAGAGGGCAACTTCATGGTCCTAGTTCCATACTCTCACAACCTGTCCCTCCTCCTCCCATTCCCCTCCCTTTTCCTACCACTGGGTGCTTGGCCCAAAAGAAGATTTGTTTTGTTGGCTAAAAGCTGCCTCATTAACTTGGGATTTACTGGCTAGATTTCTTTCTCAAAGACCAAGCCTTAAACCCAATTCACTCTGGAGCTCATACATTGGACCACAATAGGTCCCTGCCCTCATAGCAAAGAGTGAATGTAAATAGTAAATAGTAACTGTGTCTCTTTTGGCCAGCAACCCCGGAGGGTTTTCCCCACCCAGGTTGATTTTTTTTTTTATTAAAGAGGCCTTCCCCTGACTCACTTCTTAAAGAGGCCTACTCACTGAAGGAGTATTACCTCACTCTAAATGAGAACCTGAAAAGACCTTAGCCTAAAAGGGCCAGGGTCTCCCATTGGATCCTGGACCACTTCCAATCATCCTGATGAATATCAGGCCACTGGATGCAGATGTCTCTAGAGGAGAAAGTGAAACTGGTGACCTTGCACAGCCCTCCCTCACTCAAATCCAAGTCACCTGCAAATCATATCATCATTCCTTGAAGTCATGTTCAAAGGACAAACACACAAAAGAGGGCAACTCCATTCTCCTGGTTCCATAGTCTCCCAACCTAGAACTTATCTTTCTCTTCATATCCTCTCCAACTCTTATCTCCCCAAAGACTCCTCCCTTTCTGACTACCCTGTCCCATATCCAAGCTATTCTCAGATCTCATCCATTCTGCCTCTGCAACATCTCTCAAATATACCTCCTTCTCTCCTCTGAAACTGCCACTACTCTATTACAAATCCTTACCACCTCATGCCTGGACTACTGTAAGAACCTGCTGGTTCTCTCCTCACTCCAATTCTTCCTTCATTCAGCCATCAAAGTGATTTTCTTAAAGCATAGGTCAAACCATGCCTTTTCTACACTCTTTACCATAAACTTTAGTGGCACCCTCTTGCCCCATGTGTCAAATACAAATTGCCTTGCTTGGCAAGAAAAGTCCTCCATAACCTATCCCCATTCCTATCTTTCCAATCTCCTGATACCTTATTCCCCAACATAAATTCTTTGATCCAGAAATAAAGGCCTCTTGGTTATTTCATGAAAAAAAGATACTCCATCTCTCACTGTGAATATTTGCTCTGGTTGTCTGGAATACTTGCCCTCCTTAACTCCACCTACTAACTTCTCTGGCTTCTTTTAGATCCCTACTAAAATGTTGTCCTCTACAGGAAGTGTTTCCCAACCCCCCCTAATTCTATTGCTTTTCTTTTGTTATTTCCTGTTTATCCTATATTGCTTGCTCTCTCTATATATTTGTTCACATGTTGTCTCTCTCATTAGATTGTAAGCTCCATGGGGGCAGTGAATATCTTTTGCCCCTTTTTGTGTATGTGCTTAATAAATGTTTATTGATTTATTGATGCAGATGCAAATCTATAGAATACTAATTGAAAATTTTAATATTCTAGAAACTCCTTGAATACATTCTCTAGTAAAAGAGCAAAACATTTGGGGAATAGGATCACATTTTGTAAAGAAATAACAGACAATACTAGTGTGAAGCATAATCTGTATTCAAAGAAAGGTTTGTATAATTATCTGTAGTAAGGAACATGAGAAGACAAAAAAAAAAGATTATCGCAAATAAACAAGGGACAGGTGGCAGCCAGAGTTAAATCTGATATTTGGATGAGTCAGAGAAAAAACAAGCAGAAGAAAAATAGAAATGGATCTGTGAGATCCACTGGGCCTTTAAACTTAGATCTGTCATGAGTTTGCCTTTTCTGCCCCTCTACCCAGGAAACTAAAATTATCTAAGATGCCTTGAGTAATTGTTTTTGCTAGTATATATTATACATGAACTAAGTGGAATTAAAATTAATGGAGAGAAAAAATGCTAGAATAAAAAAGATCTGTAATGGCAAAGAAATAAGTGATTGTAAGGATGTGTGGGCAATGTGCTAGACTGGAAAACAGAAAGGCACATTCATGTCCCACTTTAGTCACCTAAGAAGAGGTTCATCATAAGATGATGACCGTAAGGTTTAGGGGCACTCGAGACCCAAAATACCAACATGTCAGGTCCTGCCAAATGAATTCAACTCAAGTCTTCTCTCAGCCAAAGAAAAGCAAAATTTATTAAAAGTTTGCTATATTGGGTAGACTCTTAAGGAGCCTCAGTATCTGTGAGGCTTGCATTGGACAATGTCAGAATCATCTGACACAGAGTAAGTCTATGCTAGAATTCTATGGCACTCTCACACACATGGAGACAAGATGGGATGATATATACAGAAAGGATGTGGGAGGAATCTAAGGGCGGTCTAGAGGAGGAGTTTTGGGGAGGGTCTTCAGGAGGAGGCAATGAGGTCAGACTCTATGAGAGATGAAGGTGGGAAGTTGCTGGACAAAGGAGGGATAGAGATTTGGGCAGAGCCACAATGAAAGGTTTATGGCCTCATGCAAATGCCTCATCAAATGGGAAGATTCAATCAAAGTTCAAGGGGGTTCCCAGAGCCTGTACATCATTAACCTACAGGTGTGATCCTAGAAAAAATAAATCATGTAAATTCTCCTTGCCTCAGTTTTCTCATTTGTAAAATGGGACTAACAGTACTTAACTCACAGGTTTGTTGTAAGAATCACTTAAGATAATCTGGGTAAAGTATTTTGTATACCCTAAAACAAGATCAAAATGCTTGCTCTTATTTTCAATTATCCAGTAGAACTGACCATTAAAATAGTTTATGAAGTATGTCTTAGTTTTCCTTTTATTCATTTTCCTCTCATCTTCTTGGGTGCTACAACCAGAGAACAACTTAAAATTAATTCAGATAAATTGTAACTTCTTCATAGTGGCAATATGGTACAGTGGAAAGAACACTGATTCTGGAGGCAAAAGATCTGGATTCAGAGTTTGCCTTTTATATTTATAATCTGTGTGCTCTGAGGTAAGTCATTTACCCTTTCTAGGTCCCAGGTTCTTCATCTCTAAAATGAGGCGATTAGACCAGATGGCTTCCAACTCCAAATCTGTATTGAAAAACTTTTCAGTTCAGTAACAAGCTTCTTTCTACTCACTTCCTTTGCATACCCAACTATATCCCCTTTGATACCTTGGCACATTGTTTCATGTAGATGCATGCTATGCATATTAATAATGATGATCTGCTACCTATGATACATTAGGAGGAACGGGGTGCCTATTTCACCCACTGCTAACTATTGGAGGAGAGGCCATGACCCAGAATAATGACAACCTGTATCCGTGTATATCAACTTCCTTCTGTACTTAAAGTATTATAGAGCTAAATATAAATTTTCTATTTGCAAATGTTGTTTTCTTGGCTCTGAGAAATAGCTTACTTAATCAGACATGATTTAAAAGCATGACAAAACAATGTAAAAAAATATGACATAACAAAAAATGTTACAGAACATTTTATTTCACCAAAAAAAAGAAAATGGAATTACATTCATTGGAGTGACTTTACTAAAGAGAAGAAATAAGTTGATGAAAAAGAATAGATTCCAGATTACTGGCTCAGTATCATTCTGCTCTATTAAATAAGAATCCCTCTTTTTTTTTTTTTTTTGCTTTTTGTAGGGAACAAGGCTGGGCAATTGAGGTTAAGTGACTTGCCCAAGGTCACATGGCTAGTAAGTGTCAAGAGTTTGAGGCCATATTTGAACTCAGGTCCTCCTGACTCCAAGGTCAGTGCTCCATTTACTGTACTACCATGGAGTGCCCCATGGAGTTACTCTCTTACAAAGGCTAAATGGCATCCTCTCTAAAGTAGAAACAAAGCTTTCTTGTATATTCCTAATAAATCTATTACCCGGGAAATTTGTCTTTTCCTGCAAAACTTGCTATTCTAACAATGCCATTAAACAACACATTGCATATGAAAATGCCCTGTCTACTTGAGCATGTAATTTTGATACTGATCTTTTCCCTCCCATACAGTATCTCAAATAAGCTTAAGCCAATGGGATAATTTCATCTTGATTAATGGCATTTTCTTAGCCATCATTTTCTTATTCCCCTACATATTTAAAATGGAGGGGAAAAAACAGGAGAGAAGCTCACTTTTTAGTTTTCACTCTTGTTGTTCAGTTGGGTTTGACTCTTAACAACTATACAGATCATATCATGTCAATATTGTCCATGGGGTTTTCTTGACAAAGATAATGCAATAGTTTGCCATTTCCATCTCCAGTGGACTAAAGCAAAATAGTTTAAGTGACTTGCCCAGGGTCTAATCAGACACAGTTGGATGCACTGTAACTCTAACATTGATTCTAACATAGTGATGTAATTTGGTCCTTTTAAAGAACAGAGAGACCACCACTACCAATACAGCTAGCAAGTATCTGAAGTTGTATTTGAACTCAGGTCTTCCTGATTCCAGGCCAAGCACTATATTTATCCACTGAGCTACCATACTCTCTCATCAGTTATCAATACTCTTTAGAATCATTCATTCTTACTTTAATAATACCACATCTTTCCAGAGGAATGAGGTTACATTATAATTTTTCACATTTATTTCAATCAAAAATACAATATTAGGCAAACAGTTCCTATTTTTTGTTTTTATGAATAGACATTAAAGGACAACCAAAATTTTATTTCTTTTTGTTTGTTTGTTTTGGAATAGTGTGGAGGAAGGGGGAAGGAGAAAATGCTAGCTAATTTTTTTCAAAAGATATGGAGGAGGAGTTCCAAGGAGAAGTGATCAAGCCTGTAGGGGGGAAGATTCAGGAAAAAAGGAGACAAAAAGAGCAATATTAAAAGACAAGCAGGAGGTGTGACTTGTTGAGCATACCCAGGTTCTATTATTATCTCTGTGCCAAAGAAAAGAGGGAATTAGAGGTTCTGACTTAAACCTAGAGGAATACTCCAGCAGTAGCTTATAAGACCCAGTGAAACATGGATGTGTACTTTTGGAATATGCTATTTGAGTTATTAATTTGTTGTTTCAATGAGTATCAATGAGCCAATTTGAAAAAAAAAACCTATCAATTCTACTTGCTTTTTGAGATGTTTCCTATTTTGGGAATGTTGGAGCCACACAGAGAACAAAGTTTAATACTGGTATACAGAGATGTGTAAAGAACCAGGGGGTGTGTTTTGGTCCCCCAAAGTACTAAGCTTCCTCCTGGCAAGAGGCCTGAGTCATATTGAGAATTTTGTGATACTTGGTTTAATGATACCTCTCTTCAAAAATAGAGAAAAATAATTGCAGAATTTGAATTAAGAATTAGTGGATTGGTAGAAACAGCTCACCCAAGCCTCTCTGCCCCCAGATTCCCCACAAACTATGTAAAAAAGGACTCTGAACAACTTCTGGAGCCCCAGCACCCACAGAACAACACAGAGAAGCTAACCTCCCGCTGAGGACAGACCAGCAGCCCTGCAGGAAGGACCAGCGCAGCGGTCTGGGAGCCGGCAATGCGCAGAGCGCAGGAGCCAACGCGCAGAGCGCAGAGCGCAGGAGCCCAGCCGAGCCAAGCCCAGGTCCACGTGAGCCGAGGTTTTAGCCCCAGGGCGGCAGGGCCAGCAGCCAGCTGGAGGAACCCCAGAACACCAGGAGCTGTGGCAACTCCAGAATTATCAACATAGACATGCCTAGGACAAAGTAAGAGGTTAGTGTCCTATGGACTTTGGGACTGGTATTTAGGGAATGCGTCAGCTCCCTCCCCTGGGGGCTAGAAGCCACTGAGGAGACACGCCATTTTGTAGTTTTCAGAGGCAGCTCCGGCTCCCAGCCTGCAAATCGTAGGGAGATCCAGCGATCAGTCTTGGGGGGTAATCGCTCTTGCTTTAACCTCCCTGGATCTGGATTGTGATCTAGGGTGGAAGTCGTGGGTGGGTTTACAGCTTGCCAGAAACGGAAGTTGCCCCCCACACGTTCGGGACGAAAATTCCTCTAGCTGGCCTTAAAGCCATAGTGTGGCAACAAGCCCAAAAGTCAAGCAATTAAGTGGCAACATGCCAAGGCAAAGGAAACAGAAAAATGCAACCCTAGACTCCTATTTTGGGGGCATAGAGCGGGAAAAGGACTGTGAGGTCAGAAGTCCTGCTCCAAAAGCCCCAGGGGAAAACATGAGCGGGTTGCAGGCCATAGAGGACCTTAAGAAGGACTTTAAAAATCAAATAAGAGAAGTGGAGGAAAAATTAGAAAGAAATGAGAAGGATGCAGGAAAAGTATGAAATGAGGGTCAACAGCCTGACTGAGGAAAACAACACCTTAAAAAATAGACTAACTCAAATGGCAAAGGAGGCCCAAAAGGGCAATGAGGAGAAGAATGCCTTAAAAAGTCGAATTTGCCAGATGGAAAAAGAATCTCAAAAGTTCACTGAGGAGATTCATTCCTTCAGAGTTAGACTGGAGCAAATGGAAGCTAATGACTTTATGAGAAATCAAGATGCTGTTAAGCAGATCCAAACAAATGAAAGATTAGAAGGCAATGTGAAATATCTCATGGGAAAAACCACTGACCTGGAAAATAGATCCAGGAGAGACAATTTAAAAATTATTGGACTACCTGAAAGCCATGATCAAAGAAAGAACCTAGAAATCACCCTTCAAGAAATTCTCAAGGAAAATTGCCCTGATGTTTTAGATCCAGAGGGCAAAATAGAGGTTGAAAGAATCCACAGATCACCTCCTGAAAAAGATCCCAAAAGAAAACTCCCAGGAATATTATAGCCAGGTTCCAGAATCCCCAGATCAAGGAGAAAATACTACAAGCAGCCAGGAAGAAACAATTTCAATATTGTGGAAACACAATCAGAATAGCCCAGGACCTGGCAGCTTCTACACTGAGGGATTGAAAGGGCATGGAATATGATATTCCAGAGGGCAAAAGAACTGGGAATGAACCCAAGGGTCACCTACCCAGCAAAACTGAGTATTTTGTTTCAGGGGAAAATATGGTCATTCAGTGGAATACAGGACTTTCAAGCATTCTTGAGGAAAAAACCAGAATTGAATAGAAAATTTGACATCCAGACACAAGAAGGAAGAGATGCCTGAGAAGGTAATCAGGGAAAAGAAATCAAAAGGAACTTATCAAAGTTGAACTATTTACATTCCTATATGGAAAAGCAATAACTGTGACTGATGATATCTTTCTCACTATGAAAATAATGGAAGAAGGGGGTGTGGTCATACGAATACATATGTGAATGTGTGTGTATATGGTTACAGTTATATATGGATAGAGGGCATAGGTTGAATTTGTTGGGAAGGGAGAATACTCAAGGGATGAAATTATGAGGTGAGAGAGGAAAGTGGCAAGAGGAGATGGGGAGAGACATGGTAGGGTAAACTATCTCATGTAGGGAAGTGGTTGCAAAGGAGGGGGAGAATAAGGAAGGCTAAAAAGGCAAAACTACATTCACATTGAATTTGGTTCAGGGAGAAAATGACATACATACTAAATGGGATATCTCAACCTGCAGCAGGATAGGGGGAAGGGGGATGAGAGGAGGGATGATGGAAGGGAGGGCATCCTTGGGGTGAGGGGAGGTTGGAAGTACCCACTATAGAAGAGGGACAGGATCATGTAGGGAATGGACCAGGTGGGGGGTGGGATGAGTGGGAGGGAATTATAAGCAGCCTTGTACAATATATCTGCCATGATAATGTTTTGTATAGCTAGACATGTACAACATATACTGAATTACTTATCTCCCAAGAAGGAATGGGTGACAAGGGAGGAAAGAAATGGATCTGAAATGCGAGGTCATAACATTAAATGTTTCAAATATATATATAAATACTATTATTAATACTCTTTTGCCTATAATTGGGAGATAAGATGTGCAGGCATTGGGACACAAAGATTCATCTTCCTCTAATGGAAAAGTCGATGGGGGTATGGGAGAAGGTATGGGAGAGAGCAGATTGGAGGAAGCGATATCTTGTGGGACTGCTATTCAGGGAGGTTGGGTAGGGGAATAATGGGGGGAAAATGATTGCAACTCAAAATCTGGCAGAAATGAATGATGTAAAACAGAAGTTAATAAAGCATTTGTTTAAAAAAAAAAGAATTAGTGGATTTATATGTTGAAAGAATGCTTGGCAAAACAGTAGGAGCTCTTCTTCTGAGTCCAGTAACTTTAAACAACTTTTTTGTCTTCTTCCCACAGCCCTACTTTTTTCCCAGGCAAGTGTCCCGGTCTTTGACTCCTGATTGAAGGTAAAAATAGAACTCTGGACCAAGGGGAAATAATACCAACGAGGATGCATGAAGAGGAATTGGGGAAAATGGTGACACCCATAATCCAAGAAAGGGCATACCCCAGAGAGAGAGGTGGGAGAAGTTCTTCAACTTTTATAGCCAATCCAAAATTCCAAAATGCTATGCAAAAAGAAAATTTTCCAACATGCATTTTGTTTATTTTTTCTATTTAAAGAGAATGCCTATTATAAACTTAAAAGTACATGAAATTCCTTAACTCTTCCAATAACATTTTTTTAATAAGGAAAGAAAAATACTATTGGAGAATCACATTTTATTAATAGCTGGAGTACAATTACTTCTGTTTTTAGACACAATAAGTCTCTCACTTTATTTGATAAAGTTAAAAAAAAAAATCTTAAGATGTGCACAAAAATGCTTTGGCATTTCACCTCTAAATATACTAGAACAAGAGCAGTGAGGTGGTTCAGTGGAGAGAGTGCTGAGTCAGGAATCAGGAAGACTCATCTCCCTGAGTTCAAATCTAGCCTCAGATACTTACTGTGTGACCCTGGGCAAGTCACTTAAGCCTTTTTGCCTCAATTTCCTCATCTATAAAATAAGCTGGAGGAGTCAATGGCAAGCCACTCCAATATCTTTGCCACAAAAACCCCAAATGAGATCATGAAGAGTCAGACATGACTAAAAAATGACTAAACAACAAACATACTAGAACAAACATTTGCTGAAAAATACATAATGACTAGTACATTTTCTGATCTTCTGTAGAATCTTTCATATCTTACTAGTAGGATTTCAATATATTACAATAAGTGATCACCCTAAAAAGTGTGAAACATACTATTTGTTCCTTTTTCTTGTTTTCTTCTCTCTCATGGTTCCTCCCATTGGTTCTAATTCTTCTTTATAACATGACTAATATGAAAATGTGTTTAATATGAATGAATGCATATATAAAGTCTATATCAGATTGCATGCCATCTTGGGGTGGGATGAGGGAGAGGGAAAAATTTGGAATTAAAAATCTTGTGGAGGTGAAGAGTGAAAACTAAAAATAAATTAATTAATATTTTTAAAGTGTATTTTTACTTTGAATTCAGGATTCTACCAGGAAATAACTTATAGCCCCTTTCTAAACTCCACATGGAGTGTTCAATAAATTGGCCTCATCATACCTTTTTTTTTTTCTCCTCCTGTATCATATACCTAGAAAGATTCATACCACAGACAACTCAACCCCAAATAAATTTAACTAGAAAATATCTTTCACGGGGCAGCTAGGTGGTGCAGTGAGTAAGAGCGCTGGCCTCGGAGTTGGGATGACCCTGGATCGAATCTGGCCTCAGAAAATGAGCACCCACACATAAATAATAACTAACCCTGTAACCCTGAGCAAGTTACTTAACCCCAAGTGCTTAAAAAAAAAAAAAACGAAAATATCTTTCACTTAGAATAAATATGGATCCTATAATGTTCTAAACGTCATAAACAAGTGCTGTGGTGCTAATTACCAGCTGGTTTGAAATTTTCAAAGCAAACTTTCTTGTCATTTAAACAGATTTTGGAGAACATAATTTTTATATTACATAATAGACTCAAGCAGTCATTAATCTCTGGTCCTCTGTTACTGATAGCAATTCAGAATGGACCTATAAATCTATGTTTTAAAACATATTAGCTTTGTGTTCCTGGGCTAATCATTTCACCTCTCATTATCGCAGACAATTTTTTAAGATTAAATGTTATAGAGAAAGTGTGATCTGCATAGCTAAAAAATTCTTCACCAAGAGCTGTCTATTCCCTTTAAGGAAGTAATTATATGTCTGGTTTTTTTTAATGAATTATAAGTATAAAAATGTATTTACCATTCTTATTTCCACATTTCAACAACTTTAGCAAACAATGAAATGGCTACAGCTGACAGAAAGTATTGTACAGTAGCAAGAATTCTGAACTTGGAAACAGAAAAAATTTGCATTCAAATATCACCTTGGATATTTACTAGAAGTGTGGGCGTGGGCAGGTCATGTCTCCTCTCTGAGTTTCAGGTTGTTGATTTGCAAAATGAGGCTTAAATTACCTGTACCTACCTCACCAGTTTATTATGAAGATCAACTGAGATGATTTAGAAACAAAACTGTTGCAAACTTTAAAACTTATATATACAATATACATGCTCTTAGATGTCTGACTATATCTAAGTGCATTACAATGACTACAAACTCCACACTCAGCTCCCTTTATAAAGGTCAGTTAGTTTAGGTTGCTATTTCTAAAGAATTGAGACTGTTTAAAATATAATTTCCCAGGAAGAAAACACATCAAAAGTAGGAATCCACATGTCAGCAATATTGACTACAAATCTGCTTTTCAGTTTCAAGGCAGATAAGGTATAAGAATTTTATAGACACACACACACACACACACACACACACATGCACGTGTACACATACAACAAAACATACACATATACAACATACATACATAAACATACACATATACATATGCATATACATATACACATACACATACACATACACATACAATACACATACACATATACATACACATACATATACATATACATATACAATCATACAGCAGATACCTAAGGAAATGCAAACCCTCTGGTAATTACTAATACAAGAAAGTCCTTTCAATATTTATGCTCAAAAACATCAAACACTGTGAGACTAAGGATAAATAAAACATCAAGGAAGGAATGCTTAGGAAGAAAAAAAGTAGCAAATTAGTTTTGTGTTGACTTCCTGGAATTTTGGCCTGTGAATAATTATTATTTGTTTCCTTTTTTTATAGAATTTATCAGAGGCTATTTAAAAAAACACCATGACTTAGTCTACAATAGGATGCAAGCTCCTTGAAGTCCATGGCTATTTCAGTTCTTTCTTTGTAGCCCCAGCACTTTAGCAGATCATTGTGCCTGGCACAAGTATTTTAATAAATGATTACTCTTGGGATCATTATTATTATTACTGGCATTATTATTAGTATTTTATCAATATTCTTAGAATATTCAAGTATATGTATATCAAAGTATATTATGAGAAGGCCAGAAGAAAATAAGTTAAATATTATATATCATATTTTAGCTATTTCTACCATTAATAATATTCAACCTATTAATTTTTATACACCCTAAGCACTGAGGAAATCATCGATACTATCATTCTAAATATGGGCAGTAAGTAACAAAATGTCAAAATTATTTTAACATCTTGACTTATCTGAATTTTTGAACTACTTTAATTCCTCTCTTCAATAAAATTACCCTCCTTACTAAAGACCTGATTTGCTGCTAGAAAGACTATTGCTGAATCAGTCTTTCAATAATTGATTACTCTGCCTGCTAAACATGGAAGTGATAAGAGGCAATATGAATTTATCAGTCTACTTTATGCAGATTTGGGAGTCTGGTGAGTTAGAGATATGGTTCTCCAAGATGTGGAATCTGAGAAAATGTGTGATGAAAAGAAAACAAAGACAGGATACCCGAAAGAGTGCTAGACTGGTAAGGTTAAAAAAAAAATCAGGGGAGGATTCAAAAAAGAAAAACGGATAGAAAATAAGTTTGGTTAACAAGTTGTCATAAGAAGCATAACAAAAATATATAACAAGTAAAACACTAGAATATTCCCCCAAAATTAATGACATTATTTTAAGTGTCACATTAAAATAAATTTATTAAGGTGACAGCTGCAATTCAAGTCTCCCTTACAAGGTACAAAGGTTGCATGTGGTTCTTCTGTAAGATTTCCACAAGCTTATAGGCTCTTTTAGGTAAAAAATATCCTAATTTGAAAACATATATTTATATTCTAGATACCCATCAACATTCTAGGAATGCCTCCATCAACCTTAAAAATGATTGAGAGATACAGAGACTTTCTAAGATGTACAAGGAGAGTGGGATGATGGTGAAGTGTTATCTCTTGGGAACAGATAAAGAGTTTTAAATAGTAGGTATATACCAGAAGATCCAGAGGATACAGCAGTGGAAAACCTACATTAAAGTCAGGAGTATAGATTTAAGTCATCATTCAACCAACTCAGTAAATGTGTTAGGCAAATCACATAATCTTATGTGTTCAGTTCCCTCACCTATAGAATGGAGTTAATACTTTCCTTAAACTGAATACATAATAGGAGTACTGAAATCATCATTTGAGATAATAGATGTGAGAGTGCTTTATAAACTTATAAGTTAGTGTTATTACTATTATAATTCTCTCTCTCTCTCTCTCTCTCTCTCTCTCTCTCTCGCTCTCTCTCGCTCTCTTTCTCTCTCGCTCTCGCTCTCACTCTCACTTGCTCTCTCACTGCTAGCTCTTTGGTAATGGGAGAACTCCTTCATTCTGTATTATGTGGCATATTTCCTCCCATGTATATCTTCTCTGATTTCTTTTTTGCTAATAATTTGGATAAATGGGTTTTCTTGGCTAAGTACTATATGTGGAACTCATTTTTGGTAAGAGTAGTCAAGGTTTGAACATAAATGTGTGGGTCCTTGTAATGTTAATGGAATAGGAAGATCTTAACCTACCTATTAATGGGCCTATGTGACCTGCTTTGAGGCTGGCCCAGTTCATAGCTGTGGTACAGTCTGAGTCCCATGAAGCATGAGTCACATGGAGTCCAGTGTAGGAGGAGCTTGCCCAAAGGAAAGAGAGCAAGAGTGAGGCAGAGCAGAGGGAGGAACTTGCTTAGGAGAACTTGTTTGTGGGGAGGGCTGATAGAAAGAATGCTTGACATGTCAGCAGTCCCTGAATTGGTAATGAATACCTTGCAAAATCTTACCTGCTGGTGTCCTAATAGTGATGTACCAAATAAATATTTTGGTTTTGCCTTTGAGGAAGAGTTTATTATATTTTGCAAATCTATCCTGGAAATATGTATGCATATTAATAGCAGCTGCTATAGGTATTGCATTGGCGTTGAGTCCTCCTTCCCCCAGTAATAAAACAGTGATAAAAATTAGCTTGAATTTGATCATATCCCTTGGAAAAACAATTTTTAAGGGATCAGATATGTATTATTCTAGCTTGGCACACCCTCTTTCTGAGGAAAGAATAGTGGCCAAGCTTCTGTTGACCCTAACTTCTTGTCTCCTCTTCAGACAGGAAATAAGTCTACCTTGAAGAAGGGTAGCAGGGAAAAGAGACTAGAAATGTCTATTCTACCTCCCTTCAAGCCACCCAACAACGCATGTGGTAGGGGAGAGTCTTGCACATATCAACATAAGAAAAATTATTTCTGCCTACTAAGAAAGAAAGAGGTTTATAATCCTTTAGGATATATAAAAAGCTAATTGTCAACAGTTTTTCCTGAAGAATTTTGCATCACAGTGTGTTTTGGGGTTCCATGATATATTAACCCTATTAAAAATCTATCTGATCAGGGGCAGCTAGGTGTCGAAGTGAGAGCGCCGGCCCCGGTGTCTGGAGGACCTGGGATCAATTCTGGCCTCAGAAAATGAGCACCCACACATAAATAATGACTGGCTATGTAACCTTGAGCAAGTTACTTAACCCCAATTGCTTTAAAAAAAATAAAGAAAGAAATTAATCTGAGTAACAAACTGAATTTAATTTGGAGAATAGTCTCAGAACAATGAAATATTTACTGGATTTCATTTAAATTCTTAGAATTAAGAAAAGATACTGTCACAGTTTCTGAAAGAAGAAAGTATAGAAAAGCTCAAGCTTTTGAAATGTAAATTTAACCCATAATTCTGAGGTCCCCAAGTAAATTTATAAAACTTCTTTTCTTCACATGTGCACAAATCCAAGAAATTAATCCATTTGTTAAAGAATAAACTCTAAAGTCAGAGTATTTTTTTTTAACAGACAAGATAACCAGGTGGTGTATTAATTGCAAGAGAGTCAAACAGCTTTGAAAATAACAGTAGTAACAGGTGATAATTTATTGTGTAGAGCTCAACCCAAGTGAAGATCATTTGATAAGGCTAGGCTTTGATTAATATCCTCACATCAGAATCTGCACTGCCTTTGTTGTTCCAATCATGTCTATGTTCCCCTCCCTTCTCTGTCCTTTCTCCTCCCCTTTCATCTTTGTTTCTCTTTTATTTGTTATATTCATTATTTTTATTAAATAAAATATTTGACTCTCTAGCCATTGCTCAAAAACCAGGAGAATTAATTTATCTCTTTTACAAAACATCATTAAAAATATTTAAACTACCTTATTTTTCTCTACACATGGCCATTTGAGCACCTTTCCCCCATGTGGTCTTGCTCTGATATTTTTAAGGTTTATTTGCATTAGAGAAATTCCTTAATAATGCAAACATCAAGTATTGATTTTGCTTTTAAAAAGACATGGAGGGAAGGGCAGAAATTTTGAAGTTAGTTGTTTTGTTTTTGTTCTTGGTTTTTTTGTTTTTTTTTAAGGATGAGGAATGTGTAGATTAAAATTCATTCAAAGGTCTGTTTTCAATCATGTCATCCAATGTTCTTCATCTTGTTCATCCTAAATAGATATTTTCTGATTTTAAAAATTATCACAGAATACTTAAAGACATCATACATGTATTCAACATAAATTTATTGAACACAGAAAAATCAAGCAATAGGTATGCTCTATATTTTCAATAGGCAGGTAGGTGGCACAGTGGACAGAGCACAAGGTCTGTAGTCTGGAAGACCTGAGTTCTAATATGACCTCAGACATTTACTAATTGTATGACCCTGGGCAAGACACTTCACCCTGTTTGCCTTAGTTCCTCATTTGTAAAATGAGCTGGAAAAAGAAATGGTAAACCACTCTAGTATCTTTACCAAAAAACAAATGGAATCACAAACAGGTGGGCATGACTGAAAAATGACTCAACAACAACAACAATTCCTAGTGCAGCTTAGGTGGCACAGTGGATAGAGCACAGGGTTTGGAGTCAGGAAGACCTAAGTTCAAATTTGACCTCAGACACCTACTATATGTGTGACTTTGGGCAAGTTATTTAACCCTGCTGGCCTCATTTTCTTAATTTGTAAAATGAAATGGAGAAGGGAATGCCAAACCACTCCATATCTTTGCCAAGATAATCCCAAATGAGGTTACAGAGAGTTAGATATGACAAAAAACAAACAAACAAAAAAACAGAACAAGGGTTTCTGAGTCTTATCTGTAAAATGAAGGTTTTAGATAAGATAATCTTATATCCCATCCAGCAATATATCCTATAAGCCTATGAAGATTGAAATCAAAATCAATAACAAATAGTATTTATTACATAATCCTAAGTGTTTCATCCATACTTCACCAGTGATGTCACTACTAGACTTTGAGTACATTACATTCAGAATTACTATGGCTCCTTCATTGAAATGAATGGAAACTGACATCTGATCTACCCTGGACAGGAAAATATCTGAAGCCTTTTGACCAACCACACAGTACATACTCTTCCTTCAATGTTGCCATGGAGAAAAAAAAATGCAGTGAATGAGCTCATCCAAATATGTTTATAACTTTATCCCAGCTTTCCAAAGAACATTGAAAAAAAGAAGCAAAAGGAAATAAATACAATGCCCATGTTCAATCCTTTTTTTTTTTTAAAAGCCACCCTGTGAGGAGACCCTTTGACATGATACAGAAGAATAGAAACTGAATTTCAAAGCAGAGGGTCTGTGGTAGAATCCACTCTTTGCTTGCTACTACATGTGTGACATTTATCAAGTCATTTGATCTTAATTAAGGAGCTAATATTCACAAAGTGTTATGAAAATCCTCAAATGCTATATAAATGCTAGCTATAATTCTTAACCTTTATCAACTTCAGTTTCCTCAAACATAAACTACATGACATCTAAGGTCTTTTCCAGTATTAATCTATGAAACCATATTACTATATAACTAATATCAATAAAAAACTGGGAGCCACGTCTATCAAGGATAAGTGTATAAATATATTCCTTAAAATTAGATGACTATCATTTATTGGCATTGTTTAACTTTGTTGTTCATCAATCATTTTTCAGTCATATCTGACTCTCTATAACCTGATTTGGGGTTTTCTTGGCAAAGATATTGGAATAATTTCTCATTGCCTTCTCCAGCTCATTTTACAAATGAGGAAATTGAGGCAAACAGGGTTAAGTGACTTGCCCAGAGTCACACAGCTAGTAAATGTGTGAGGTGAGATTTGAACTCAAGATGTCTTCCTCACTCCAGACCCAACACTCTATCCACTGTCACCTAGTTACCTTGCCTATTTAACTTTTAGCATTTTCTGTAATATTCAAAGCCCAACTTTTTTGTTACCAGGTTCTTGTTTTTTTTTTTTTGTTTGTTTGTTTGAATATGATCTTTAAAAAGTTATGCTTAGGATAACTAGTTTAAGAAATTAAAACAGATATTAATATCTAGGAATTCACAGTGTTCTATAAACACAACCATACAACATTATTTCAGCCTCTCTTTAATGTAACAATAGATAAAAAATTAGCTTACATATGTGTGAGTGTTCCCAGCAATAGAGTGTAAAACTGAGTGGAAAGACCTTGGTTTATGTTCCAGTTCCTTCACCTACCAATATTGTAATTAATCCCAAGTCTTCTTCTGAAATGTTGGGGCTAGAACACTTGTACTCCTTGCTTCATAGAACTGTTGTAAAGAAAGCCATTTGTAAATTACAAAGCATTATATACGTGTGAAATTTAGTTCTTAGGGTCATGCCATGGAATATTGGTTAAACTGCAAATTAATTCCTTTCAGTCTTACAGTATGTAAATCACACTTACATAAGGTACAGGGTTATCTTCCTTAATACTAAATTCTATTGTATAACAGATAGTGCTCCTAGTTATTCCACGAATACTAAAGGCCATACTTAGACAGACATAAGCTAATATAATTGATAACATGCATTTGAAATGCATTTATGCTTTCATTTCTCTTGGACTTCTTACAAAATCATAGGTGCTATGAAAAGTTGTCTCAACAAAAATATTTGAAGTAAATGATAATCTTTAGAATACTAGCCTAAGAAAAAGAGGTAGTAGTAGTAGTAATTCTTGATACAAGATGGCAATGTTAAAATGGAATGAAACAAAGTATTTTCCACTTAAGTGTATAATGCCTCTCTATTTCAGGTTAATTACTTCTACTGGATTAAAAAAAAACTGAAAATTTTACTTTAATGAAAGTAAATATAGAATTATGTAATCCAAGAGCTAGAAAAGGTCTTTGAAATTCTCTTACCGTCACTTTATTGATAAAAATGTTCTTGGAAACAAATCTTCCCAGAAAAGAGGTTCAGAGATCTAGAGATCATTAGATTTGTTACTATGGGATGTTTTGTTAAATCCTCTGATAAACCAGCCTGTTTTTTAACTGAATTCCCCTAGTCCCAGAACAGAATTCCCCTAAGTACAGAATTCCCCTAAGCACTTGCTAGCCTCTTTGATCCAATCTAAATCAATTTAAAAAATATTTCATAAGCACCTACTACGTATGAGACATTTGCTAGGTGGTGGATACTTAATACTTCAGCCTTTTACAAATAGCTTCTTCCTCCAAAAAGACAGGTAACAACCCATCTGTGCCTTTTCAATCTATATAACCCTTACTCATGTCCTTTAACAAATTTTTCATGGGATCTACCTAATCTGAAAGTTTTTCTCAATTTTCTGACATTGCATGTGTATTACTGGAGTACATGATCTGCAAGTTTGTGATTCTTCTTACCATATGACTGAGACCTCTTCAGATAATGAACATCCTTTGACAAAATGACATCCTTTATGCTGTGTCCCTCACACATCCTTGGTTGGTAATAGTAACCAGTATATTCATTACCAGTATGTTCCTTTCCAATGTCCTTCAGCAATCCTCAACTTTAATTCCTTGGAGATTTTGGCATTCCATGACCCTGACAATGAAATATGGCATCACCAGAATAATTTTGATGCTAAAAAAGATTGGTCTTTTTTTTTCTGCAGAAACTTGGAATCATTAAAAGCATTGAATAATTTCCCCAAAGGCAATCTAGCTTTGTCTTCCCACTCTTGGATAAAGAGATTAGCTCCTTGTTCATTTTCAGTGCTTGTATAAGATATAGTTACTAGGGCAGCTAGGTGGTCCAGTGGATCTAGCACTGACCCTGGAGTACCTGAGTTCAAATCTGACCTCAGACACTAGTTCTGTGACCCTGGGAAAGTCACTTAACCCTGATTGCCTCCTCAATACCTGAATAAATATTTCGGGAAAAATACAGTTACTAATGGATCTATGGCTTATATATCCAACTATATATCATTGTATATAAAGTAGGGATTCTTCATTCATTTGATTCATCCTTAATAGTTAACCCGAACTCTTTTAAAGGATAATGATTTAAAGGATAAGGATAATTTTATGTAGGAATTTCTTTAATGCTCCAGGACTTAATGAACAATGTCATAAAAAAGGAACATCTTGAGGAGGTCAGAAATAATAATGACAGGGGAAATGATACAATATTTTTCCATTGATTTACGTATTAGAGGATACGAAGACAAAAAGAAAAAAAGAACCAATCCCTGCCTTCAAGAAGTTTATAAAATGTGCCTATATAAGTGAATATAAAGGAATTTTAGGAATAACAGAGCACTGTCTAATGGAGAGATGAGAAAAGGATTTATGGAGGAGTTGGAACCTGACCTGAATTTGCAAGGAAATAAAGGATTCCAAGAGGTCAGGAAGAGAAATAAGTGAATAGAGGAAAATCCATGCAGTGACAGAGACACATGGGATGGAATCTCAAAATTAGGAATGAGTTTGGGGAATAATTCCAGTTAGTCTTTAACACAAAGGGTATTAAGGAAGTAATATAAAATAAGTATGGTAAGGGAGGCAGGAAAAAGATTGTAAGGAGCTTGAAATGACAAACTGAAAACTTTGGATTTTATCCTAGAGGTGATAAGCTACACTACAGATTCTTGAATAGATGAGCGAAATGATTGCTAGTAATAAGCTTCAGGAAGAATTTTTTTGTGGCTATAAGAGGCATGGCTTAAAGAGGGAAAAGATTAGAAACAAGGAGCCCAATTAGGAGGTTATTATACTAATCCAGGTAAGAGGCAATGATGACAACTATTGAACTGACTATGTAAGTGGAGGCAAATAATATGTTATTGAGGTGCAATCAGCAAGACTTCACAGCTCAGAGGACATTGGAGTGTAGAGGAGAAGAAAGGGTCAAAGATGGTTCTGTATTTATAAAATTAGGTGAGTCAAAATCATGGGATATGAAAGAAAAAGAAGGGAATCTTGGAGAAAGACCTGATTTAAGGCAAAGTTAAGTTGTATTTTGGACATATTGAGTTTGGGATGCCAATGACTTCCAAACAAACATCCAAATATACAAATAGACATGTTCAGTATGCATTTGGCAATGCAGGAATTGAATTCAGAAAAGAAATTACAACTGTATATGTGTGTATACATATAGGTATGTCTATATATACACATGTACATTACCAGTCATTTGCATAGAGATGGTAACAAAATACATGGATGGGGAAGAAATCACCAAAAAAGAAAGTATATATACAAAACAGGACATACAACTGAACCTTGAGAGAATCTATGCAAAGGATATGATGATTCACCAAAGAAAAATTAGAAGATAGTCAACAGAGTAACAGAACCAACTAACAACAAATAAGGTTTATAAACATTTAAGATTTAAAAATAAATTTTCATAGATAATCTTGCTTGATCCTGATACCAATCCATAAAGGTAGATGTTATTATTATTCTCATTTTATAAGTAAGGAAACAGAAGCTAAGGGAGGTTAAGAGACTTGCTTAGGATCACACAGTTTTCTGAAAAAAACAGAGAAGCCCATGAAGAAGACACATGCAGGAGGAGGGGTGATAGTTCAAAAGCAACAGAGAGGTCAAATAAAATAAAGACTAAGAAATAGCCTTTGGATTAGAAGAGATATTGCAGAGGGACTTTCAGAAAGGGAAGTAGAGAATAGAGGGAGCTTTTTATGGTCTTGATTTTCCTCTGCTGTTAATATGTACAAGTAAAGACATCACTCTTATAATGTCATTGGTACTCTTCCAGAAGGAAGGAGAAAGAGCAATAATGGTAGAGGTATTGTAGAGGGCTTAAGAAGAAAAGGGTAGGATTGATATAAGGTCTGTTGGGATGATAGTCAACCAGAGAATAAGAAAAAAGAAAGATTTTCATGCAATAGTGAGGGCTTAACTGAGATTAAAAAATATACATTTTTAGCAAGATGTCATGACTTTTTCCACCAATGTTTAGCAATGTTTAACAACATGTGAGTAAAAGTAGAGAAGGTAGATGGTAGGAGAACCAAGGATTGAGGTTTGGCAAGACATGTTTAAGACAAGAGTCTTAATGCACAAAAATGTAATCACTGAGTTCAGACTGTTAAAGGAAGAAAGTATTGGGAGAAGAGGGACATTTGAAGAAATTGGAGTTGTGAGGATAAAGATATGATTTAGGATGAGTGAAGCAGAGGGGAAGAGACTTCGTATAATACCAGAAGTTTTGACCATCACAAGATGGAGGATAAACCATTTGATCAGAGACCACAATTTTCAAAGTCCTTTGATAATTGAAGTTGGCCTCAGTGCAAGTGAGAGGAGAAGCTTCCATGATTGGTCAATGCAAACTCAAAAAATATTGTGCATGGAGGTAAATAAATGGAGGTAACAGGAAGTTCTGGACAGTACAGATTTTCCACACCATATTGAATTCATACAGAATAGCAGGAAATGATATATACACAGAAAAGACCACATATGAGCTAAGTAATTATATCCAATCTCAGAGCAGTCAGAAAGATAGGTCTTGCACTACCTCTGTCAAGAGCAGAGCTGAGAGAGAATTGAACTTTGATTATCTTGAGTTATTCATGAAAAGTGGTCCCAGCAACTCACCAACCAGAGGAAGGTCTTCAGTGAAAGAGACATTTTCAAATTTAGGAGGCCATTGGTGAAAAAGCAGGAAGGGGCCAATGGGTTAGGAATGGAGCTAAAAGGTAAATGCACATTGATGGACTGCTGTAGTTATCTTCTGACATTAATGACATTGGCAATAGGACTATAATGAACTTTTCTTTGGTGCCATTATTATAGGCTAAATAAAAAATGGTAGGGAATAGGTATACACAGAGGATATCTCATATATACAGCAAATACCAGTTCTCATTCTCTAAGTACTGGGAATCACAGGACTTCTATGTTAGTAATTTTACATTTCTATGAAAAATAAGTTTATAGTTAAGACTGGTTATACTAGTGTCTAGTTTACAAATTGATTTCCCTCAGGAAAGAGAAATTTAATATTGAAAGCAGTACTAATCACACCATTTGTAGATTATTTCCTCTAAATTCAGTACAAATGTGAGATATGTTTTATTTGTGGACAATTCAATTTTTAAAAAATATTGAATAATAAGGTATTCTGATTAATTTAATTTCTATTTAATTAAAAGTCAGCCAGAAATTCCTTTTAACTATTGACTATTTTTTTTTCTCAAATGATCTCTATTGTTCTCTAAAGCCATGGTAAGACTTTAGTAGGTTTAGTAATAATATACAGTCATGCATTGTAAAGCTTTATTTGGTATCTGAACTGCAAGCTGCCCTTCATGAATTCAAATCACATATTTATGAGGGGAAAAATATGATTACACAACCCTCCGAGTGACCTTTATGGAACTGAGGAAAATAAGAGAGGCATGCATGAGAATAAACACAAGAAAAATTTACCTATGTTTTTTGTAAGGGGAAGCAAGGTAGATCCTGAAAACTACAGGTCAATGAGCGTGATGCCAACCAATTCTTATTCACAATCAATATCCTATAATAGTGTATTAGATAGTCTGTAAGCATTTAGAAAAGGTAGTTCTGATCACCATGAGTCAGCATGGGTTCAACAAAGCATGGGAAACTAACATTATTTCTTTTTCTGGCTGAGGTACTATTATGAAAGATAGGTCAGAAACATCCCAGTCAGGTTATATCTGGTTTTCAGCACGGTTTTGACAATCTCTCTCTCTCTCTCTCTCTCTCTCTCTCTCTCTCTCTCTCTCTCTCTCTGTTTTTTGGAGGAGAGAAGGTAGGGCAATTGGGGTTAAGTGACTTGCCCAAGGTCACATGGCTAGATTTTGTGTTCAGTGTCAGAGGCAGGATTTGAACTCTGGTCCTCCTGACTCCAAGGCCGGTGCTCTATTTACTGCACTGCCTAGCCACCCTGACAATGTCTCTCTTGCAATAATCTTTTAGACAAGATGGAGAGATGAAGCCAGAATGACAGCACAATTAGCCTTAGAGTTTATTGAATGAATGGATCCAAAGAGAACTGACTGGGAGTAGAATTCAACCTGGAATGAGGTCTTCAGTCAGTCAATCAATAAGCATTTATTAAGTACCTACCATGTGTAAGGCACTGTGCTAGGTGCTAAAGATATAAATATAGAAGGGTTTAAAAATAAACTGCTTATTCCCACCATGTACCTGTATGGAGATCAGATGGCAGGCTGTAGTATACTATACAAGTAAATAATAAAATAATTCAGTCTGTCAATCAGCTTGTTACTTTATTAATTCTCATCAGGATTTCTAATGCAATCAAGGGATATATTCTGATCTTCCTTCATAAATTAATGGAATTGCATAATTTGCTTCAGTAATTAAGCATTTTATTCTGAGTACCCAACCCAGTTTATAAAATAATTCAGAGAAATCTCTTTTTTTCATAACTTTCCATTTCTTTCTCTCTCTCTTTACCTTCCTTTTATGCAGGCTTAGAGTACTACAAATAGGAAATACTTCATATACTGTAAGATGCAAAGGATGTATAATTGTTGGTTTTGTTTATTTTTTCCTGTTTCTTCTTCATTACAAGGGTTAGTTTGGTGGAAGGAAGGATATATTAAGATGTGAAAGTAACAAAAAAACTATTAATATACGTATATATATAAATATATATGTATATACAAATATGTATACACACATACACTGTTACTAGGACAGATTAAAAAACCCTGATATCCATAATATTGTTACTTTTCAAACACATTATTTTTTCCTGTTTCCAGCCAAGCATTTACCAAGGTATTCCTATAAAGTTATATAAAAAAGTAAGAATACATGAATAGGAAACTCTAATGTTAGTGGAATCTGAAGATCTTCCATGCCCCTTTATATTGGCAAGTAAGCATTAGCACCTTGTTTCAAGTTAACAGCTTGTTTAAGCTATTTAATTAATATAGAAGTAGTTAACCCCTAGGGAGGAAGTGGCTGATGTAACAGAAAGGGGCTGAACAGGGAGGAGTAATGCAATATATAAGGAAAAATTCCAGATGGGAAAGTCAGAATTTCTTTCAGTGAACATCTGGAGGCTGGAGTTTCTTCTGAGACCTTTCTTCTGGGAACTTCTACTGAGACTTTTCCTTTGGGAATTTTGGCTGAAAACTTCCAAGAACCAGGCTGAGCAGCTACCATGAGTGAGAGGGGAGGGTTCCTACTTGAGGGTTCCTACTGTTCTGTTGTGAAAGCTTGGGAATATGGGTGTTCACTACATTAACCATGTGTACCAACTTTGTGGCTACTGTAATGACTTTGGTTTTCTGGTTCTGGGACTCGGTTTTCTGGTATTTGAATAAAGGCTTTGGTTCTGCTCTCTAATGTGGAGAGTCTGTTACATTTTGTGATTCACAATTATACCAGCATATTCATAACCACTATGGGTGTTGTGAATATTGCATTATTGTTACAGAAACCAACCAACAAACAAAAAAGTTTATCATTTAAAGTTATTTCCATGAGGAATAGGATAATTGTTCTCTTATCAATGCAATTAAGGTAGTTATTCTACAAGGTTCTGTCATTGGTTATTTTCATCATTATGTTTTAGGGTTCCAACTATTACCTATGTACAAATAACTCCCCAACTTATTTATTCAGTCCTGACCTCTCTTCCAAGCTCTAGACCCACATACTTATGGCCCTGGGACACCTTTGCTTGATGTCTCACTTGTCTCTCAAATTAAACAAATCCAAAATTTAATTTAATGTCAAATCATATATTTTGGACCTAGAAGGGACTTTAAAGATTTAGTCAACTCTCCCATTTTACATGGCTCTCAGACCCTGAGAGGTTAAATGGATTTTGCCCAAGTTACCAGGATAAAATTCTAACATAAAAGCTCTGTTTTCCAATCTAATGCTCTTTCCCCAAAAAAACTTCCTCTACAAATAACAAGCATTTATTAAATACCTTTTATGTGCCCATCACTATGCTAGGCCCTGCAAATACAAAGACAATCTAGATTTATTATTTCTGTCAGTGGTATAATCCTTAATTAATTTTCCTATATTCAAAAATCTTGGGATTATCTATTATTCTTCCCTTTCCCTCACTTCCCATATTTAATCAGTTTGGGTTTTTGTTGTTATTTTTTTTTTTTGCCTGACAATTCTACCTTCACAATATCTCTCATGTTTTTGTCACTATTCCCTGTTCTGACCATCACCATCCTGATTAATCACTTAGACTATTGTAAGTTTTCTAATAGGTATTCCTAGGGCAGCTAGGTGGCATAGTGGTTAGAGTGCCTGGCCTGGATTCAGGAAGACTCATCTTACTGAGTTCAAATCCCACCTCTGACACTTAATAGCTGGGTGACAGAAGGAAAAGGCAATGCATTCCAATATCTTTACCAGGAAAATCCCAAATGGGATCACAGAGTCAGAAACCACTGAAACAACCAAAAAACAAATGTTCTTCCAACCTTCATTCCTCCTAGCCTCCAAACCAAGCTTCATAATTCTCAAGCAATTCTTCCTTATGTCATACCATCCTTCTCGAAACCTTTTAATAACTCCTCATTACTGTAATGCCACGCACAAGCAGCTATTCCTGAGTACTGCTACTGTTGACGAGGGGGGTGACAGGTGTTACAGGGGCTCCAATGACCAGAGTCCCTGCTGGGCAGTCTGGAAGGAATTCACAGGACTCAAGCAATCTTTTAAGTCAGGATTGTAAAAGTTTATTGTTATGCTTTATATAGGGCTCCTGGAGGCAGGGGTTCTTAGGGAATCTGCAACCTTAAAGAAGTCATAGGTATAGTTTATAAAGAGTTACAAGAGTAAATCAGATGTCAATTATGCTAACTAGGTGAGTAAGGGTGGGATTAGGGAGGAGTTAAGGAGTGGTCAGTGCTTAAAGGAACAAGCACTTTTATTATTTACTGTCAGGCATATTGCCCATAATTCACTGGGAAATAACCCAAGGTGGGGGGAGGTACCTGGAGGTGTGGTTTTAGGCTTGAAATGACACTAAGTCAACTAGCAGTCAGGGCTGACTGAGAAGTGCCTAGTCTGCCACCCATCAGTGACATGTTTGACAAGATGGATGTTGGGAACCAAGGCTAAAGGGGATTCAGTATATGTATAATTGGCTGAGGAGTTAACCTATAGACAGTGCATTGAAGGTTTCATAAGTGCAGCTGGCCATTATACTAGGGGGAGATAATATTTGCCTAAGCTGAAAGGTTTATAGATGGTTTAGTGAAGGATTCATAGGTATAGCTTGTTATTGTACCAAGCAGAAATAAACAGTTCATGAATTGTTGATAGGCAGAGTGCTGGCAGGGGGAAGGGGCAGAGTTAATGCTCTGAGGCTGGGGGAGGTTGGGGGGAGAAGAATGTGATTTTACAAACTTGTTTTATAAATTGATTTTACAAACTGATGTTACAAACATAGATCCCAAGCACCCCATCACTGTGAACAGCTTTTAAGGTTCTGATTACACTGTATAGTGAACACTCTATTTATTCCAAAACAAATCAAAGCAAAACATCCACAGAAAAATCAAGGTACAGCATCACAATATAATTTATCACACAAAATCACAATATAATAGTCACAACAGCTTATCATTAAAATGGCCACATACTTTTCACTAAAGTGATCACAATATTTAGAACAAAGAACAATCATATCAAAGTACAAGTCAAAGTCTTCCACTCATGAAGCAAAGTCTTAAGTTAACTCAGTCAGTTACTTACTCAACAATCAATTACTAAGTAATATCACAATATAGTCTCAAAGTACAATAGTCAAAGTCTTCCACTCATGGGGCAAACTTGATTAACTCAATCAGTCACTTTTTCAGCAATCAATTACTAAGTATCATACACAAAACCCTCTCCCCCTAGGTCACTAGTAAACTATAATTTCATAATTACTCAGTACCCATGGAGAGAGGTCTTTTCATCTTGACTTTGGGCTGGTTCTCAGATTCCCTGGATCCCTTTCCATGGTCTCAAATTACACCTGAATTCACCAGACTGTACCCTGGGCTCAGTGGCAGACAGCTCCTAGTTCCTTGTCCAGCTCTCTGGTTAGGTCCTGCTCCACACTGAAGTTCACAGGGTCTGGTCCATGTCAGATCCTTCACAATTTCTGCTCCAGGGAATTCAAGGCTCAACCAAGCCACAAACAAACAAAGTCTCAGCATCCCAGTCATGCTTCTTCAGTCACCTGGGCTCCTGGCTCCTGTTTCTGGGCTCTGGGCTCTGGGCTCCTGGTTCCTGGGCTCTCATTCAGAAGAGGATCCACCACAAGTTCTCAGGAAATTCTGGCTCAGTTCTCTCTTCTGTAACTGCTCTGCCACCAGATGCTGGTCCTAAGAAATTCTGACTGTGCCTCTCTGGGGCTTTTCCTTATATACATACAGCATTAGCTTCCTGTTTCAGCCAACCCCTTCCTGTTACATCAGTAACTGGAGATAGGAGTTCACACCTTCTGTTTCCCCAATAGAGGCTTGATCAATTACTAAGTGCTAAGTACCTGATACCTTTGCCAACACAAAAGGATCTTCAAGTTCAAATTACATTACCATTACAATTACCTACTGAATAAAGTTCAAACTCCTTAGCCTAATATTTCAAACTTTCCATAATCGGGGGCCATTCCACCATTCTAATGTTGTCTCATAGTACTGCCCTTTAATACAATCTGCATTCTAACCAAAATGAACTTTTTGATTCTGAACAACACTGTCTTCACATTTCTGCTTCAACATCTTTGTTCAGGCTATGCTTTGTGTCCAGAGTGTTCTCCCTACCTCTCTTCTTCTTTGGGTTCCTCCAAATCATTTAAATTACAATGCAAATTTTACCTACCTGAGGCCCCTTATAATTAAGTTCTGCTCCCCAGTGAGGTCTCACATATTTTTATCTCCTTCATGCACTTATGACCAAATATTTTGTGGCATAATTGCTTCTATAGGTAGTATACCCAACTATTATAATTCTTAGAGGCACTGTGGGGCAGTGAATGAGGGCTGGTCTTAGAAGAAGGCCAACTTGCATCCATACAGCCTATATAATCTTGTGCAAGTTTAATACCTCTCAGGGTTCTTGGCAATTCTTTAAGACCATAAATTAGAAAGATGGAATTGACCTGTATTGAAAGAGGAAGTTCTTTGCCAGGTACTCCCTGTACCAATGAAACTTCAAATTCAGTTCCCATGCCTACTATTATGTTCCCTAATTGGAATGTGAATTCCTTTAGAGTTATGACTGTCTCACTTTCTATTTGTATCCTCACTATTTATCACAGTACTTGACATGTAATAGCACTTAATAGATGTTTTATCATTCATTAATTCATTAGATTGCAAACACCCAAAAGGCAGGGACTTTCTTACTTAATGCTGTATCACCCTCAGTATTTAGCATGGTTTCCTGTAAACAAGAAATAATAATTGTCTGGTAAATTGGACTAAATAGAGTTGAATCAAATTTAATTCTATCCCCAAATCTCATAGGATCTCTGGGCTAGAAAAGACTTCAGAGACACCTAATCTGACCTGTATCAAAACAAGAATCCTCTCTACAAATCTCTAACACAGAGCAATCCAACTTTCTCTTGAAAATCTCTCATGAAGCAGAATGCCCTATTTGTTAATCTATTCCCCTTTTAGACAGCTCTAATTGTGCTTAAGGTTATCCTTATTACCATGATGCTATTATTCTAAGACACTTTGAAATGTTAATGGTCAAATACTGAGTGTTTTAAAATCTTGCCTTTTTAACAAAAAAAATCATCATTGCAAGACATCTGATTTATTTTTCTACTAAAAAAGGACAAGGTCTCTACACTCCCAAAATAAAACATACAATTTCATTTTCTGATTTCTTTTATTCTCAATTTTAGTTTTTGTCATTTCTTGTGGAAACACCTTTCATTTCTTGTGGACCTTTTCAATAGCATACAGTTCTGTGTGCTCCTACAAACACATACATGCCTAGAGCAGCACTGAATTAGGAATTCACAAATTCAAATTTCATCTCAGGCTTACTTAGCCTTGGTGAAAATCTACATTAGCAAGACAGTAAAGCTGTTAAATTTCTCCAACACCTGGGCTGGAATCCAAAGGGAATACCCTACACTTTGAATTGATAGCAAAGAAACCTCATTTAACTTCCCAAATGACAACACAGTCTATATGGAGATATAGGGGATCAGTTTAACACTTTCTGAGTGGTCAATTTCTTATTACTTATTACTATTATTATTATTTCTAATTATTGACTCCCCCTTCCCTTTCCCCCCCATATACTGACTAGCTTAAAAAAATCAATCTAAATTTCTAAGTTCTTGAAGATGGCAGCATAGAAGCAGGAGAACTCCCTGTGCTTGTCCCATAACCACTTCAAATACCTATAAAAATGACTCTAAACAAACTTTAGGGCTACAGAACCCACAAAGTGACAGAGATAAACAAACCTCCCACTGAAGATAGCCCATCAGGCCAGCATGAAGGGTCTGTTGTAGCACTCTGGGAGCAGAGCCCAGCCCCACATGAGTCTATGGTTTTAACCCCAGGGACTTTGGGAACAGGGGGTCTGGGAATGTGGTCTGGCCTCTTTCCCCACCTCCCCCAAGCAGAAGCAGCTGAGGTGAAGCTGCTGTGCAGCCACCACCACATGGCTACTTCAGAGCTCCTGGCCTACAGAGTATAGGGGAACCAAGCAACCAGTCTGAGGGGTAATCACTCCTGCTTTAACCTACTTGGATCTGGATTGCTGTGTAGGGTGGAGGTCCTGGGGTGCATGACCAGTGTGCCAGACCCAGTGGAGACTTCTGAGAGGGCATTCAACTAATAGCTCTGGCAACTGAAAAAACCCAAATGATTTTGGACAAAGCTCTCCTCTCTGGAAGCTGAGATCTACTGTGACAAAAAGCTCAAAAGTCAAATAATTTTTTGGAGATAAAAAAAGGATCAAAGCATGGAACAGGGGGAAGACAAGGAAGTCTGAAATCCTGCACCAAAAACTTTCAAGAAAAATATGAATTGGTTACAGGCCATAGAGGAGCTTAAAAAGTATTTTGAAAACCAAATAAGAAAAGTGGAGGAAAAATTGGGAAGAGAATTGAGAATGATGCAAGAAAATCATGAAAAGAGAGTCAACAACCTGACAGAAGAAAATAACAACTTGAAAAATAGACTAACTCAAAAGGCAAAAGAGGCTCAAAAAGGCAATGAGGAGAAGAATGCCTTAAAAAAAAGTTGAATTTGCCAGATGGAAAAAGAATCTCAAAAGCTCACTGAAGAGAATCATTCCTTCAGAATTAGATTGGAGCAAATGGAAGCTAATGATTTTATGGGAAATCAAGATAGTATTAAACAGATACAAACAAATGGAAAAATAGAAAGGAATGTGAAATATTTCATTGGAAAAACCACTGACCTGGAAAATAGATCCAGGAGAAATGATTTAAAAATTATTGGACTACCTGAAATCCATGATCAAAAAAAGAAGCTAGAAATCATCCTTCAAGAAATTCTCGGGGTGGCTTGGTGGCACAGTGAGTAAGAGCTCTGGCCCTTGGAGTAGGGAGGACCTGGGATTGTTTCTGGCCTCAGACTTAGCACCCACACAAAAATGACTGGCATGTAACCTTGAGCAAGTTACTTAACCCCAATTGCTTTAAAAAAAAAAATTCTCAAGGAAAATTGCCCTGATGTTTTAGAACCAGAAGACAAAACAGAGGACAAAACTCCTAGGAATATTACAGCCAGGTTCTAGAGTTCCCAGATTGTGGGGAGCCAAAGAAGCCTGGTTCAGAACTCAGATATTAAATCGTAATAGTGGACTTTAACAAAAATCTGAGATGCGACTTTTCATCAAGTTAGTTCCTGAGTTTTAAGGGGAGATAGGAGAGGATATAAGAGAGAGCAGATTAGAGGAAGGGGTATACAGTAGGATTGCTGTTTTGGGGTGATGGATAGAGAAAAGACAGGGAGAAAATTTGTAACTCAAAATCTTGTGGAAATGAATGATATAAACTAAAAATCAACATAAAATTTAATTTAAAAAAATAAAAAAATAAATTTCTAAGTTCTTTATGTTATACCCTAAGAGTAAGTTAGATACTCAAGGAGTCATATTAACACCTTCAGACTTCCTAGGGAACAATTAAGTGCATTTCATTGGTAATTTACTAAATGGACTCCCTAGTGGCCTGAAAGTGTTAATGTGCCTCCCAAAGAGGCCCGCATTCTCAAGGCAGAGAAACACTGGGAGACACAAAAATTTCTTCTAAACTTTTGTCATGAATTTTTCCTCTTCTTTTCTTGGTATTTGAGTAATCTCATATTACAATAGGGCACTATGACAGATTATATAAAGATCACTTATTCATTCATTCATTCATTTATGCATTCCACAACCTACTTCCTACTACTGCTGCTGACTACCCCATGTGAAAATCACCATGAAGAGGATATTATTGCAGATACTGATAAGTATGGTTTTGGTAGTCACCTTGTCTCAGAGGTCAGAGACTCAAAGCAATCAGTGTGATTGGACTGGTGTCAAAGACAGACTCTTTAATAGGTACAGAATCAACAGAGGATTCCATTCTTGTGCTTATCAGACAATTGTGTCAATGGATTTTCTTAAGGATCTGTGACTAGCACTGGTGGACTAAGATTCTCTACGGTTCCCAGGAAACAAGAATTTGAAGGCCATTTTCTATCATTTGAGATATTAAAAAAAAAGATAAGCCTTACCCTAATTCATAATATCATACTTAAAAGCTTTTAAAGTGTTTATGTATCGTAACACTTAAAAAAACAGATTCTGTTAATTTACTTTCTATTAAGAAATTTCTATATAACTGGCTGCTGTTGGGTTTTTATTTTGAGATCATAAGAAATTATAAAACAAAAAGTAAATTCAGAAAAGACAAAATTATAACCATAAAACTGAATGAATTATAGCAAATGGAAAATCAAAGAAAACGTATTTGAGAAAAGAGAGCAAACATTAAGTGAAATAGCACATATTTAAAACATAATGCATTTCCCTAAAAAGGAAATGTATTTGTTAGAGGGCTTTGTTTTTCTTCATTGTGTCAGTATGAGTGAGAAGAAGGTAGAGAGAAGAGAAATTTAATTTTAAAATATTAAAAGCTCCTTAAGAAGAAGTAAATAAATTTTGCACTGGACTGGAAAGTGGGAGAAAGGGCTTGATTTCTTAACAGCATGACAGCAGACTTTTAGATCTTGTGTGTCACACTTATTGGAAAGGTTTGGAGAATTGGCCATCCTATAGAATGTATTTGTCATCTTATGACTAGTTTAGAAAGTCCAGAAAGGCTTCATAGATCCTTTGAAATCCTAAAATATAATGAATAGTCTCAAGAGAGGTATTATGTCATAATGGTTAGAGGGGTGCTTTAGAGTTAGAAGAACTGAGTTCAATTTCATATTATGAAATATGCTAATTGACCACAGGCATGTCACTTGTCACTTAACCTCTTAATGTTCCAGGCAACTTTCTAAGACTATAAATTACACAAGGCTTACCAACATGCATAAGTAAAGGGAGTTTACCCAGCAGGGAGTTCCTAAACAATGAAAAAAGTATAGGCATGGCATATGTGTGTGTGTGTGTACACATATACATATACATATATACATACACATGCATATATTCTGCAACAGCAGAATCTTGGTGGTATACCTTGTGGGAAAGAGACAGAGTAGTGAGAGCCATATTAGTTGTGTGAGTTTGAGAAACTCTCTTCAATTACATGAGTCTCTCTTTTCTCATGAGTAAAAAGAAGGATTTGTTACCAGACTATGTCTTAGATACCTTCCAACTTTGATTCCTATAAAACTAGGTAGTAATATGGGTGATCTTGAGCTGGGGAATTTTGAAAAGGCTTTGAGTTTCACCCAGAGTCCTTACAATGAGGAATATTTTCCTATATGCACTGTGACCCAGAAGCTTCATATGTAGAGGGTAGAGAAGACAAGATATGGACAAAATATAAGTAGATATTATGAAATCTGTACCATGCAACATAGATTCCTTTTGCTAGCTAATTAGCTCCAGTATTAACTTTGCATGCCTCTAAGGACCTATCTAGTTTGTCTATTTTGAGAGAAAAGAAATGTATAGATATTCTGAATAATAACAGTTATAGTTTTTAAAACCACTTAAAACTGTAAGATTTAAAAGGAAGGTGGCAACAATAATTAATAATAATAATCATAATAATAATAATAATAACAGGATAAGATGGGGCACAAATAAGAGATTTCATGTTCCCCCCAGAGAAAAAATACGAGTAACTATTCAGAGTTTTTTTTTTAAATAAAGACTGTTTTATATAAAATTTCAATAATTGAAAAAAAAATCATTAAAGCTGGAATACCAGGAGAGTCACTTATCTGAGTTTTTCCTGGTTCAATAGGGTAGCATTTCTATAAGCATTTTAATGGCATTAGCTGAAAGATCAAAGTCAACACTTAAGGTGGGAGAACAAAGTTTTTGTAAGTTTCTGAGGATGGTGATAAAGAGAAGCAGATGAAGTAATTGGCTTTGTCATCAGTTAAGTAGCCTCTGCAGTGTAATATCCTGAGTCTTACAATGTTATTTTCTATTTTTAATCTTTTATTATTTCCGGTGCCAGTTCTGTAAATGGTAAAAAAGTGAAGGTGAATGCACTGGGGCTATCAGTTTTATACTTTTTCTAGCACTAACTGTACATAGAGACAATGTGCTTACAAGAAATGATAATTAGATCATTAGTCTTTGTCCACACATTCTGATAATTCAACACCTCCTAGTTTCAGTAGGCTTAAGATGCAGAGGCTTCATCTTGGCAGGAAGGTTAATTACTATAATGTGTTTAGACACATAAATCCCTAGGTCACATGGCCACATCATTTTAAAATAGGACAGATTAAGAAAATCTCTTTATTCAT
Organism: Gymnobelideus leadbeateri; assembly: GCA_011680675.1. NCBI lineage: Eukaryota > Metazoa > Chordata > Mammalia > Diprotodontia > Petauridae > Gymnobelideus > Gymnobelideus leadbeateri. Next base: position 60,582 of record WOXC01003832.1, read on the forward strand.
CCTATAAAAATAGTGGTTGCAGTTTAAGTACTCTTTCAAACTATGCCATTGGGGGCATGAGGGTCGGGATAACATTAGGGAGGGAGAATCACTTCTCAATAGGCAAAAGAATGAGCAGTAGTTTCAGGCATTCTCTGATAAAAACCCAAGGCACTCTTGCTAGGGACTAATATCTTAATATTATCCTGGATATATATATATATATATATATATATATATATATATATATATATATATATATGCATTAATTTGATGAGTGCTAAATTAAGCATTGTTGTAAAAGCAAACTAAAAACTATGCTCTGTGGTGATTTTTTTAAAAAATGAGCAAGTGGCTTAATTCTGTATTTTCAGTGATTGATATCATTGTGAGACAATGAGTGACAACTGCATAAAGAAATACAAAACTTATAAAAATGTTGGGGATGAATTAAAAGATTAAAGCAGTCCCAGAAAAATAACTAAATGCAATCAGTCAACCCAGGGATGAGAAATGTATAAAGACAATAGAAGGAGGAAGAACTTAGACTTGTGAAGAGGATATAAAGAGGAATAATAAAATGAAATGAAGTGGAAAAATTTAGGCAGAATGCTATAAAAATATTCTCACTGAGAATTACCAGTTTAGGAAAGCCTTGAAGCTATGTTTTATTTCTTTTTAATTTTACAACATTTTAGATAACAGTCATACATTAGCCAAAGTATTGAGAAGAATTATCTACAATATTTTTTCATTTCCAAATGATATTTTAAGAGCAAAATTGAACAAGGATAAGAACAAGTATAAACATATTTGCCATCAAACCCTATAATAAAACCTATATGAATTTCATGTCCATTAGGATATAAAGCATTTTTATCTCTCTTCTTTGTTATACAAAATAATTTTGGTGACTGATGGTCACCAAAACGGTGACCAATGGTCACTTTCATTTGTATAGACCTTTGACTTTTTCAAAATATGTAACATTTTCTCATTTAAATTATAAAATAAATATTTCAACTAGATGTGGCATTTATTATTGTCTCCTTTGATAGATGAGGATTTAGCCTCACATAAAAGCAAAGTGACTTACCCTTAGGATCCCTTAACTACTTAATAAATGAGTCAAAATTAGAACACAGCTCTACTAACTTCATGCTAAAATTTCATAGAATTTTAGTATATTCTAGCTTCTGTTAACCTATTATGATTTCCAGTGTAAGTTAGGAATTCAGGATAACACACGGAATGGTTCTTTCTCCCAGTAAATATCAGACACAGGGTGACACTTTAAAAAAATATATTGTATTTGTCTCACTATGGTGGAAAATGTTAGGTAATAGGGATTAAATTGGTAAGGAACATAAAAAAATACTAAAAATATTTTTCATTCTTTTTTTCCATCTACTCTACATGCCAATAAAATTAGAAAGGAAAGTTGAAATCAGAATGGAAATGTAATTGTCGGGGAGGGAGATTTTTGGATAAAAAAAGATCAAAGAAAAGTGGAATATTTAAGAGTTAAGTTCTTAAAGGGTTAGATAGAGACATGATTTGAATAAAAACATTGTATATAATTCTACTGTCATATTTTATTTATTTTAAACCTAGAATCAAACATCTTTTGGAAATAACACACATTTATCTGGTTTGGTGTAGTTCAAAGAGTTATATACAATATTTCAAAGTCTCTTCAGTAAAATCTTGTGAAGTAAATAATGAAATTGTGATCATCTCTTACAGATAAAGAAGTTAAGACTAAAAGGGGTTAAAACATGTCTTATAAGGGTCATATCAGTTCTTCTGACTTTTTCTATGTCATTATACTTCTAAAAAATAGAATTACATATTAGAAAAGAAATATATTGTCTTATTCTCTTCTGTACCTAAACATTTCTTAAAATTAAATGAGACATTAGGAAGGGAACTTAATTCTAACATCTAAGGTGTTGCTAGGTCCACTACAAAAGGCATAGTATAGATTTTTAACATTAAAAATACTTATTTATAATGATATAGTGTTCAAAGTGATGTAGTATTTCTAAAATAGGAATGGGATTGAGTTTTTTTTTCCAAGTCTTCCAGACAAACCTCCCCACCAAATACAGGAAGCAAAACTTTTGAAGAACCAATGTGTTTATTTATATCTATGTGTATCTATCTGTATTTATATCTATTTTTTACCTATAGACATAGAGATGGAGATTTATAGATATGTAGATATAAATGTATGGATTTATGTGTGTATGTATGTGCACTGTGTAACATTTATATTATATATTTTCCACATGTATATTATGTAACATGGATAATAAGATCCTCTTCATTTTATAGATGAAGGAACCAAGATGCTGAGAATTTAAATAATTTGCCCAGAGTCACATAGTTTGGAAGTTTCATAGGTAGAATTTGAACTCTGGTCTTCCTAACTCCAAGTCCAGCATGTCATCTAAATTACCACCTTGTTTCAGTATTCAGTAAAAGCATAGACAACATAATGAACAGTAGTCTTTGGGAATCCAGAATTCCTTCTGTTCCTGACTTGATTATTTTAATCAGGTAAAAGCTGTTCTATTCCAGCAAACATAAAATGTGCTTTCTAACATGAAGAAAACACTGCTCACTAAAATACTGCCAGTTGGGGCAGCTCTTTACACATTCAAATCCCTTGCAATCAATGAGAGTTCCTAATAAAGCAATAATGGAATGCAAAGTGTGTTTTAATTAACAAGTGTACACAAATCATATGACTCAATTGTTCATTGGATTAGCAAGGTATGTGTGGGAAAATTCAGCAGCAAATTCCTGGAATTGAATGAATATCATGATTTATAAGTGTGGACCACTACTATTATTAAGATTAGTAAAAGATCTTTAAGGAGAATTCTTTTTTTTTTCTCCTCATGAGAACATCACTAATATTATAGTGGCCTTCAAGGGGGAAATAGTTTGAAATAGAAAACTTTAAACATAAGGGCTTTTTTGGAAACTATTTCATATATTAAATAAGATATTGCATATATTCCATATGTTACATAATATTTAGACTTATTAAATAAATTTAATATATTAAATAATAATAATTTCTATATATTGTTGTTAAATCATTTTATCCTTGACTGAATAAAAACTTGGTGAAAAGGTCAAAAGGATATGAGCAACTCATATAAGTTTTGTTTTTCAAATACACATACATATGCATATATAATAAAATTATATATTATTCTATATGCTACTCTATACTGTATATTACTATATATTATAGTATACTACTATTATATAGTATTCAATAATGTATATATTGTATATTTAAATATGTACTTTCATATGTTTATTTCAAAATCATATAATTTATCTTTATATAAACATATATATATTTTATAATGAAAACTATTTTTTTCCATTGGTGACGCTTAAGTAATTTTCTTTGGGGGGCAAAACTGATAATGACCTAGCAAGCCCAATAACTGCCATTTTCTGAACTTCTATTTATTAACTCACTTTTTGAGAATTGAGTGTTGGAGGGAAATGTTTAAAGTTACTTTGATTAATAATACACTTCTAAAAAAGAAAAGTTAAAGAAGCTAGAAAGAGTATTGAACTGAGTGAAGAGAGTTGGATTCAAATGCTAAATAATATTTATTGGTGGGGTGAGCACAGGAAAGTCATGTAAACTCTCTGAGCCTTAATTTCCTTATTTGTAAATGATACATAATAACACGGGATTTTTGTAAGGAAAAAAATCACTTGCAAACTTCAAAATACTGTATAATCATAAGTTTACTTTTCTGCCTCTGAGATTGTTTTCAAGTTTAGTATTTGTTCTTTTTTCTTTATTAAAAATTACTGACATAGTTTTATATCATTTCTAGCACCATATATTCCTTACCCTTTTATATCAAGGAAAGCCAATCCTTGAAATTTAGAATTAGGAAGGAAAAAAAATTAGAAAAAGTAACCAATGCATCAATTCAGACTAAGTATGTTCCACACTTAGAGCCCCAGCTTCTGAACCAAGAAGGAGATGAACTGAATGCAACATTGTCAATCTTACAGATGAACAAATTGGTAAAATGACTCCAAGAAAAGGGTTGTATGGAAAAGATGATAGTAATCATATTCCAGGCCAAACATTGTTACTTTCTGTCTCCAGAGTTAAACTATTGTCTATCATTTATCCACCTATCTTTTCAAATCTCACAAAGCAGCCTTTCATTATATTTATACTCACTTGTTGATCTATGTTTTGTTTGGTTATTTAATTTTAAAAATATTCTAAAAGGGAAAGAATTGTTTTCTTCAATTTGAGCATAAACTTGATAAGTTTTATTTTTTCCCCAATTCTTCTGGATTGTATTAATTTTTTGGAATATTTTTGATATTTCCTACTGAGGAAATAAATGATCAAATTTATTTTACAAGGAAGAGAAAACCTTGTATATATGAACAGGTCTTGAAAAATCTTAAAGAATCTTGAAAACGTAAATATTATTTTAAATATTAAGAGGAGGGTAGGTCATAGATACATCGAATTTTTGAGCCTGATATAGTCTCAGTCTACTAAAGTCTAATACCTCCATTTTACATACAAATGAGGAAATAGAATCCCTGAGAGGATGTGAATTGCCCAAGGTCACAAAACTAACAGAAGAGTGAATCCTAGGACTCAAAGTTCTTGTTTTGTAGTACAATGGTATTTCATTATGGTGAATTAGCAAATGGTTATATGAAAAGAAATAGTAAACAATCAAAGTCAAGATTATCTTTGCAATTAACAAAAATATCTCAGACCAAATGCCATTACCCAATAGAAGAATCATCAAATGATATAAAAATACTTCACAAAGCAAAAACTTTAAACTATTAACCACCACCAGAAAGAATGCTACAAATTGCTAATAATGAAGAAATTAAAAACCAAAGCAATCAGTTTTCAAATTACTCACAGTAAATCAGCAAAGCTGCTAGAAAGGGGAAACAGTAAATGTTGGAAGTGTAGTGGTCAGGCAAATGCATTAATCCATTGTTAGTGGAGCTAATTGGTCCAAATATGTTAGAAAGCATTTTTAAATTTTACAGATAAATCAGTGAAAATGATCCATACCCTTTAACCAAGAGATTTCACAGCTATAACCCAAAAACATCATTTGTAAAAAAAAAAAACATGTTCCAAACACACACAAAAATTATACTAGCATTCTTTGTAATAATTAAGACTAGAAACAATGTAGATGTCCTTTGATTGGGAAATAGCTAAAGAAGTTGCTACACTTGAATATAATGGAATATTACTGTTGTAAAAGTGACAGATATGATGAATATAGAGAAGCATGGGAAGAAATGACGCAAAGTGATATGTGCAGAATGAGCAATATTCATAATGAAAATAACAAAAATGGAGTGGGAGGAAAACAAAACAATTAAAACTGCATGTTCAAAATTGAAGTGAGACTAAATTTGGTATCAAAGAAAAGAAATTAGAAGGTAAGTTTTCCTCCTCTTCTTTTCAGAGATGATGGAGAGCTATAGGTGGAGAATACTCCAAATAATGTTAGATATTTTCAACATGTTGATTAGTTTTATTGATTTTTTCTTTTTTATTCATTATTATGAGAGATAATTTGGGGGGTAGAGGGAGAAAAAGGCAATAGGCATACATAATGAAATGCAAGCAATATCAAAAATTATTAGTAAAAATATATTTAAAACTTTAAAAACCCACAACCTTTGCCACTATTAGAAAATTTATTATGGATTTCTGGTTTTTTTCCTGTTAGATAAAGATTTAAGCACATTTTTTAATTAAGATTTTTTGAGGAAGTATTTTTTAAAAGCAAATCATTGAGAAAAGTTATTTTATTGTTATTTTATATACATTGTTTTGGTTTGGTTTGTTTTTTTACTTCCTTGTGAAGAACAGGGCTAACAAAGAAATATTCTCCTAAATCTTGGGCAGGACCAACTGGGAGAGTTTAGCTCTTATTAAAAGGTGAAGAGCATCAAATCTAGATGAATTCTGGTCTATTGTTCTACTCAGGTAGGCCTGGATGGGAAATAGATTCTTTTGTATAAATTAGGGGTGTTACACCATCTAAGAGTATTGATATGATCAGAGTCATTAGAATAAGCGCAGCTCTCATTATTAAAGCTATTCTCTTATGAATTATTAATCAGAGTTGATTTCCACTCATCAAAAACATCCCCATTTTCCAAATCTACTTAACTATTCAGTATTCTCTAGGGGAGGTCTAAGATTTCTGATAGAACCATTGACCTTAATTATTTGCTACCCACAATTGATTAGTAATTACCAGAAACAAACAAACAAACAAACAAAAAACAAAAAACCTATGTCTCTTGGACTTTTCATTCATCACATTATACAATTCTCACCTTCTTAAATTAAGTGCATTGAATATCTTTCTTCAATAAATCTTTATCACCTATCTAGTAGGCAAAAGTTACCAGAATAACAATTAGAAAGATGCAAAAATGAAGGAATTAATGTCCCTACACTTAAGGGATTCCCAATTGAATGTAATTTCCTGAATGACACAGAGTCATCAGTATCAACATCAATTACTGCATTATGACATAGTGGTGCCTTTATGGCCTACTAAGCTATATAGGGCCCCAGATTACTGTGTTTGTTTTTAATTCTTGTCTGCTTTTTCAAATTTTGTAGGGCTTTTCTTTTTTCCTTCTATTTCTCTTGATAAGTTTTTAGCTATGACTTTCTTACTGCTTGAAAAATCTTTCCCATTTATAACTTGCTATTTCTAATCTGCCATGAGCTTAGAAACAAAATAGTCAAGTTTGTCAAATAAAAGAATATGTAGAAGGGCCTTCCAATTGGTTAAAGCATATCATCTAGAATTCATGGACATTATGACATTTATTTTAGCTGCATATATGAATTGCAAGGTTATTTATTTGTAATTGGCTGATTTCCAGATCAATGACATTACTGACTAAACTCCTTCTAGGTGAAGTATAATTGTATGTACTTTGGCATCCAATATAGTGCCCATGTACTAAATGCAGCTCATATAACTCTAGGGTGCTATGTGTCTGAGATTTTTTAGGGGGCAAATGGAGGAGGGGAGTGAATTAGCTAGCAAATGGAAACTAGTAGACTACTAAAACTTATTACCTACCTGACATCATCATTTTGAAATCCACTGCTACCAGGTATTATGTTAGCAAACTCAGATTATTCAGTAATTATAACTTTAAAACACTGATGCAATCTGCCTACATATGGTGCCTTCTTTGTGTATTCTGAACTGATTCCTTAACATCATAGTACCATAGACTTAAAATTAGAATTAACCTTAGAGGACATCATTATTAGACTCCAATTTGCATCTGCTGTCTTGCCAGTTTTCAATTTCACTGAATAAGACACCTATCCCAGGTTGGGCTTATCACTTTTAAACTCACCTCTGTGCTGCTAACTCAAGCTTTGATTGATTCCACCTCCCTTGGCCTCTTCTTCACTCTGTTTAGAGGGTTGATGGGTGGGGTGCCAAACTTCTTCCTTATTACTAATTGTTATTATATAATTAATTATTATTACTTTATTATTATAATTATCAATCATATAATTAATTATTAATTTATCATGTCCTTCTTTATTGAGGGCAGACACTGGACTTTTGAATCACTCCACTTTGCATCCTCTGCCCTACCTGGATTCAATTCCATGAAAAAGAAGCCCCAACAATAGATACCCCTTTGTGTCCTGTCTTCCCCCATTTGCCTGGTTCCTGTCTCCTTTTCTGTACTGTCTACTCTTTTAGATTATAAGTTCCTTGAGTGTAAGGACTACCTTTCTTTTTGTTAATTTTATCTCCATTGCTTAGCAAAGTGTCTTGGACATAGTAGATTCTCAGTATCAGTTCCAACTCTCTGAGAGAAATTATTAAATAACAAATTATTGGGGAGATCCATGACCTTTTCCAAAAATTCACTTCACCTAGACTATCTTATCTAGGTAGAGTTGTTGCCTCACTAAACTAGAAAACCTTACAAAAAGTTAATCTAAGGAGAATTCTGGCCCATTGTGTTTACACTCAGGCAGGTTTAGGGTAGAGGGGGATAGGGAGGGGAACAAATCCTTAAACTAGATTGTCAAAGGCCGGGGGTGATTTGGAAGTAGATGACACGCTCAAAGACACATTTCCCCCAAACTCCCACCCCTTATTAGAATAGGTCCACCTTTCATTATAATATTCTCTGTCTCTCTCTGTCTCTGTCTCTCTCTGTGTCTCTCTGTCTCTCTGTTTCTCTGTCTCTCTGTGTCTCTCTCTCTGTCTCTCATTGTTAACCAGTCAGAACTGACTACAATCCTCAGGAACACATCCTCTTCAAGGGCCTATAAGCATTGACCCCTTTTATTAATTATATGCTGGCATAATTAATAAAATGATTAATTACCCAGAAACTACATCTCTTGAACTTTTTATACATCACACTCTCTCACTTTTAAACATAAGGGAAATGAAATCTAGAGAGCTTGCCTCATTTCCCCAAGGTTGCAAATACAATCTCTGAGCTGGGGATTTGAACTGGTCTTTTGACTCTAAATGTAGTACTCTTTCTATTGTTTAAGAGGTATCTTTACCTAATATAAGAATTACTTTGGTTTATGGGACTAGAGAAGTTCCCTGATAGTTCTATACTTCTGAAATAGTAACTAAGAATAAACTTTGCAGTCTTCTCACCTGCTTGCATTTACCACAATCAGTCATAATCTTTGCTTTTTCTCTCTCAGGAGTGTAGTGATTACTGAATAGAAAAAAAAAAAACTTTTTTTCTTTCCTTTTCTCTTCTGCTGCCATTAAAATGGTAATAACACATACTTATAACTTTGGGATTCTCTTCTCAGGCTCAGAGCACCCAAGAGAATAACACTCAAGGAACTCATCTGGTTCTTCACTCCTCTAGTCTTCATTAAATTTCGAGCAATTATATCCTTGCAGCTTTTACAAGATAGCTCAAGAAACTTCTGTTTTGGGGACAGGACTTCATTCCTGTCATTGCTCATTATCAATGAATAAATTGCATCTACATGTTGCCAGCATGCAGTCAAATTGGTTAATTCAGTCAAATGACAGGTCACTTCATATAAAAGAAGAAAAACACAGTCAAAAATTGAATAAAAACTCAACAATTTATAATGCTGTTTATTTCGTGTTTCTGTTCTGTCCATTAATTGTGCTGCTAATATAAAAGCAGTTATTATGCCCTGACTGTGCTCCCTACTTTCATCTCAGAATACTTTTTTTGTTTTTTTGTTTGTTTGTTTGTTTAAGGAGTAGGTCCCTGGTTCCACCTTTACATTAAAGAGAAAGAGAGAGAGCACTCCCTTCTTAAGTTATGGTGGAAATAGTCCAGTACTGATGGATACATCATGCTGATATAAGTAGTAACTGGACCCTATTATCAGATTTTGAACTATTCTCTTGATCACTTAAGTAGATTCTCCTTCCTAAAGCTTCCCTCTAAAGTCCTTTGTTTTCAGGTTTCCCTCTCTGGTGTTGGACACCCTCAATTCATGGTCCACAAAGTAGAAACACTTGCATGGTAGCTATTTCATTTGCTATGATTAATGACTAAAGACCTTCATTAATGGGGTAACAAATTTATTGCTGGAAAAATCTTAAAAGTCTAAAGTCTATATTTTACTGAGGAGAAAATGGAGATATGAAGACAAGGGGGTTGTCTAGAGTTATACATTAAGCATGTGCTGAAGTGATAGTCAAACCCAGGTTTTCCTAAGTAGAAGTCCAGCATTTTACCCATTATATTATAGCCTCCACATTCAACTTTTGCATCGTGAGAGAATGAATTTAATGCTATGAAGTAAGGCATTCCCAGAATAGGAATATAGGAAATATGAATGAATAGGCCTCTTTCAGATTGTTTTTTATTTAATTATGCCCACTTCATGCTGCTTCAACAACAACAAAAAAGAAATTAATGTACTCTGGACATAATGTTAAATGGTTAGCTCTGTGAGTTTAAAAAAAATGTATATGTAATTATCTTTGGAAATGTTACCCACAACATTTGTACTTCCAGGAAAACCATCAGAGAGGTAATTGATTTTGGAATCACATAAAAGCAAATCAAACCTCATCAGTTACTGAAAAAAAAATCCCCCATAAGGATTTCAAAATATGACTAATCCTATACCAAGTCTTCCACTTTACTTACTACTAAAAAACCACGATTGCATACATCTTTAATGGGAGGAAATGTTCTCTCGATTTCTTTTCAATTATGGCTTTAAAAAAAAGATCATTTGCAGCATTGTTCTTTTTTCCCTTCTTTTTCTATAAAATTTAAAAATATTTTCCACACTCTTAAGATGGAGAAGGGAATTAAGGTTTTTACTTATATAACCCAAGAAAAAATCCATTTCCTTGAACTCAGCATATTTCTAGCGAAAGAGTTTGTGGGATGAAATATGCTTACTTGCTTCAGTCCTCCACTTGACTGCACTCTCCAGTGCAGTCACTCAGAGGCTGGGGTAGAGTACATATAAAGGAAATATTTCTCTGGAAATGTCAATGTTTTCAAAAAGAAAGTGCCCACATTAATGAAGAGATGAGGTGAAAAATATTGACAATTTCACCTCAAAAACTATTTATTTTTCTTTTGTTTTTACTCCACTCCCTCCAATACCCTACCTCCCCTTTGACTTCTCATTATTCTTTAGGAAAGATTTAGGGATCTATTTTGTTTGGATATAGAAGTGATCCTTTTTTTTCTTTTTGGAGGGCAATTGGGGTTAAGTGACTTGCCCAAGGTCATACTAGTTTTTGTATTAAGTGTCTGAGGTCAGATTTGAACTCAGGTTCTCCTGACTTAAGGGCCAGTGCTCTGGATTACTCAGTCACGGTGGGCTTTCTCAGAAAGCTTCCTGATCCTAAAATTCCCTTAATTTCTATATGTACATATATATGCATATAGATATAGATATCTTTTAAAGTTACCTTCCCCAACTGTTCCCACTGCAAAGTACAGGAGAGAACTGAATGTCTCCTTGTTTTCATTTCTTTTCTGCTGCCTTCATGAAGTCATGTTAACAGATGTGATTATTTGTTTTCATTTTTCAAAATTCATTTGGTAGTTTTTGAAAATCACTATGTTTCCCAATCTCTCTTACTATCCCTTGATTCAAATATACTCTCTGTTCTATAATAGCAAGTATTATAACCTTGACTGAGTTGGGAACTACCATTATACCATCTGTTTCAATATTCTAAAGAGCTTTTAGATATTTATATCAAAGTTCACCTTTAACCCAGGAAGTAAACAGGAAAATTTAACTATTAAAAATACTAATCTGCTAATTGGATATCAGACTCTCTGAAGATTTAGCTACATCCTAATTTTACCCTTCTATAAACCAAAATCAATAAGGGAATTTTCAAACTGGTTATGTTGTTTTGTCTATAATATTATCATGCCATCTTATATAATAATTAGTTTCGAGGTCGATACTGTACAAGAGAAGAGCACCAAATTTGCATAATATATGTTCTAAAAACTAATAAATTCAAAAATATTATCAACTGATACATTTTTTTCTATCCCACCTCCTTTTCTTTGTATACTAGTCACAGGAATAGGGACAGTGGATAGATATTGGCTCTATGATTTCATTGCTTTGGGAAAACTGGATGGAGAAGCTCTCTGTAAGAATTCAGATTGGCAACTTCTCTGTCAGTTATAGCCTTAGAGGGTTGCCTAGTTAACTGAGAGCTTACCCAGAGTCACATAGCCAGCATATGACAAAGGGAGTTGAATATGGATCTCCTTGGCTTTGAGACCTGCTCTCCATCTATGGTGCCACATAATAACAATGTAACATTATCCTTAGAAATCTAAGATCATAAAAGACATTAAAGACCACCTAGTCCTATCTCCCTCATTTTATACAGAAGGAAACCAAGAAAAATAAAAGTGAATTAATGTATAGAGACTAGAACTGGAAAAGAGTTCAGAAATCATCTAATATTGGCATCTGTCAGTAAATTACAGCTAGTGGAACAAAATTAGCCTACATGTTTTGTACAAGTTAAGAGTGTATGTATGGGTCAGCTAGGTGGTACAGTAAAATAAAGCACTGGCCCTGCAGTCATGAGGACCTGAGTTCAAATCCAGCCTCAGACACTTAACACAAAAACTAGCCATGTGACCTTGGGCAAGTCACTTAACCCCAACTGCCCTCCCCAAAAAAGCGTATGTATGTATACACACAAAAATATATTTCTGTACATATATATGTATATATATGTATGTATACACACATACATGCATATCACAATAGAGAACTTTATTTTATAATGTGAAAAACATTCTTAGCTTGCTGGCCAAAAATAGAAGAACTGTACAAAAACAGAGAGGTAGGGGGACAGGATCCACTGATTTAATCCAATCCCTATTATACAGATGAGCTAATGGAAGACCAAAAATGTTAAGTGACTTGCCTAAAGGCATACAAATATTGGGAAGAAAGTCAACATTTGAACCCAGGTCATGTGACTCAAGGACAAGTGCTCATTCCACCATACCCAGTCCTCAATTACACAGCAAGTAGTGAATAGTTGGTACAGAGCTAAAATCTAAGACTCCTGATTTTTTAAGCTTACTTCCCTCCTATTTCGCAGTGTTATCATAAAACTTAAATGAGATAATTTCTATAAAGCACTTGCCAAACCTGAAACATCGCACAAATGACAGGTGTGTTTACTACTGTGATTATTTCTATCATTCTTGTTGCTTATGTGAAGAAAAGACCAACACCAATGATGACAGTGGTAATGATGACTATGGATATTGTACTGCCTCATAGAACACAGCATTGGCCACTTTGTCAAAAAAAAAAAATTTTCGCCCTAGGTTGACTCAACACATTTCTGGTCCATCTTATCTAACCATCAGTGTGTGCTCAGGTAACTTCAGTACAAATATCCATGTGGTATCTAATTGATTTTTATTTGCAGTTTTGTAAAAAAAAATTTGATCCTTTTCTCCATGAATTCATATAATTAAGATCTGAATGCATTTGGACAAGTAGACTTTTCTGGCCTAATTGTAGCACTATATATTTTTGATTTTTGAAAAAAATAAGGAGGATTAAAATTATATACAGAGTATAAGCTGTAGAGAAACACTGTACTATAAGAGAGTGTGGGATAGTGGACAGAGAGTCAGCCTTAGAGTCAAGAAGATCTGGATTCAAGGCTTGCCTCTGACACACACTAGCTGTGTGACCCTGGGCAAGTGATTTTACTTCTCTGCACTCCAGGCAGCTCTCTCAAGCTATGGAATGGCAATTTGGTCACTCTTCACTGAATGGTCACTAAATTAATTTATTCACAGGTATATGTCAGTTCCCAATAAAAACAAAATCTCTTGTTTGGACTAAAAGATAAAGTAGAGATATAGAGCCCCTCCACAATGGGGCAACTAAGGAAACTCTCCGGCAGTAGTGATTCTCTCTTTATGAGCTCACATTGATCAAGTAGTAATGTAATTTTTAAAATCAGATCAATTAATGTTTTGGCACTGATAGATTTCTCAGCATTAGCAGTAAAATATAAACTTATGGCTCTCTCAGATAAAACAGTTTTGATAGTAAAACTAAAGGAGATGCTTTGAGCCAGGGTTACTGTCATTTATTATCTAATTTATAAGAATGGGAAAGTGAAAAGATAAGTTTATAACAGAGTAAACTTGCAAATTATCCAAATATTGCTTCAGTGAAATTAATATTATGTTTTTCTAAACCACATTTTCCCTTTGGAAATTTAGGAGATGGCATGGACTGCTATGGAGAAATACACACACACACAAAATGCATACATACATGTATGCATGTGTGACACATATAAACATACATACATACACACATATCCCTTTCCTATCCTTCCAGAACATTGGTCTAGCCATTTTTTCCAGACAAAATCATCTTATGAGTTACTCTGTACTAATGAAGTGTAGTTTCTTCAAATGACCAAATGTTAAATTTCATATTAGAAATTGTTAACTTGTTTCATTCCATTAAACTTGAGATAAAAGCATCATGTATGGTCATAAGAGCTTGTAATCAGAGTCAAATTAAAGGAGGGCAAAGATGCCATTTGAGAGACATCTCTCAAGTTGATGAGTAGGTTGGACATTTTCCATAATGAATCATTCCTAACCATGGAAAGCCTAACTTCTTACTGACTATAAAGTCTACGTGGAACTGATTTAACTATCTCAAGAAATACCAAATGAATTTAAAATTAACTGCATATATAGTGAAGGGAGAAGTCAAAAAGTCAAAGGATATGGCACCAGGCCAACGAATGAGCAATAGGAATCTCAAGATAGGCTTTACCTTTGAGAAGGATTTGAAAGAATCAATTATGTTCAGAACCACTCCCATCCTTCAATAAACCATTTACCATTCTAGTGGGCAATGACTGCTGATTTGTAACTTCTGTAAAAGTAGTTCCAGGAACACCTCTCTGTTTAACTTTCCTCAATCAGGAAAGTCTTCTTTAGATTTAATTGAGGCCCACCTGTTACAAATTAAGGTCATTCCATATTGGTATTCTTGTTTGTTTGTTTTATCCTTTCTTACTCCAGAGGCTTTATCTGGCTCACCTTTACTCTTGTCACATTCTACCTTGAAGTTAAAAACTTGGACATTTTTCTATCCCCAACATTTAGCCTAGGACTTTTCTGACTCTAGATCCTGAATAAATTTGTGTTGGATTGAACTGAAAATGCCTGATCACCTTAACTAATTGAAATAAGTAACATTAAGGATATAAAAAAACAACACTGGAAATAAAAATAGTCATTAACTTTTCAAGGCAAAATATGTTTTAATTAAAGATTTGAGAAAAAAGACATTATCTTTTTCATTTCTTCTTTTCAATTAACAAAATATAGGAACAATAATGGCTTACATATCTTTATAATTGATATAATTTCTCATAAAGATTACAGTGTAAGCCAGTATAATACTATACTTGCATTCACACTGAGATATGCAAGTTAGGGTTCTATTTCAAAGATGTCCATCATTGTCTTTGAGTTATATTACAGGAGGCATCGTAACAAACCAATAAATGGTTTGTGAGAACTTAAAAATGAAGTGGTAATCATAAAAACTAGCATGGGTTTACTACAAACAAAATGGCTCAAACTAATTTTCTTTCCTCTTTTTTTCTTCTTGTGAGACTTAGTGGATCAAAACAATACCATATACATAGATCTTTTTAGCATCAAAGTCAAACATTATATCCTTATGGACAAAATGAAGCAATATCAAATTTATGAATACATTTTAGTGGCTCCATAGCTAATAAAATCACTATTCCCCCCACCCCGCATGCAAAAAAAAGTAAAATGATGGATATTAATTTGCTAGTAAATCTATTTTTGTAGCCTATAGGGATTTGTCTTTGGCCCTTTCTCGTACATAATGTCTATCTGCAACTTGGAAGACAGAGAAGAGAAGACACTTAAGCAATTTCTGGACAGTGAAAAGTTCAGAGATATAGATAACATGCAGAATAACATAATATCACGTGAAAAGATCAAAGGACCATACAAACAGACTTAGAAATAAAATATTTCTGAAAAGGCCATTTCCTAATTAAGAGAAGTAGTAAAAAGAACACAAACAAGCAGTCTTCACATGAAGAAATACAAACTATCAATAACCATACACAATTGTTCCAAATCCCTAATAATAAAAGAAATGTAAATTAAAACATCTCTCTGGTTTTACCTCACATCTATAGGCCTAGCAAAGATGAAAAATAAAGAAAACTATTGCTGTTGTTAGGAATGTAGGATAAAATAGGTCTTCTAGGGCTATATCCCAAAAAGATCATACAAACAAGGAAAAGGACCCAAATGTACAAAAATATTAGTAGCAGTTCTTTTTGTTGTGGTCATAAATTGGAAACACATCCATCAATTGGGGAGTGACTGAACAATTTGTGGTGTATTAATGTAGCATCATACTATTGTGCTGTAAGAAATGGTGAACAGTCTTCAGAAAAACCTGGAAAGATTTATATGAATTGATGCTGAGTAAAGTGAGTAGAACTATGAGAACATGTACACAATTACAGCCACATTGTACAATGACTAACTTTGATAAATTTGGCTCTTCTCAGCAACGTTAGGTTCTAAGACAAACTACAAAAGGCTCACGATGGAAAATGCTATCCACATCCAGAGAAAGAATTACTGAGTCTGAATGCAAATCAAAACATATAATTTGCCCTCCCTTTTTGTTTGTCTTTTTGGTTCTCCTTTCTTCATTCCATTGGGTATATTTCTCCTTTACATCATAACTAATGTGAAAATATAATTAATATGAATGTATATGTAGAGCCTATATCAGATTATATGACATCTTGGGGAGGGGGCAAGAGAGGGAAAGGGATATTTTAAAAATCAGAAACTTGTAGAACTGAATGTTGTAAACTAAAAAAATATTAAAGAGAAACCTTGAGAGACTTTCATAAACTGAGAACAAACTTAGGAGAATCAGCAGGACAATTTGCATAATGGTTATCATACCCTAAAGGAGAATAATCTTGAAAAAAATCATAGAACTCAGATCAAAGCAGGGACTAATCTTGACTTCAGAAGACTGAGGATGAGCCACCTAAACATTGGCAAAAAAAAGAGATACATTTGAATTGCAATTGAAACATATATTTTCACTTTGTCCAATGTTTGACAGAATCTGTATTAAAATAAATAAGCATATATTTTACAACAGGTTATGGGCAAATATTTCACATTAATGTTCTTTAGAGAACAGGCTTCAAATATCACTATAGCAGAAAGGTCTTGAGAAAACTATTTCAGACCCACAGAAGAAAAGATGGGAAATAGCATAGTATCTTGCACATCTGTATATTAGAAAACCTGAATAACACATTGTCTAATTAAAGTAAATAAAAATAAACATATGGAATCTAGAAAACAGACATATATCAGAAATGCTTGATCTCCTTAAATTACAATTAAAGTTTTATATGGAAAAAATGAAAGCCAAAAGGTTAAAATGTTACCAGAAGTCAAAACATAGGAAGGAACAAAATAAATACTTCAACATCTATTTTTAAAATATGCTGTAGTCACTTTAAGGAAAATAAATTAGAAAAAAGAAGATAAGGAATAGTTCTGGTAATCTACAAAGGCAAAGGAAGTCCAACCAACAAAAGTGCAAATTGGTTCAAAAATGAAATTTAAAAGTAATTTATCATTAGAATAATGAATAAGAGGCTATTTCAAGAGAAACCACTGAAACTCCAGTTTTGCTGTAAAACAGAAAACTTGAAAACTTGAAGGTTGGCATAATATACATACCTAGCTAAAACACTTTAAAATTATACAAAAATACAAGCAAAATGCTTCACCAGCTTCTGCTCTAATTGAAGCCTAAGTCAATCATTCTCAATGGAAGGCATCCCATATTTAGTAACAAAAGATGAGACTATCAGGTCAATTTCAGTTTTATATATACCAAGCACTTCTATATCTAAAATAGTATCAATACTCATTTCTCTTCTCTCTCTGTATATATTATATATAATACATATTACATATAGTATTGATATAGTATTGATACAATATATTATATATTATATTATTAATGTATTAATACAATATATTATATAATATATTATGTATATCATATACAGGATATATACTCTGTATATATATATTATACAGATTATAATAAATTCTCTCTGTATATATTATATACACACAATATTTGTATATAACATTTGTGTGCATATATACATATGTATACACACATAATATATACATTGTATAAATGTATGTGTGTGTGTGTGTGTGTGTGTGTGTGTGTGTATACTACTGAGAAGCTTGGTTATATGAAAAGGTCCCTGTAGTTAAAAGGACAAATTATTATCATTTCATGGAATATTGAACAAACTGCTCCAAAGTGCCAAAATATTTATGATTATTATTTATTATATTGATTATTGTAAAGGCTTTGATGTAGTTCTGTACTCATGTTTGGTTATATTATGTATTTGTATATATAAAATAGACTAAAGTATAGTGATATCACTAGAGGATTTAACTTCTACATGGAAAACTTCTCTATGTAAAACTACTACCATGACAATAATGCAAAGAACACAAACAGAAAAATGATATCTTCCAAGGAAAGAGTTTAAGCTCATTATAGTTCTTCTTATCCTTAAATTCATTATTGTCATGCATGAACGTAAATAAGTGTGACTTTCAAATGAAAGAGGAATTGTTAGAAAACACCTATTAATCCCCTGATGTACATGGATGACATTGTTATATGGTGCCACTGAAGAATATAATAAACAGCTTCTTTATTTTATGGAAATTTTCCCCCCAGCACATCACAATGTCATTTGAACATGATATGTATAAAACAATTAATAAAGCCAGGGATTGAGAGATACCAAAGATTTTGAGCTTGAATCTGGAGGTCAAATTGAAACAATGAATGAAGAAGATACAAATTTAAATGAAGAGTATACAAATCTTCTTTGGACAAAATACATGGCATACAAGGTTATCAAGAAGAAATATTGATTGGTACATTGAAGTAATATCTCAACAAGAACATATATTAACTACTAATATATGTATTCAATGCCAATCTTAACAAATACTGTTTGGTACTCGAACATGGATGTAATATAAGTATTCAAACAAAAATCCATATGATGTTAATAAAAGTTACAGCTCCTCACGCCAAGGAAGGTTTATAAAAATTAATATTTCTTCTCCAAAAAGAGACAAGAAAATTGATAGATATTCAGAGTACATGATTAATGGGTTAAATTTACAGAAATACTGTAAAGACACCAATTCAAAAGAGTTTTCATGCATATGCATGTATGGATATTACTTATATACATACATATTACATAGTACATAGACACAGGCACACAAACATATACACAATTGTGTTCATCAAATGTAATTCAGAATGCAACTCTGAAACAAGTAAAATACAAAAATGTATCAGAAGGATCTCCCTAGTTGAGGGTGATATTCCCATAAACTCAATAAATAATATTTCTATAAACATGTGTCAAACAAAAAAAAGCATGTAGATTTGTTTCCAAAAACAGGGGGCTCTATCATAGCAATTCTTTATCAAATCATTTCCCCTAGAAATTGGAGAAGGTTTATCCTTAGGGAGACAGCATGTGTTGACGAGTGTTAGAAGTTGTACAACATACTACTGCAATTTGGGGAAAATATATAGTACTTTATGGATACTGAGAACAATATGATCAAGTAGCCAGAATCACATACTCCAGACCCACAACCTTTTATGTTATCTCTCAAGATAACAAGTGATTATAATTCAAATATAACCCCACAAAATATACTTGAGAATTAATAAATTGGCCTGAAATTAGGATATGTATTCAGACAGAACATTAATCCAAAAAAATTGAGGTACAGTTTTAATAAAATGTTTGCTGAATAATCATAATATCTAAACTATATGTAGTAGAAAATTTTCAAGATGTAAAGACTTCAGACAGTATATCAAAACATTGTGAGAAGAGGATAAAATACATATCGTCCCTATTGTCCTGTTTACAACCAAAGTTGTACCAAAAATGCTCACTTAAAAGTGAGCTTACATAGATGAAGTTATATCTTAATACTGTTATTCAACAAAGAAAAATAGTTCTTTTATTCACCTTTTCAGTAGATTAATAAATAAAAATTTGATCACATGATAGTGACTTGTTTAAAGTATTTCTATTTAAACCTTATCTAAAATGGCCCACTATTGATTTATCTTTGAGTTATACATCAATAATTCATTTTTATAAATAGACAACAAATCTCCATGCTACAAAGTTCAAAATATCCTTGAGAACTCAATAAATAAAGTTTATTGGAAACAATCCATTATCATGTACAGAACTGCTGCCCACAATAGCCTGAACATAATTCTGATCCATAAAAATGTAAGAATGTTTTTTAGCAGATCCCACTGTACCAAATACACATCACATTCAAACTATGTAGAATGAAAACTTTGAAATTTAGAGACTTAGGAAAAGAAATCAAAATCATATGGGAATAGAGGAGGGATATACCCTACCTATCATCCTGTCTGCTATTGGAGTCCTCACGAGTATGTTTTCAGTGAACAAACATTTACACTACAGGATGTTTATTAATTTAAAATATTTTATTCATACTATTCAAATAATCTATCTATATTATGGTAATTAGAAATTATAGAACAGTCAGACTTATTGGTTACTATATATTTTGTAAGTAAATGGTATATTGCCCAATAGACACTGGGCAGTAGATCATCGTAGGTTACAAAGAATTTAGCACCTGTTGAATACATAGAAATGAACGATTAATTTTTCAAAACTATAGTCCATAAGATCTCTAACATTTACAAACTAACAAATAAATATTTTTCAAAGGATGAGGAGAATGAAATAACAATAATGGCTACTATTATTAATTATATTGGAAAATTCACATAGCACTTTTAGATTCCCAAAGATTATTCACTTGTTCCTCAATAAACCCTATAAGGACAGGTGGCATTAGTCTCACAATTTTGCATATGAGGAATCTGAAAATGAGAGAAATTCAGTGACTTGCCATGGGTCACACTGAGTGTCTGAACCAAGCCCAGTACTGTACAAACTATACTATGCTTCTTGCTCTATCTTGTACAGTTTAAGCCATGAATGAAGGATTGCAATTAGTTCTCAGTACCATAGGACTATGTTTAGAGTTAGAAAGGACATAAGATATCATCTGGTCCCACCTCCTCATTTTATTGATAAGGAAAATGAGACTGAAAGAAGCTAAAATACTTGACCAAGGTCACACAACTAGTAAGTAGATCATATTTAATTTATGTTTTCTGAACAGAACTTAAATTTTCTGATTTCACATATGGTATTGTTTATAGAATAGCAGACTGTTCACATTTTAAAACAAGGTATTTGTAAATTAAAGTACACTCAAGCAAAGGTAACAGTGAAGGTATAAATAGGACAAGGTAATTGAGCTTTTGGCAAAGGATGCCAATATACAGGGAGTATTTCTCTTCCTAGGGATGTGGAAGGATTATTTCTTTCTCATCAGAAACCAAAGATGGCTTTTCCCCTGCATCGAGGACTGCTGGTGACCTACACCAAAGAGCATGATCTTGCTTCTTTGTCAAGCCCCAGCTCATTACTCAAGTGGTCCTGTCACGAAGAGACCCTTCTCCTAAGTTCCACCTCTCCCACTGATTCATTAGAGTTATAGATTGGGCTCTTGGAATATAAGCTATTATTTCTTCCTGTGTGACAAACTCTGTCCTCTGGGCACCAACCATCAGATTTTCCTTTGTTTTGCCATCCTCTCTCTTAAATGTTTTTGCCCCAGTTAGAACACCTGGTTACATCTCTGACCACTTCAATTAACATGAGGGTAATAAAAAGTTTGGAAACCATGTCCCACAAAGAACAACTGAAGTAACTGTGAATATTTAATGTAGAAAAGAAAAAACGAAAAAGGGAACAGAATTTTTTTTGAGGATTTGAAAGCCTCTTATGTCAGGGGAAAATAGACTTATTTGGAGTAACTCTAGGGGAAAAAAAGAGTTAGAATCAGTAGGAAGATTTACCAGCTTAATATGAAAGAATAGGAAAAAAATAGAATAGCCCCAAAGAAGAATGTGAGAAGTGACCGTCCCATCCCTGGAAATTTTCAAAAAATTCTATCCAGAATGTTACAAACATTATTCCTACATTGGTCAGCAGGATAAATTCTGTGAACTTTAAAATCAGAATTCTAGAAAATATACTCTAGACAAATTTGTTTCTTTTTAATATCCACTTCCCCCACCCCTTATAGCCCAAGCTTTAATATAACAGTAAATGATCCTTGAAAAAAGAAAAAAAGACTGTCCACTGAAATAATTATTTCCCTATGGAAACATTCATGAATACACATGACTATATATCAACATAGCAATACAAACATGGAACCAAATAAAAAAGAAAAACAGGTTAAAAATATAAACCTTACTTTCAAAGGGCATGCTTTTTTTCGTGTCCTATAAATAACATATTTAAATACATTATAATTGTATGAATACATTTTAATAAAAGATAATAGTTATCGCCACATTATATATGCTCTAATAATAAACTTCCTGACAATAAGATACTTATCCCAAATCTTTTATATTATAATTTTAGTGAATTAGTTTTATTTATGGCAATATTGATCTACTCTTTATATATTCCATAATTAGGCTAACAACTTAATGGAGGATGAAGAGATCATTAAATTAATAGGGAACAACTTAATGCACACTTTAAATTGCCTAACTACTTGGGTTTTATGATAAATCTAATTACATCTGAACACACAAAAGATTTATGTCAGCAAAACAACCATTACAAAATGAATATCAGGGAAACATTAAATTTCTTTTCACTTGTAATCACCTAAAGGAGGCTCATGTATATTCTTGAAAAGTCAAGGAGTTAGAAGAGTGTGTGTGTGTGTGTGTGTGTGTGTGTGTGTATGCTCAGTTTTAAAAAGATATTAAGACTTACAACAGATGAATAAGAGAAGTGAAATGATAAGTATATTCAGGATTATTTAATTGAGTTGAAGCATGATATTTTTATTCTTTTTGTATTTTAGGTTATCTTCACCACAATGCCCTTCCTTCATATTGAATAAAAGTTTTGGTTAATTTCTGCTTGGTCTTATGTACTGAGAAAATAAAAAAAGTCCATTGAAATAGTTGAGAATGAATTACTGTTCTTTGCCCTCAGTGGTACAGAACAATTCACCATGGTTTCCATTCATCTCTCTTTGTTGAAAGAAATTATTTTCCTACAAATAATGCATCTGGAGTTTTCATTTTTTTAAAGCTCTCCCTACCGTCACTGTGCCTACTTGCCCCTTTCACACAAGATAAATGAAAAACTCACCACTAGCAATTACAAAAATAGTTCAAAGTTTTAGGAATCACTGGATTGCCAATATATGGCAAGAAGGAATGTTAGCAATCTCTAGTATTAAACTCTAATTTTATGGATGGATAAATATCCATTTTGGTTATATATCTGTATGATATAGATTCAACCATTTATAATTATTAATGTAATACATTTATTGGAAAAATATACCTATATAACTTCTCTTCATCACTTAATTGGAAGTCCTATGTAGATAATCTATGTCTGATAACCTATGCTGAGCATAAAAGCAGCATACAGCTAAATTTTAACAGTAAGTATGACCCATACATTACATCATTTGAACCTTAAGCAACAGTGTGAAGATGATTAAAGCAAATTTCTCAAGTCAGTTCTACAGATATTATTATTCACATTTTTAAAGTGAGGAAACTGAGGTCCTGGTAGATTAATGACTTATCTGGGCTTACAAAGCTAGTCGGTATGTTAGGCTTAATTTAAACTCAGGTCTTTTTTACTCCAGTCCCAGAACTGATTCCCCCATGCCACACTGCCTTTCAAAGTAAATCTATAGTTTAGACCCAGAGTTAACCATTCCCAATAAATTCATGGTTTGTTACATTAGTGATTTGGGTCTCAATTTCCTCCTTCGTGAAACGATGCAGTTTGTAAGAAGATCTCTTAAGATTTCTTCCAGCTCCAAATTCTATGATTCTTTTATAACAATATAGCATCTCAGAACAGAGACAATAAAATGCATTTGAAATAAATAGCAACTTAATTGATAGCTAACCACAAGAGATTATATTCTCCTGGGCACTATTACATTGTAAAATATTCCTAGTCCACACCAAGGGCATGTCTAGTGTGTCCTCAGCTGCATGAAGAATTGCTTGGATCTGCAGTCATCCTTACAGTTCTTCCTAGACCCAGCACTTAGTCAAAAATCTGGGAGAACCACTACAAAAGCAACTTGGTTCCAGGGTTTTTGTTTTGTTTTTTTCTTGATTTTCTTCCATTCACAACAGGTTGATATCAAGAGAACTATTCTAAATCTAAGATCTCCTAGTACCACAGAATTTCTAAGGATCTTGGTCTTAATATATTCATCTCCAACTCAAAGAAAACATGCTCAAGGCAACTGTAATTTAGCAATGGAACAAATTCACTATAATGCACTGCCCTGGGAGATTATGGATCTCTAAAACAGAGGTGTCACTGTGCCAGCAGGCAACATTCCTGAGTGACTGAAACCAGATTAAAATGTAATTGGGAAATATTTAACAAAATAAAAAGAAAGATGTTGCATCATAGATAACATTGCCCTTTAAAACTAAGGCAATATGGGGTCATAGAGATCTTAAAGTATGGATTAGTGGCTCCCATTTCCATTTAAGTTTGAAAACATTGATCTAAAGCATCCATAGGGTCCAAAAGCCCTCATGTAACTGCTTCCTAAAAGCTAAACTAAAACACCTTAGGAGTTGTATTCATCACTAATGAAATCTAGAAAATGAAGAAAAGAAGATAGACTGGTTACATGGTAAGAGTGAGGTATAATTGATGATCATACTCCTCCACTCATACCCACACAATGACAAGAGATTTTGAGGAAGATGTGTACCTATGTGTGTTGTATATACATATACACATGTATGTATATATATATATATATATATGTGTGTGTATATATTTATATGTGTTTATAATACATGAATTTTATATGTGTGTATGCACATCCATATATTTATATGTGTAATGTATGTATGCTCATGTATAAATGTATACACACACCTTCTCAAAATTTATAACTCAAATCATATTTCTCCAGAATTTCTCCTGGTTTTTTTTTTTTGGTTTTTGCTTTTGTTTTTACTTTTATCCATTTCATCATTCAGCAGTGCAGAGTGGATGACTTGGAGTCAGGAAAATCTGAGTCCAAATTCTGCCTCAGTGGCTAGCTATGTGGCCCTGAGCTAATCCCTTAACTGTCTAAGACAATTTTCTCATCTGTAAATGAGGATACTAATAATTCATAACTCAAATGATTGTTCTAAGAACATAATAGGATAGCATATTTAAATTATTTAAAAACTTAATATGTTGTATATATATACATATTATCATAATTATTATTTATTATTATTATTATTTTTCCCTCTAGCACTGAGAAAATAAGCCAAAAAAGCAGTCAATTTTAATACCAATTAGTAGCAGTGCTGATTAGTATAGAAGTAGCTAGGGGGAGGGGCACATGTGTGGTGAAGGAGCATGGGGGTGGGGAGGGGCACAACCTCCCTAATAAGCTAGCTTAATTTGTGCTTTCTGGAAATTTCTAGATACCAACTATCCATCCTATCCTGGACCCTACATTACCATAAATAATTGTAATTTAAGTGTAACTAGGTATGTAAGTGCCAGTCCCTTATTTGTAATTGTTTGACTCCTCCATAGTAGTCCTTTAAACCATAATATTCTATGCTGTCTATTGCTGTTGTGTAACAAAAGCAAAACTTCATTGTTATTAATTAGCCTGATAATTATAGTGTAAGCAAGAAAATATATATTTACAACAGAGATTGCAATTTTGTACTTAGTAAAGGCAGACCATTGGCTTAAGTATGAAAAATTTATTCACATCCCAGGTACATGAATATGGACTTTCTGTTATAACTCCTCGCTCTTAGCATTTCTCTTCCCTCCTCTCTCCCCTTTTTCTATGAAACTGAAGGCTCTGATTGGGCAGCATGGTCTAGAACTGACATGCACCTAGAAAAGGACTAAGAGATGCATTTCTCCCTCGGGAGGAAGGTCACATAAATAGTAAATGACAGAGTTGTGATCTGAGATCAGACTCTGACTTCATATCCAGTCATTTTTCCTCTCTACCATTGTTGTTGTTGTGACCATTCACCATAAGGGTGATGTCTTGACTTGGAAGTGAATTGGGTTTTTCTGAGGCAGGGCTGCACAGTCCATGGAAAAGGGCTGAATATATAAGGAATGGTTATGGAAAGAGAGAGAGATAGGAGAAAGAAAGCTAAAGAATCATTAATAATGACAACTTGCATTGACAAGGTGATTTAAAGTCCATAGAGTGCTATAATATACCATCTCATTTAATTCTCATAACCACCCTTGAGGTAGATATTATTGGCTTCACTTCACAGATGAAAAAACTGAAGTTCATAGACAGAATTTGAGTGACACACCCTTGTTTGTACCATTACTAAGTACTGGAGATCAAATCACAATTCAGTCTTTCCTGATTGTAGATCCTTCTGTAACAACTTGACACTGAAATATGATGGTAATGGTAATGAAAAGGAGAAAGCTTGAAGAAGGTGTAAAGAACATTGGTGGGATGTATTTTATTCTACTCTTCCCTCTCTCATTCCACAGTTTTACTTCAGGGCAGGGGGAGGAGGGTATGAGGAAATAGAAGGTGTCCATGGTACAAGGGGTCCAGTGCTACAAGACAGTTTTTTCTTCCCCTCTATCTCCCACTGTCTCATTTTCCCTTTATCACACTCTTCCCATAGATGATACTGCCAGTGGGATGGGAGTTGGGGAAAACAGAAGCTTTTTATGGAGGCAGAAATAGGGGGGAAAAAGGATGTAGTAGCAATTGGACCTTAAAGATTACCCTCCTCTCCTCAAGTCCTGTTCTCCTCAAATACTTTTAATTTATACTAGCTCATAATAATGAGGAGAAGAGCACATAGTAGGTTGTTGATTAATAAATACTTTACATCTTCTAAAGTGGTGACTGGGGAGGAGGAGAACAGTCTTGAGGAAAAGTTATATAAGAATGAAGAAACTGTGCTTCCTATATGTGAAAAACTAGAGTGAGGCAAGTATCACTTCCTTATTTCCTCTCAGCATTTTCTCTGTCTTCAGCATGAAAATCTATTGTGATCCTTTAGGGATACATTCATCTATGTCCATTCCTTACAGGTGAAGTCAATCATAAATTTATAAGATCATAGAATTTAAATCTTAAATGAAATTAGAGGTCATTTTGACCCTCTCATTTACACAAAATTTGAGGTTTAGGAAAGTTGAAAGGTTAGCTCAATGCCACAAAGAGAAGAAGTGGTTGACCTACAATTTGAACCCAGGTCCTCTGATGATATATTGGGATTCTTTCCAGAACTATGGCTGTTATATCAGACCCTCCCCAGCCTGATCACACTGAATTTATTCTGTAGAATCAGCATCACCTATTGAGGAAGTCACATTTCATGACAGAAGACTACTCTGGTATAATCATCTGTTAAGAACTAAAGAATACCCAGGTTCTCTTAAAATCTTATACCCCACCTATACCCTTTAGTGGCTCCTCATGAATTTATTTATCTCTTCTTTCCCAGTTCATGCCTTCTGACACAAGTTCCATGAAATCTGGAAGCATTGTTCCTTCTTCCAGTGACCACTAGCTGTCTCTCCATTGTGGGCATTTGAATCTGTCCTTATTAAAGGCTACCATCTATAGCTTGCACATAAAGTAGTCCTAGACTTTATTTTCCAGTAGATAAGGATGAAGGAATAGAAGAAGTTTCCCACTTCTCTTGCTGTGGGTACATTTGAGAAGATGTATTATTGACATTTCAAATTAGAACCCAGAAGATTTTGACATAGAAAAAATTTTAAATAACATGATTGTGGTATATGATGAATCAGGTGCATTAGTAACTAAAGAAAAAAACAAAGTATTATATGCAACTTTTTTAATAAAAAAAAGAAATCAAGTTCCATTCCAAGTAAGGGGAAAAATAATACACATTTGGGGGATACAGTTGGTTTGTAAGCTAGGATTGCTTATATCCACTAATATAAAAATAAAACCATAGAAGAATGATCAAAATAAAAATTAAATAACTCAATTTAGTTACTATGATTACAATTTTCAAAAGCTGAATCTGTCACTTATTTCTGTTTATGATTTTTTCAGGGTGGGATCAAGACTTCATGTCCAACTATCCTCTTAGTCTTCATGGACCAGGTGCTCTTAATTTAAATACGTTTTTATTATACAAATTTGTTACACAAATTTAAATAAATCTAATGTGTAGAAATTGTATCTATCAATTTAAAATGAAAATCACAATTATACTAGTTATCTGACATGAACCTAACCACATATGAATGGTTCTAGGCTTAACAGCAATTCTAGTTGTCTAAGTATTGTGAGTCATAATAGAAAACTGTGACCTTGGTCAAAGAAAGAAATAAAAGGTATATACTAACATCCATGGGATTGTACGTTATTGTTCTGGATTTTTATTACGTAAATCTAAATCTAAATTGAAACCATCAATGAGATAGAGATTTTATTTTTATTTAATTAGAGGAGATATTATTTGAGAGAAACTACAGATATATGGGAGTAACAATAACAAATAAATGTCAACAGAATACAGTACTTAAGAAATTTAAAGATAAAAACATAGCTAATTTTACGGCCAATATTTAAAGTCAAAGTGATAATAATTCTAAATCTGACAGTAACCAATGAGAAAATAACAAAAACAATCCATCAGTCAACAAGCATTTATCTAACACATACTATATTCCAGTCATTGGACTAATTTTAATATTAATAAAGAAGTTTAAGAGTTCAATGCTTGTTATAGTAACTGAAGTAAATTCTAATTAAAAGTGTAAGTCTATTTGAAAAATATTATTAATGTATTTCAAAGCCAAATATAAATAATTTGGGGCTGTTATTTTGAATTATCTATATCATGGGTGATTGTGAACATCAATAATAATTTTTGTAATTTCTAGAGCACAGGAGAACAACTACCCTGGGTTCCATCCATTCAGAAATATGATACTTTGCTGGATCTGTCCATTGTAAGTGAGCCCCTTCTCTCCATCCACATAGCTACCACTGGACATCAATAACCACATAGATCAGGAGTTCTTAAACATTTTTTGTCCTGAATCTCTTTGACAAACTGGGGGATCCCACTGTTCCTTTCGCTGAATATTTTTATTTTCCCAGAAACATACAAGTAACACATATAGGCTTGCAAAGGAAACAAATTATGCTGGAATATGATTATCAAAATATTGGAAATGAAAAAAATTCATGGAACTTATTGCTAGTGATCTCTGATGTTCCCTTAAACTTTTTCAATTCTTCACCTTTCTTAAATACCCTGACATATTCTATCACTTCATCTAACCCCTCACGGGATGGTCGCAGACTAGATCTCACCATTATGTACAAGTGTTGCACTTCCTTAATTAGAAATTCTGACTTTCCCCATATGGCCACAGTCTCCTATCCTACCTCACCATATGACTCACCCTCACCTCACTAAGGCCTCAAATCTTTCTACCCCTTAATAGGTTCTCAGGTCATTGCTCTGAATTCCCTTTCTTCCTTCTCAATTTCAACCTAATAATCAGCCATTTTAACACTATAACGTCCTCTTGAATTGCTTGAATTGCAATCTTGAATTGCTTCCCACCTTGTCTTATTACACCTAATCTCTTCCAAAGCTTCAGCCTTGGCTTACTCATACCGTCTGCCTCCCCTCCTCTTATTTAGAAATGCAATTGGAGGAAGTCTCACAATCACACCAACTAGGTACAATACATATTAATATTATGCAACCTCAACCAAGACCTCACTAAAGCTAAGAAGTCCTTTTATTCCTTTCATTGATTCAAAATCTCATTTACCACCAAACCCATTCTAAACTTTATCTTCACCCTTCAGGTCTTTCACATCCACCTCTCTTTCAGCTCAGAACTTTCCCTCTTACTTTACTGAGATAATTGAGGCTATGATTCATCAAAATGGGAACTCCTCAATGTTCAATATCAGGGACTCTTTTGCATTTCTTTTATCCTTAGTATTTCATCACAGTACTTGGCATATAGTAAATACTTATTAAATATTTTCTTGTTGACCATTTAAAGTAAGCTTCTTCTACCATTCTCTCCATCTGAAAGCCCTTTAACACTTTTCTCTTATCCCCTTTCCTCCCCATCTCAGACAACTAGGAGGCCCTTCTCTTTGCCGAGGTCAATCCCTATTCTCATTCATGTGATCCCACTCCTTCCTATCTACCTCTTAGATTGCAATTGTTCTTCAACCTTTTTTTGTGCCATAGATTGATCCATCTGGCAGTCTAGGAAAGTCTAAGGAACTCTTCTAAGGATGTTTTTAAATGCATATAATAAAGTACATTAGATTATGAAAGAAATTAATTGTGCTGAAATACATATCAACATTTTTAAACAAGTTCACAGAAACCAAGAACCACTTTTCCTGTGTAGCTTTGGCATTATTTTAGCATTTTTCTGGACTCATCACTCTCCCTCACTTCACAGTCAGAGGCCAGATTTTGCCTCTTCATAACTCTTACAGCTAACCCCTTTTCTGTACTCACACAGTTGTCACCTTATTTCAGACCCTTATAGCTTCTTACCTTGATTATTTCAACAGCCTCCTAATTAGTTTCCCTGTTTCATCTTTCTTTACTCCAATCCATTCTACACACTGCTGCCAAAGGAAATGTTCTTAAATGTACATCTGGCCATGTGATTCCTCTATTCAATCAACGACAGTGACTTCCTTGCATCTAGGTTAAAATGTCAACTCTTCTGTTTGGCTTGAAAAGCATTATGCAACCTTGCCTAAACCTATATTTTCAGCCTTATTGTACATCATACCCCCTCTGATTGATGATTATAGCCATTGACTATGTCTGATATGATGACTACCCTGATAACTTGAACCACATGAGAATGTCCTGGACCACAGGCAGAATCAGTGAAGAAAGTGACCCATGAATCTATCCCAGCATCCCACCCTCTACTGTAAGTTCAATTCTATTCCCTACCTCCATCTGTAGCAATTTCTTCACAGTCCTTCTACTGTGCTTCATGGAGCCATTCTCTACTTTTAAACAAATTCCCTTTCATCCCAAAACTCTTCATTTCACATTCTTTCCATTCCCTGATAATCACTAAAACTTAACTTTCTCCTAAATATGCCTAGATCTCTTTCTCTTGCAACCTATGACACACAGAACCAGGAAGCAGAGTTGCTATACTCTTTATTCCACATTGTTGATTTCAGACACTTTTTCTGTCATTCTGTCACTTGGTATTTCTCACCTTCTTAAAAGTCCATTCTGCCCAGAGCACTCTTTTCATCTATGGATTTTCAGGTCATTCTCCCTTCTCCCCAGAAGATAAGTATCTTTAAAATGGGATTTTAATGGCTTGGGTTGGGTGGAAGTGGGGACAATATATGACTGAATAAGTGTGGGGAATGTTCATCCTTGAAACTTCTACCAAATCATCTGTATCTTATGGAATTAGAATTGCTAGGGAACACTGAGAGGTTAAGTTAAGGGGTTAACAGAATTTGAACTTGGGTTCTTCTGATTAGAACGATGATGTTCTATCCTTGAGTGGTATATCCTATACTACTCTTTCTCATTTAAATGTTGTACTAAATATAAAAACAATTTTATTGAATTCAATTCAATTTTTTTTGCTAAAAATAATTGCATACCTATACAAGTGGTTCTCTGACTTTCTTGTCTCAGGACCAATTTACACTCTTGAAAATTAATGAGGACCACAAAGTTTTTGCTCATGTGAATTATTTGCAGTGATGTGCTGCAGCTTAAATTGTCTCATGAGAAACAGCTGTTAAATTTTCAATTTAACCATGTATACCTCAGAAATGAGCAGATTCTACAAATCATGGGATTGATCTATTTTATTGATTTTCAACATTTCAAAAAGTGATGGAGAAAATGTTAATTATGCAGATTGCACTTAGAAGTGAATGGTGCATTCATTTTTCTCCTAGAGAGCCAGTTGTGAAACTACCAGCATATCCCTGATAGATTATAAGGGTAAATTTATCATGTTCAAATTAAAATATATCACGAAAATAGTTTTGACTTGACACACTTCCTAAAGGATCTCTGGAACCTCAGGGATCTCCAAATCATACTTTAGTAGATTTTTCTTAGACATAACCTATGTCTAAACTTGAAATTTCAACACAAAAGGCTTGAAAGCAATAATTTCTGAGGTTCATTCAGCTTTCAAAAAATTTATATTAAAATCGGCAGAAAGATAGTTGTATCTGAACTGCAGGAATGAAACAGCTAGGCACCCTTTCCTAGAAAAGTATCAGTGATACAATAAGAGTAGTAGAGTAGACTTTGTAGTTAATTATGTCCATTACATAACAAAGGTTGACTTTTAAATGTATACTGTTTGAATATACCATTTCTCCCCAAATCTCCTCTTGGAAACCTTTGGATACTTTGCCAATATTAAGAACATCATAAACACATATTTGATATGTAAGGGAAGGAGGCTGATCAAACCCCAGATCCCAGATCAATTTAATGAGACCTTCAATTAACCTGATTCAATTAAAGGGAATGAACCATTGTTTAGGGGTACTTGCAGAACAAATACATATCTTCCTCTAGTGAGAACTGGTGCTTGATAATGAAACATAGGAAACACAAGAAAATTGGTGAACACAGGTTTAGGAAGACAGAATCATCTTGTAGGACCTGCACCCTTCAATGATCTATAAAGGTCAGACAGCAAATACTACATCATTGGATATGTAATAGATTATGCATCTATCATCTATAGTACTGACTGAAGGTATGTGGTACCTAGAACGTTCGCCTTTCTCTTTTAACCCAATATTCAACTACTTTTTAATGAAATATAAAATTTAAAAATGCAAATAGTATGGAACAGTGGGTAGAGTTCTCTGCCTGTAATCTGGAAGGCCTGAGCTAAAGTTTGCCTTCACTTACTAGCTATGGAACTCTGGGTAAGTCACTCAAAGCTGTGTTTGCCCAGTTTCTCCAACTGTAAAGTAGTGATAGTAATAGCACTAGGTGATAGTGATGATAGTAATAGCAATAGGTTGTTTGAAGATGAAATTAAATGATATTTGGAAAAATGCTTAGCACAGTATCTGGCACATAGCCCTATATAAATATTTATTTCCCCACAAATGATTAGGAAGTAAGAAACTATTAAATGTGGCTATAATTTAGAAAAATATAGATGAGCATATGGCTATATTTTAAATTAATTGTGTTTCTATTTTTTTAAAATGCTATATCAGGGAGCTGACCTTAAGCCCAGGATGACCTGGGTTCAAGTCGCACATCTCTGACACAAATTGTCAGAGACACTCTGGACAAGTCACTTAATCTCTCGGTGTTCTATGCAACTTTCCAAGATAATAAGTCACAAAGGAAGTGATTACCTACAAATCTGATGACAAAGGGACTTTCCTCATCCAAAAGTTCATTCTATCTATGAAATCACAGGTTCAGTCTCTATCCTTATATTTATTCTACATAACAAGATGCATTCTTATCCAGCCCCTAAAGTTTTCCACTTCCCTTTATGGACTTCCTTCTCTGGTATGACATACAGTTGTAGGCATAAGGTAATGGCTTCTTTATATCTCTATGCCCCAGGGGCCCTCTCCAAACTTTGATGGACACAATGACAATTGTAAGTCAGAATTGAAATGGTTGAGTCATATGTCTAGGAATGGCTTCTCAAATGGAAAAAGTGGGGGAGTGGGATTTCTCTATTTCTGTGTTTCTCTCCCATTCACAATGATATGAATTTGCAATTTATTCTTTATGCATACAAATATAAACCATTATTTTTATGGTTAACACATATTTTAGCTAATACATACAAGGCAAAATGCTATGGTGGAAATAATTCTGCCCCTGGGATCAAATGAGTCTGATTTAAAATTCCACCTTTGAAACTTGAGTCCCCATCACAGTACCTGACATATAGTAAAGGTTTAAAAATGTTTATTAAATTGATTTTTTGAATTAAATTATTATTATCATGGATAAGTAATTCATTTTTTAATCTTAGTTTCCTCAACTGCAAAAGGGGAATAATATTTACCTTGCAATATGAATTTGAGTATCAAATGCAATAATGTATATAAAATATTGTGTAAGACTTAGAGGGCTATATATTATTTTGTCTGCCAACTATTATTTTTCTTCAGTGTAATATAAAAGAAATTCAGATTGCACTAAAATGCTTCAGATATCTTTCACTTGGCAAACAAACACAAAACAGAGATAGGCTCATGGATTTAGAGCTCAACAGGAATTTGAAGGCACACTATCTAGTCTAACTATCTCATTTGTAAGTGAGACCCATAGAGAAGAAAGAAATGAATTGCCTAAAGTTATACATAAAGGTAGCAAAGATATTTGAATCCTTATCAAATTACTCCCAATGCAGTTCTCTTTCCTGTTCATCATACAAATAATTATCATTGAGACTGATTCTCTGATTTACAAGTCACAGGACATAATTCATTTAAAACCACAGGACAAGTTAATGTCATGAAAAGGAGGAGGAGGATGCAAGCAGGAGAAATAAAGTGGACCACAGATATATATCCTAAAGACAGAGGGACATTCTCCAGCTCTCCCCCAACTATGCATTGTCCTAAAGACATCCTTCTGGGCAGAATGATGATCCCTTACAAGTGATTGGGAAATTCTGGGTCATGGCATTATCGAAGGTGGGTGCTGTTCATAGGCAGCTCATTCTGGTTCAACAATGTTTTTCTTGACAGAAGCAATAAATCTGGATTGAGCAGAGAATATAGAATGTGAGAAAGGTACAGAGACACAGATCTTCACTCTGTAACCAGAATACATATTTTCCCAAGTGCCTGAGGGAGGTTTGAATTCTTGATGAAGATCTAACTAACTAAATAAATAATGTTTCTTGTTCTTAGCATCTTTCTTTCAAGAATTCAAACCCCACACTAATTAATCTACAGCATGTTCTCACAAGGTAAATTTTTATAATTGTCCTTTCTCCGAAGTGGAAATTAAGACTCTGAAAGGTTAAATGACTTTTCTAAGCTCATTTAATGAGTTAGAAATAAAAGTAAAAATAGAAGTCAGGTTTCCAGATTCCTTATGTTTTTCTAGTTTACCCCACTCTTACACAGCTGACTTAGATTTATTTTGCTATTCTACTATGACAGAGAATATGTCCTGAATCATTGCAAACCAATTATTTGAAATGCTGACTTAACATCACTGGAAAATTTTGTTATCTACACCATGCAAACCACCACACTTTCATTCACTAAGTGGATTTCTAAACATTTTCTTCGATCCCATAAGCTAAATGTAGACCATGAAAGTAGCAAGGAAAGATCCATTCTATACCAGGGACTTTATAAACACCACATTGGGGGTGGGGTGGGTGAGAGCAGGCAACTGAAATTCAATTTTTGGGAAACAGACTCTAGGTGGGATATACCTCTTGAGAAATGGTGGTTTAAAACAGTTTAATGTTAATGTCCCCACCATTCCCCACCCTCAGCCCAAGCAGTCTATAGTTGAAGAGACAGGCTATGCCTTTTTTTTTTTTAAAGCAGATACATGGTATCATCAGAGTTGAATTATTTGGGATGAAAATAAACAACACTTTATTTTTATGAGATAGGACCTGCAATTTCATTGTTATGGGTATTCCTGGTGGGGAAGATACCTCTACCAGTGCTGACTGGCAACTGTTCTGAAGCTATGGTGGAAAGAATACTGGACTTAGAGACAAAGAAACTAGGAATTCACTCACTCTTTGCCATTTACTACCTGATTAACCTACAGCAAATCTCTTGGGATCCAAATTTCCTTATGCTTAAATCAAAGTATTTGAACTAAACAATGTCTAAGATCCCTTTCAGGTTAGGTTTAAGCTAAGGAGGAGCTCACTTAGGGTGAGGTGCCCTCTAAGGGGGAGAAGCAGGCTGTGTGGTAGTTTCCTAATTAATTAATTATTCTTGCTAAATAGGTGCTCAGCATAATTATTTTTATATTGTTTAAAGAGTATAAATGTTGACAAATATAAATGATAAACATTTTAAATTACATCATATTCGAAAGTCATTATTTAAAATTTTATCACCTCCTAAATTTTAGCATCCTGGACAAAAGTGTCAGTCACACAGTCATTATTTTAGTTCTTCAATTAAGAGAAAGTCTTCATTAAAAAAGATAGAGTCCTGATTTACATCATATTGTTAACCTAGGTATCATTAATCAAGTTCAATTTCTGGGCACGGATTGTGTTATTTGCATTATGATTTTGTTGTTTCACCCCAAGATAGTGTAGATGTTATGGATATGAAATAGCATGATTCTCAAAAAAACAGAGTCCTACAGCATCATTGAATCTCAAAGCCCTAGCTAGTATAGAAGCTATAGATATGAAATGTCATGATTTTCAAAAGAATAAAGTCCTATAGCACCATGGAATTCCAAAATGTTAGCACTTAAAGTAGCCATACATATTCTGTTCAATCCTGTCATTCAACAATTAAAAGAACATTTATTAAGCACCTATTAAATGTTACTGAGGTTGAATGAGTGAGGTTGAGTTGCTACACGACTATTTAATGGCATAAAGTGGTTATTATCCAAGTCTCTTGATTAAAATCAAGTGTACTTTTGGCCAATTAATAATGCATTCATGTATTTTTTTGTTCCTATATAATTTTTAAAGTAAAATCTATTCTCATTGGCTAATAAAAGTATCTCTTTTTCCAACTAGATTGTAAATTTTATGAGGACGAAGTCTGTCATAATTTTCTTTAATCTCCTTCCAGAATTTAGTGTATTTGTATGAACATAGTAGGCATTTTGTAATTATCTGGTGAACTGAATTGAACTGAAAAGGAAGGATGTAGTTAAGTAACAAAAACACTTTTTAGATTATCTTTTTTAAAAGCACATATTCAGCCTCTCGTGAATAATTCTGTAATAGTTTGCTAAACTGCTAGTTTGTGTGATAATAGGTGAAAAGTGGTAATCATTTTTATAATTTCAGAACTGGCAATTAAAATCTAGCTGTGTCCATATTTAGTTATCCAAATTTTCCTAATTTTCAAAAAGGCACCTGTAGCAGAACGATTTTCCCAAGAGGATAGAGCCAGCTGGAAAAAGAGACAATTAAGACTGATTGGATGACTCAGCAACAAATATAGGAAGCTAGCTGGATGAGAAAGGGAAGGCTAGAAAGAACCAGATTGTCAGTGAGGGGGCTTCTTCAAAGAAAGAAGAAAGGAAATGAAAATTAGGATATAAGCACAAACACAGGCATAAAATAGCAAGAGTGTAAGTTCGCCTAATCAGTATATAAAATGTATTCATTCATTCACCCAGCAAACAAGTATTTATTAAGCAACTATTGTATGCAAAGCATTGCCATAGGGAGTCACTAAGAGATTTGCAAAATTTAGATAGGGCTAATCCTTATGGAGTTAATAGGTTAGTAAGTGCAGAAAGACAGTAACACAGATATAATGTGCAACATCACATGATACATGCAAGTTTTGAAGGGAAAGTTAATTATCAACCAGGGTTTCTTTGGAGTTGGGCTTTAAAACATGATTATGGAACCAAAAGGCAAGGAAAAAAAAGGAGAAAAGGACAGGCAAAGAGGCCAAAACAGCAGCATGAATGAAGTCAAGGAGGTGGGAGAATATAGGACATGTAGAGTAGACAAACAATGCTCTGGTTTAGTTGGAACATACAGAAGATGGGAGTATAGTAAAGTAGCAGCAGATTCTGAGGATCATGAACTCTGAGCAAAGATATTTTTAATGTGTTTTGTAGAGAATAGGGAGTCACTGAACTTTCTTGAGCACAGTATTGTAATGATCAGATCTAACCAATGAAAATACTAGTTTGGCAGATATGTGAAGGAACTTTTTGGAAGAGGAGAGAGTAGAGGCATGAGGCTATTGTAATAATCTACTTGGGTAGACTTGAAAGCTTATACTATGGTGGTAGTAATAGAAGCAGGAAAGAGGAGTTGGATGCAAGAGAAGCAATTTGTCTGTGATAAGTAAAACAAGTAAAAAATAATCACAGTTTTAAATGGTGGTGCCATAAACAGAGCATAGTCAAGAGAAGAAAGTGATTGACATACCATAGGAAACGGGTATAAATACTGTATAGGAAGGTAGAAATACAGACAGAAATTCAAAATACAGGCCACAGTTAAAGATATAAATTTGATATATTAAAAGATATAAATCATCTTCAATGAGATGATAATTGAAGCTGTTTAAGTAAATCTAAAGGCAGCATGGAAAGTGCAAAGAGTACTGTATTGGAAGTGAAAGGTAGGAGGTTTAAATCTCAACTCTGCCACTTACTATGTTTAGATTCTTTGAAAAGTCACTTTGCTTCAGTGTACCTTCATCTCCTCATCTGTAAAATGTGGGGGACTTAATATAATATGATGTGACCTCTGAGATCTCTTCCAGTTCTAAATCTGTGGTCCTATAAAAGAGATTGCAGATGGATGCAGAGGAAAATAAGTGGAATCAGAAAACAATAGTTACAATGACTACAACAAAGCAAATGGGAAGAATGATAACAAACCTGAAAACACTCTAATTATGATCATGAAAGATGGTCCTTAAGAAGAATTAAGGAAATGTATTACATTTCTCTTTTTTGTAGACATAAGGGAGTAGAGGTATGGAATAATATAATATTAAAAACACTTTATTGCTCTCACTAAAGTGCTTTTTTATTGTCCTTCTCAACTTTTTTTTTTTGGTCTTTTTGGAGGGCAATTGGGGTTAGGTAACTTGCCCGAGGTCACACGGCTAGGTTTTTGTTTGTGTGTGCATAAAGTGTCTGAGGCCGGATCCGAACTCAGGTTCTTCTGACTCCAGGGCCGACGATCTACTCACTGCCCCACCTAGCCACCCCAACTTCTCAATTTTTTAACCAAGGAGGTTTTATTCAAAAATTAAGGTGACATAATAATACAAGATAGCAACAAAAGATAAGATAAAACACTTAAAATGTGAAATAAAACACATTTTAAAAGAAAACACATTAAAAAGAAAAAATAAAGGAAAATATCTCTTTATATTCTCAAATTTCTGACCAAAAGTTTGTCCTTGGTTTATCATAGTAGAGTCCTTAGCTTTCATGGTAATCATAGGACTAGCTTATTTGTAACATTAAGTTTTCTAAAGTGCTTTCTTCAAAACAATCCTTTGAACTGGGTAGTAAATAGTTATTTGCAGCTAAGGATAACTTGCTAGCATGAGACAACAATTTATCTACACAAACAATTAGTAAGGGTTTATCCATTCATGTTTAAAGTACAGAGATAAGGGAAGTCACCCAAGTTCCCACAAGCATGCCTTTTTGCCCACATCATCTTCACACTTCAGACCATTACCCTTTTGCCAGCTTCTATGTCTGCACAAATCAGAGAACACCATATATTTGGATACTCATAGCTAATACTACTCTTGATAAGATAAGAAGATTAAAAAAAAAACTTTATGATGGAATGAAAAACCTCTTTAAAATTGCCAGGAGGACAAATACCCTTAGATGAAACAAAGACCTTTTAGATTTTTGGAATTGTCAATGGCTGATGAGATAAAAACATAATTAAGGGTTTGGGTTTTTTTGGGGGGGGCAAGAATTTCTGTATCTATAATTATCTGAACCATTAAATTACAGGTTTGAAATCATTTGTATAATGCAATCAAAAAAAAATACACCTGGAATATGTTAACTGTTTTTGAATATTCTTGATTTCTGTAATATTGATTAAGGGGCTGGCCTTGAGGTTAAGAATAAATGTGTTCAAGTCCTACCACAGATAAATACCGGCTTGGTAATAGTGGAAAAGTCACTGAATCTCTCAGTATAACAGGCAAATGTCAGAGTATAAATTACAGACAATTGGCTAGCATGCATTGGTAGAGATTCCTCTCAAGGGGTATCCTATACCAAGGAAATCACATGTCTGAATAATTCCTTTTAAAAATTTTGGGGCAATTGTCAAACACCTAGATTTTTCACATTCATATTTTAATTCTCCCCTGACCAGGGTCATAACATAGAAGTAACTTGGGTTTATAAT
This sequence comes from Gymnobelideus leadbeateri, assembly GCA_011680675.1. NCBI lineage: Eukaryota > Metazoa > Chordata > Mammalia > Diprotodontia > Petauridae > Gymnobelideus > Gymnobelideus leadbeateri. The sequence continues at coordinate 100,589 of WOXC01003832.1, forward strand.
GGATCTCTTTTCCCTTCTCAATACTTTGTTCACATTGTCTTCAGATCCTTCAAGTTTCAAGTGGGGTTCCTGAAATTGCTTTGAATAGATGTGACTTCATTTCCCCCACCCCTTCTTTTTTCATCATTTATTAAGGATGGACTAGGGAATAATTTAACTTTGAAAAGTCAAATCTTATTAAAGCTTATAATTTGATAGTGACTTTTATTGTCTCACCTCCATATTGTTTGGTGCATTCTTTTTCTTTTTACTGGATTTTAATTTAAATTTCTTTTCCCATTTTCTTTTCAGATGAAGCTGTAACATGTGTTGCTAATGTTTGTCTTATATATGTGTGCAGTGTAAAAGCATGCTTACAAATTATATTCCACCCCTTGAACTGTCCAGATCTGATCAAAAACCCTTTGCTGTTAGAATACTATAACTACATAAGACATTATACCTGTATTGCCATTAAGAATTTTAAGAACTTTACTATAAACACCTAAAATAGTCAACTTGTAGTTTTTAAGAACAAAAAAGCCATCAGTTAGATTCCACTTACCTCTTTTCTCCCTACCACCATTCCATACTTAGAAGTATGTTCATTAAAGTTTATTGACATATAAATGCTTATCTAAAATGAGCATCTGAAAATTAACACTTTTTTATGATGATGTTATGCAGTCTTTCTAGACTTTGGTAGCTGGCCCATACTTCCATTAGAGAGTTGCTTAATTTTCTTGGGTATCATTTCCAAAAGTTGAGTATCATTACCATCTACCTGGTGGAGCACATTGGGTCAAAGGGCCAGACTAAAACAAGTATGATCTAATATAGAGTAGATGAAAAATACTTATTACCTAGATTGTGACATTTAGCTGGATAAGTGGCCAAATGGGTTGTTCCATCAGTATTAATACCTTTATTAGGCACTGGAGATGGACAATGAGTGAGATCAGAATTGAAGAGAAGGAAATCAAGTTAAACTGTATCTGGAAGGTGTAGAGTTTTCAATGATCCTTGTTTCCTGATGCAAAAAACAAAAAACAAAAAAACACCCACAACCAAAAAAACTGGAGAACAATCTGGAGTTATGGCCAAAGGGCTATAAAACTGTGCATACTCTTTGATCCAGAAATACTTGGTCCCCAAAGAAAAAGGAAAAGAACCCATGTGTATAAAAATGTTTATAGCAATTCTTTTTTGTGGTGGCAAAGAATTAGAAATGGAGGAGATACTCATCAATTGGGGAATGACTGAAAAAGTTATGGCATACAATTGTGATGGAGTACTGTTGTGCTATAAGAAATGAGGAAGGGAGTGGAGAAAAAAATGTGGAAAGACCTATATGAACTGATGCAAAGTAAAGTGAGCAGAAGCAGGGGATCTTTGTACATAGTAACAACAGTGTTATTGATAATGATGATTAACTGTGAAAGACTTGTCTATTCTGATCAATAAAATGATTTGAGATAATTCTAAAGTATCCATGATTTAAAAAATGTTATCCACCTCCAGAGAAAGAACTGATGAACTCTGAGTACAAACTGAAGTATAATGTTCTTGCTTTATTTTTTGCCATTTTTGCAATGTGACTAATATAGCAATATGTTTTACATGATTTCACATGTATAATTGATAAAATATGGTTTACTTTCTCAGTGGGTGGGAAAGGGGGTAGGAGGAAGATAATCTGGCACTCAAAATTTTAAAAGAAAAGATGTAAAAAAGAGGAAAATTGCAAAAAAACAATTATTTTTAATTCCAATATTCTCCTGGTGGATGATATCTTCAAATCATGAGATACCAGTTCTGAAAGATTTAAAACTGATGTTGACCCTAGTTATAGAGTAATAAAAAGGATGGTAGGTATTAGCAGGCTGTAGCATATTACCAGATTATTTGTATTTGAAAAGTGGCAAAATGACATCAAGCAAAAGTATGAGAAAAGGAAGTGAGCCATTCAAATAGCAAGAATTAAAGATGAGTTGCATAGCCCATCTGCTTCATTGATGCTAATGAGATATTAAAAGACACACACACACACATATCAGATCTATATTCAGAAAATCTGTATGTGAATCTTAATTCTACTTATTCACATCTTTTAACATCTTTAAAATTCAATTTAGAGCTAGAAGGACCCTTAGATACTTAGTTCTATTTAACAAGTATTAAGTGTCTATTATGTATAAGGCAAGACAGTTGCTAGTTTTGCCTCATAACAAATGGAACCACAGTTTTCATTCCTATAGCATTCTGAAGTTGACAAATTGCTTCCCTCACAATGGCCTATGGACAAGAGATATAATAATAATTCCCATTTTCATTTGAAAAATCTGAGTCTCAGAGAGATATTTAGTGATGTGCCCAAGGTCACACATCTAGTAAGTAGAAGAACCTACACTCTTGAGTGCCTGGACCTGTAGACTTGAATCCACAACCTTGGATTCCTGATTCCAAGTATAGTTTGTTTCTCCAATTTATTTCAAGAAGAATCTTACTTTTCTTTTTTATAATGCACTACAATTTTGCAATTTGCTAAATTGTAGCCTAGATACCTAAAGCACATAATGATGCTTTTCCTAAAACTCTCCCTAAAACTAGAGAGAAATTAATATTCTGGCATGTTCTGGACAATTAAGAGACAGTTTTTCAAAAGTCATAAAGTCACTGTCATTTGGTAAAATTTTAAGCATAGTTCATAACTGTATTTGTAGCTCTACCTGGTTTCAAGTCCATGGAACAAAATGCCACCCCCATGTTGGGTACCCCTCAATTTTCCCTCCCCCCTCACTTTCCTGCCTCCTTTTGTGTGGATTCCCTCCATTGAAATGTAAGCTCCTTGGGGACAGGAATGTATTTCTTATTTATTAACTGTATCCTCAGTGCCTAGCATGTTTAACACAGTGTCTGGCATATAGTAGACTCTTCATAAATTTTTATTGGATTGTATTAGAAAATAATGAAAATATTATGATTTTTTAAATGTCTTCAAGGCTTTAGATTTGAATACTTACCTTTGATTATGGATTTTTCAAATTATTTCTTGACCAATGACAAATTTTTATTTTTTCCAACTGACATTAAGATACAAAACCAAAAACTTGATTCTCATTGACCAAGTTACCTTGAAATGAATATTAAAAATCATATTTTCTGCTGTTGCATGTAAAGCATTTTACATAATGCACAGGGGGTTGAGGACCTGTGGCCTTGAGGTCACGTGTGGCCTTCTAGGTCCTTGGATGAAGCCTTTTGACTGAGTTGACAAATATTTTTATTGAGGGGATTTGTTCTATGAAGTGTGGATTCAGTCAAAATATGTTATCTTAGATGCTGGGATAATATATATTAAAGTAGCATCGCAAATTACTAAATGCTAGCTCTCATATTATAATGTTTTAGTTTAACATTCATAAACATATATAACCTCACCTCTGAGCTTTTTATTGTTTATTAGTTGAACATGAATAAAAAACAAATATTGATGTCATCCTGTGTGGATAGTGCAGGGTTATTGTTAATTGATTTCCTTTATTCAGTTTTCTATTCCAATTCTACAATAGAATCACAAAAAAATAAATCACAATTCCAATAAAAATAGGGATGCCATAACCTTGGAAAACACTAAGAACCAATAAATTCATAAAATTCTTTGTTATTAACTAAGATATTCAGAACATTTGCTTCTGAATATATTAATGCTGACATTGTGAACTCGGGATAATTTTTTTTACCAAAAAAAAAAAAAGAATGATTGCATGAATGAGCCAAAGAAAATTATATCTTCCTCATACACATGCCCCACCAAAACCCCGACCCTTCTACTCCAAATCTGCCACCCTAATCCAGGCACTCAATACCTTTTGCATAAACTCTTTTAATTAGTCTACCTACCTCCAGTCCTTCTCCTTTCCAACCTTTATGCAGCTGTCAAAACACTCTTTACAATGCATTTGCCTACCCAAAGAAGGAGGAACTATTGTTGGAGTCAGTGAGAGATGAATTTGTTTGCTATTTCTGACAAACACAAGCTATGAGATGCTGGGCAAGTCACTTAACACGTTGGTGCCCCTCAGACTACTATCTAAACCTATAAATTATGGAAAAGTTGACAATAATGCAAAAGGAGATGTCAAACCAGGGATCTTGCAAGTGGTAATGAAAACACAGGAGAATCTCTACTCCCAAAACTAAAATAAAACAAAACAAAATATATCACTTTCTACTCAAAACCTTTCAATGGCTCCTTACTATAATGATAAAATATAAACTTCTGTGAAACCTTCTGTTTAAAGTTCCTGTAACCTGATGCCAACCTATAATTTGTGACTTATTTCACATTGCTTCACTATGTGCCTCTGAAACAAATTGGACTCCCTGATATCACTCAGAACTTTCAGAATTTTCTCTCCTTCCTCAACCTCATCCATTGAAATTCTTTTCTTAATTCAAAGCTCATGCCACCTTTTTTCTATAAAGCCTTCCTTGATCCAGCACGTTGAAAGTGATTCTTTCTCACATCGTACTAGACCATTGGGTTATTCCTTTGCCACTGTTACAGTGGTATCCTATATCATAATTGTTTCTATATGTATTGTATCTACTACATTTCATTATAAACTCAATGATGGACATGATTTTGCTTTTCTTTCTATCCCTATCAACTAGTCTGATCCTTTTCACATGTTGAACAATTAGATTATGCCTTCCATATACAACTTTCCCCATTACAGTTTCAATATATTGTGAACTTGCATAAGAAATTAAATGGGAAATTTGGGGGAAATTTGAGAAAGCCACAGATGACAAATAAAGGTCAATAGATGGCCTAGAAAATGTTTGGAAACACAGGGATGCATAAAATATATGTATACTATTATATAATATTATTATGTATTTATCTTTTAATACCATAATAATTCAGACTTCTTCTATGTTACAAAGGGAGGACCAAAAAGTTTACATGGCTTTTCCAGATCACAGGGATTCCACATCCCTTACCCCAAGAAGTGGAAAGGATAACTGCAAATGCTTCTTTGAATCATAGGATAATAGAGATAGAATAGAAAATGACATTGGGGACCACCTAATTTATCCCCACATTTTTTTCTCTTTTGTCTTTATTAATTTGTTTGTTTACTTTTAGTGTACAAGATTCAGTTCCATAACCCCTTGAGTTTCAAATTTTCTTCCCCTTCCTCTCCTCCCCCACTCCTCCCCCGGCATGCAGTCAAGTATAAGATCTACAAATATTTTCACATTAGACATTAGTCAGGTTATAAAGAAGGATTGTAATGGATGGAATGAACAATGGGAAAGAGGAAACAAAACCAAACAAGAGAAAGAAAGAAAGCAGGTAGTTTGCTTCAATCTGCATTCGAACTGTTCTTTCTAGTTCTTTCTCTGAATGTAGATATCTCTCTCCATCTTGAGTCTTTTGGAGTTGTCTTATTACCCTGCATTGCTGAGAAGAGTCCAGTCTATCAAAGTTGGTGATCACACATACATTGTGTTTGTAATTGTGTACAAATTTCTCCTGGTTCTACTCTTCTCACTCAGCATCAGTTTGTATAAGCCTCTCCAAGTAATATGAAGTCCATCTGCTCCTCATTTCTTATAGCAAAGTAGTATTCCATTACATTCATATACCACAACTTGTTTAGCCACTCCCCAATTGATGGGCACCCCCTTAATTTCCAATTCTTCGCCACCACAAAAAGAGCTGCTATAAATATTTTTGTACATGTGGGTCTTCCTCCCACTTGCATGATCTCTTTGGGATACAACCCTAGAAGTGGTATTGCTGGATTTATCCCCACATTTTAGAGATGAGAAAACTGAAGCCAGAAAAACTGAGAAATGTTCTGAATGACACACAAGTAGTAACTGTCAAAGGTAGGATTTGACACCAAGTCATCAGAATTCTGAACCAGTGATCTTTCTACTGAATTGAATTGAATCTGGAGGCAAAATTAGAAAGAACCTAAAAATAATCTATTCTGGCCCACTCATTATAGTGATTAAGTTATTGAGATCCAACTTGTCCAAGGTCTCCCAACTAATGGATTTCTGAGTTAGGACTAGAATTCAATCCACCTGATTACCAGTATAATGTTCTTTCCATTATGCTTTATCCAAATAGCTAAAGACAATAACAGAAAGAAAAGAAAGCATAACTGCAGAGAGACATTTCTATTATACCTCCTCATAATTTTCATTGACTAATGCAGATGGTGTTATTTCTCTTATGATCAATTCATTTTTCTAAGACTATATTGTTTCAAAGATTGTATTTCTTGACGATTGCAAACCATTGAACATGCCAAGAGAGCTTTAAATGAATCTGTTTTAATAGAAGAAACAAAACTATTATATGATCAGTTCCAAAATAATACAGAACTCCTGGCATTAAAGTAAGCAATGGTTGCCATTGTGAGTTGACTTTTGTTTTGATTTTTCTATAAAAGGGTAAATACATGTGGTTTACTTTAAACGCAGTTCCTCATACTTAGAGTGTACTAACTCAGCTCTGCCTTACAGAGTCCTTATCTTCCTTTGAGGTTTGGCTCAGATGCTTCCTCTGGGCAGCCTTCCCTGACACAGCTCTAAAAATGATCTTTCTTCCCCCAAATTTTGGATTGCATTTTGCTTGTCTCCTTTGTTCCATAAGTACCTCTTGTTTTACATGTGCAAATGTTAACCTTCCCCAAGAGAATGGAGCTTCTACAGAGCAAGGATAGTCATTTCTCTAATTCCAGTGCTTTACTCAGAGTAGATGCTTAATAAACTTTTAGTTGAACTGAAATGAAGTTGTTACTTATCTTTTTTAAAATGCATTTATATTTTTTATTTTTCAAAAATAAGCAGAATACTGATAATCATAATGGATCTATTGATTTTGGTACTTATCACAGGGTAATGAGCCAAGTGGAAAAAGCTCTGAGAATTAATATGGGGAAAGCCATGCTGATGGCTCTAAACTTTTGGGAGAAGATATCAATGAAAAATTAAAGATTTTCTTTGGATATTATATTCTAAAAGAATGAAAAATAATTTTAGCCCAATTTTCTTATACCTTTTATAGGTAATGTTGTTTAGTCACTTCATTTGTGTCTAACATTTTGTGTCCACTTTGGGGTTTTTTCTTGGCAAAGACATTGAAGTATTGTGCCATTTCCTTCTCCAGCTCATTAACAGATGAGGAAAACTGAAGCAAACAGGGTTAAGTGACTTGCCCAAGGTCACACAGCTAGTAAGTGCCTGAGGCTGGACTTGAACACAGGTCCTTCAGACTCCAGGCCCTGCAGGCTATACACTGTACCACCCAGTTGCCCTTTATAGGTAATAAAGCCAGTCAATAGAGACATTATGTAACCCCCAAGGTGACAAGGTGAGGAATCAATTACTGGCATACAGTATGTGTGGTTGGTTAGGCACTAAGTCAGTTAATAAGTATTATTTAAGCACTTACTCTATACCAGGCACTGTTTTATCTAATGAGAATACAAGACAGGCAAAAGTACCAAAGACAGGCAAAAGCCCCTACCTTGAGGAAGCTTACATTCATTCTAATGCAGGAAAAAAATCATAAGACTGTACATAGAAGATAGAAACAGAAAAAATGGAAGGTTATCTCAGAAGGAAGGCATGGGCATTGCATGAGACAGAAGAGGTCTCTTTCATAAGGCAGGATTTGAGCTGATGCCTGAAGAAAACTTGGGGAATAAGGAAGTAAAGGTGGTGAGCATCTGAGACATGAAGGTCAGGTCAAGAGAAAAGACACAGGAGATACAGTGTTATGTGTGTGATGAACAGCAACCTGACCAGAGCAGCTAAATCCTACAATCTGTGGAGGGAAGTAAAGTCAAGGAAAACTGGAAAGGCAGGAAGGGGAAAGGTTGTGAAGGGCTTTAGAAGCCAAATGAGTTCTCCATACACTTGCATTGCCAGCAACTATGTTTCTTTTTATTTATTTATTTTTATTTTTGGAGGGCAGTTGGGGTTAAGTGACTTGCCCAAGGTCACACGGCAAGTTTTTTGTGTTAAGTGTCTGAGGCTGGATTTGAACTCAGGTCCCCCTGACTCCAGGGCCGGTGCTCTATTCACTGTACCACCTACCGCCCCAAGCAACTGTGTTTCTTAACTGGCCACTTCTTAAACTTTCCCAAGTGTCCCCTGGGATTTCTTAAGAAAGGCTCCTGAGCATAGATGCTTTTCTGGCTAAGATCTGGACATTTAATTGGTAGAGGTATCCATGTTTATTGAAAGCAACAGTGAGACCAACACTAAAACTCTAATGTATAGAGCTATAACCATTGTTTGGCCAATCACCCGTGTATTATTAGAAAATTAAGAGATAATTATAGGAATAAAGTGAAGCACATAAGGTCAATATGATGACCATTATTCTTTCTTCTTCGATGGAACAGTTGTGTGTGTGTGTGTGTGTGTGTGTGTGTGTGTGTGCGCATGTGTGTGGTGTTTTGCTTTAATGAATGCTTATCTCTTCTCTGCTTGCATGATTCTTCTTCATGTTTAAAAGGAAAAAAAAGACCATAAAATCACCATTTTACTTAACTCTAGTAATATGCTATATTAAAATAGCTGATTAAATGCATAAATAGCGATTCCTCTGTAATATGCTAAATGATACCCTGATTACTGCCTGCCTCCATTTTCTCTTAACTATAGTCCTTTATCCTTTCATATCCCAAAATTATGATCATAGCAGTAAAAACTTTTCCCGGAAGATGATCGCTCTCTCTCTCTCTCTCTCTCTCTCTCTCTCTCTCTCTCTCTCTCTCACACACACACATACAGACACACACACACACACATGCAGATGCATGCACACACACATTATTTATAGATTGTGATTTGGTTGGAAAGTAAAGTCCAAACAAAAGGAAAATATTCTAAAGGAAATAGGCACTTAAGGAAATTTATTTATTCATTGGTTTCATTATGTTTTTCTCTTTTCTGCTATCAAGATCACATTGAAAATAAATTTTCCTGAGAAAAGTGGTAATATGATTGTCTTCCACAATCATGAAATAGCTTTTTTCTAATTCAAGGGGTACAAGATATAAAAATTTAGCATTATGATTTATTTTGGTGAAGAGGATAACACATTCAAATATAAAAATATCTATTTTTATTTAGTAAATTGTTAAATTTGCACTGGTGCTAATGTTTTGAAGTTATGAAATTAGTATTTCAAATAATAGGGTAATTTTGAATTCCATTTTGTTTGAGTTCAATTGTAAAAAGTAAGAATAACAAAGAATACTGCACTGGCAGATACCTCTAGGTGTCGGGCTTTGCTAGTCTAGACAAGTTCTAAGGAGACAGCAATCAGAAGGTAAGGTCTTATAGAATTATATGATATGACTTGGCCCAAATTATACACAACTACTATATAACAGGGAACAAGCAAAAACTTATATACCATGGTTCAGATCACACAGTAAAATTGGAAACATAGATTCTGAGCTAGAAGAGACGCTAGAGGTCATGAAGTATAACCACCTCTTCCAATATGGAAACTGAGGCATAGAAAAGTGAACTGACTTGGTTGGAGTTTCCCAGCTGTGTATTTGAGGCAACATTTAAAGCCAGGTATTCCTGACTCCAAGGCCAGTACACTATCTACTGCATCACATGAAAGCATAACCCTAATGCTGGTCACCAAATTCAGTTTTGATTACTGGCATGTTTTAGGTAGATTAAGATTTTCATGAAGGTATTGTTCAGACTTTTACTCTCTTAATGCACTATATGATCCAATCAAACTAGGCTGTTTGCTTTTCTACACACAAGATGTTGGACCAGCTATCTCTGCCTTTTAACTATTCTCCAAAACCAGGGGTGGGGAAACTGTGACCTCAAGGTCACATGAGGCCTTCTAGGTCATTGGGTGTGGCCTTTTGATTCAGTCCAAATTTTACAGAACAAATCCTTTTATTAAGGGGATTTGTTTTGTGAAGTTCGAATTCATTCAAAGGGCTTCACTTGAGGACCTAGAGGGCCATATGTGGCCTTGATGCCACAGGTTCCCCAGCCCAGTCCAAGATTATTTTGCATACCTGAAATGCTTTCTTCCTTCCTCTCAGCTTCTTAGAATTTCTGCCAAAGCTTAGCTTAAGAACTATCTCCTGTTTGAAACTCTCCACAATGAGAACACCCTAATTCCCAAATTTTGTTTCAACTTAGATGTATACATGTTATAATGTAAGCTTCTTGGGGGCAGTGAATATAATTGTCTTTTTCTTTTTATCTGTAGTTTGTAGCATAGTGTCTGACACATAACAGTTATTTAATAAATACTTCTTTTTGATTGACTAAATATATCAGTGGGATTAAATGCTGGCAATCATGAATCAATTCAATGGTGATAGTCAAAAAAGGTCAAACAAAACAGGTTTACTTTGTTGCCTTGTTGAATGAGGTTGAATGTCTCTTCTACCTACTTTCCCCACATAATTTCCCAATGCTTCATCCTCTCTCTCATCCCCAACACATGCCTTTCTTTTGACCATGAAACCCTGGCATGTCTTCCCTTGTTTGACCTTTGTCTTAACTAAATTGTTACTCAAATGAGATGATGTCATTTAGATATATTTCAAGGTTCATAATTTCACTTAACTTTTACAAAAATCTAAACATTAATTCTTGAAAACACAGCAGCAAATTTTCTTAGTCAGTACGCCTCTATATCAGCTAATTATTTATGACTTAATAAGAATGTCACTTCAATTCTCCAAACCATGGATCAAATATTGGATAACCGGACAGCCATGGAATGAAATATCCCATTAGTACTATGAAAGTTAAGTCATGTTGATCTTTTTTGGCCTGAGGAGTGCTGTACTACTATATTCTCCTTCTCATTCATATTCATTGTCTCTGTCTCCCCACCTTCCTTCCTCTCCCTCTCTCTCTCTCTCTCTCTCTCTCTGTCTCTCTCTCTCTCTCTCTCTCTCTCTCTCTCTCTCTCTCTCCCTCTCCCTCTCCCTCTCTCTCTCTCCTATACCAAGTAAAAATAATTGGGAGGGCTCCTAAAATAAATTTTTCAAAGGTTATTTTTACTTGTGGATGTCTTAGGTACTAATATATGTTACCACACTGTCCAAGATATAGATGCACTGTTATGACTTGCTTGAGCTGTGAAAGAATGTGATCATTGAAACATAAATGGGAAATAACTTGGTTCTTTTTGGACATTGAAACACTGTTAGCTTATTTAGTAACAAATCATCCTGTAAGTACTGTCCAACTCTACATGCAATGCAATGGTCAGACTGGAAGATATAATCTGAAAAATGGTAATTTTTTCCTGGTATATACATAGGCATAATTCAGCATTTTCCTCAGAAAGTCCTCTCAGAAACAGAAATTCTTTCTGTTCATGACTTGAATTATAAAAAGATTGCACTTCCTTTTTTTTTTCTTCTAGAATTGTAATGGGAATGTAAATTTATATTGTTGCCATCTTTCTAAGATTGTATTGTGTAAGATCTTCCCTGCTCCTAGGCTTAAGTACACCTGGAGCCTGTGGTGGGAGGCTTTTTTTTCAGGACACACTTTGTGATTGGGCAGTGGGTCAAGAAGGCTGTTACATTCTCTGAGCCAGGAAAAGGCTATATAAGCCCTGATGGGAGGCTTTGTTTTGGGGCTCACTTTGAGAAGTGTTGTGTGACTTGACCAGACGAGACTCTAGGCAGCCGTTGAGAACCCCTGGCTTTGAAAACCCAGATGTTGATGCTTCCCTCTCTGGTAACTGACTAGGTAAGGATGTAATGGACAAGACAGTTGGAAGCCTGTCTGCTTGATATGATTTTCTGTTTTCTTGTAACTTCTGTCTGTATACTCTGAAGTTTGGGGTGTTGACTTTTTCCCCTGAACAAGGTAAATGATATGTTTGATTGATTTAAGCAAGACTGTTAACCCATTTTGAGTGGCTTTCCTTTAGAAAAGCAGATCTAATAACCTGTGCTGGCAGCCACCTGGGGAATACTGGGGTGCTTGCTGCTACAAGAATTTACTTTCAATAGATTTGGTTCTGAAGACTATGACAATAAAGAAACTACCATAGCCTCCAATTCTGCGGTAATGACATGCTTTTAATAAGAAAGGGAGGGAGGGAATTATTCTAAATGTTCCCTTTGGGGAAAAAATGAATCATTATCTCTTGAAAAAATTTAAACCAAAATGTCATTGTTGGAAATTTAAATTTTTGTTAGACTTTGATGGAAATAAATAATACTCCATTTTAAAAACAAAATTCATTACCTCATTTTAAATCAAGCAAATTGAATCTTATGGAAAATTATTTATATCCAGAGCTTATATTAGACAGAAAAGAAAACAACTAATCAGGCCTGTTGGCTCTTGCAAGTTGTGACAGACATTTTGCCAATATGGGAGTATTCTGTCTTTCATTTAATGATTCCAATTAATTGCTTTGAAGCTTGACCACAAATAATCCCTTTATAGAGTGGTAGATTTTTTTTAATGATATAGCAATACATTGTTAATGCTTCTCAAAAATTTCCATCCCATAATTTTACTCAAGGCTCTTTTCACATGGCATCCTTTCCTCCATTTTCAGACTCCCAATCCCCACTTTAAGAAAATCTTTTGAAATTATATCCTTGAGGCCTATAAGAGTTACAGAGCTTAAGAGTTAATTTATAAGCAAAGATGACAAAGAATAAAGCTCTGTAAGTAACTGTGTATTTACATTTATAGCTATAGTATTTACATTTATAGCTATGTATTCACTCATTGCAAGAAAAGAATTTCTCAGGGGGAGGGGGCAGAATTAATATAACCATAAAATTTTTTTATTTGTTTTCCAAGAAATTATTTAAGCATAATACTCAGATTTCTTCTGATAATGACTTTATGCTAATTAATCATAGAGTCTATATTTCTAAATATGGGGATCAACATACATTGTCAGTCCTTCCAGAAAAATCAGCATATAATCTCAAAATCTATGAACTAGACAAAACTTTTTATCATTTAAAGGAAGATGAAAACTAATTTCAAAAACAAAGAGGAAGAAGTTATATTTATTATATGTTTTGAATTCTATTTAGTCTCTCAAAAGGCTTCCAAAAAGCAGATAATATTAAAGGAATTTGAGGAATCAATCTACTAATTGGTTTAAATGATGATTAGTTACAACCTTTTTGGGGGACACAGGGCTCCAGACATACGATTTGTTTGGTATAGGGAACTACTGGTGAAAAAATAAAAAGCCCTTTCAACCAACCTAGATTGGCAACTACTCAGTCAATCATTGTCTTGGAGAGTTGCCTAGGACACAGTAAGTGACTTTCCAGTTATGACAGAAATAGGACTTGAACCCAAGTCTTTCTGACTACAGGTCAGTGTTCTTCCTCTATACTAAGCTTATGCATTGTTAATAATGATTAGTAAAAATAGATTTATATCCACAAGAAGTTGTGTTGCAAATGGGGTCAGTCTTCTTTGGAGTTGAAATTTTCTCCACTCTTCTGCCTGTTGTGTCTTCCTCATATTCTTTTTGATGGCAATATATTAGATCTTGCCTCTAGCCTTTAAACCCCCACCTAAACAATCTTTGATAACAGACCCTTAGATATGATTGATATAGCCCATACTTCTGACTTTTTCCTGAGATACAACCTTCATATTCTGGTCAACTGTTAAGTCCCTGGCTATAGAAGGTCAACCAAGTCTAGTTCCAAACTCCAACTTTAGAAAGCCACATCAATGTATACTTATTGGAGAACTTTTATCCTAAAAAGAATTTCTTGTTTAAAAAAATGGGGAGCAGAGCCAAGATGTCAAAGTAAAGGCAGAGACCTCCTTGAGTTCTCCCCCAAACTGCTCCAAATAACTGTAAAAATGCCTCATCAATTCTAGAGCTGCAGAACAGACAAAATAACAGAGTGAAACAAATTTCCAGTCAGAGACAACATGGAAGGTCTACAGGAATGGTCTGTTGCACCAGTCTGAGAGAAGAATGAAGTCCAGCATGGGCCACAATGGCACTGACCAGGCTGGAGCAGACCAGAGGGGACTGAATCACTGGTAGCTGTGCTGGTTTCCAGATTTCTCAACTCACAAATGTCAAAGACAATTTAGAAGATCAGCAGGAAAGGTCTATCAGAATCTGGGTGAGAGAGGAGCACAGTCTGGCCCCTGCCCCAGGGTGATGGTAGTTGCAGAGCAGCAGCAGTGGCTACTTCTGGAAGTCTTAGTCCACAGACAGTGAGGGGATCCAGCAGCTGATCACAGGGGGGATTCCAGGGATCTCTTTGCAGGTTCTAAGGCAGGATTCTCTTGTTTTTCTCTTGCTTAGATCTGGGTTGCAGAGGTAGAGGTTCTGGTAAGGAAAACCAATGTTGTGGCAGAGCTTGTGGTAGACGTGGAGAGGGAATCCTCCCCACAGTTCGAAGGCAGAAAAGAGCATGTGGGGTCACTCACAGACCAGAGCACAGGGCAGGAGTGGAGCAAACACCTCCCCTTTGATCATACCACCTTGGAAGAGTAGAAAATTTTCAGGGCCCTAGAAGCATCATTGAAAACAGCTACACAAAACCCCTGAAGGTTGGGACAATTTGCCCTCCACCCTGGAAGCAGAGGCCTACCTTAACAAAGAGCTAAAAAGTCAAATAATTGACTGGGAAAATGAGCTAAAAGTGGAAAAGAAATCAGACTATAGAATCTTACTTTGGTGACAAGGAAAATCAAAATATAAAACCAGAAGAAGACAACAAAGTAAAAGTTTCTACATCCAAAGACTCTAAGAAAAATATTAATTGGTCACAGGCCATGGAAGATCTCAAAAAGGATTTTGAAAACTAAGTAAGAGAAATAGAGAAACATTGGGAAGAGAAATAAGTGATGCAAGAAAGTCATGAAAAATGAGTCAGCAACTTACTAAAGGAAACCTCCCAAAAGTGTTGAAGAAAACAACACCTTAAAAATAGACTAGCTCAAATGGCAAAAGAGGTCCTACAAGTCAATGAGAAGAATGTCTTGAAAAGCATAACTGGCCAAACAGAAAAAAAAAGGTCCAAAAACTCACTGAAGAAAATATTTCCTTAAAAATTAGAATGAAGCAAATGGAAGCTTTTTTTAACTTTATGAGAAAAAAAGAAACTATAAAACAAAAGGAAAATAACAAAAAAATAGAAGACAATGTGAAATATCTCATTGGAAAAACAATTTACTTGGAAAATAGATCCAGGAGAGAATTTTAAAATTATTGGACGACCTGAAGTCATGATAAAAAAAAAAGTACCTAGATATCACATTTCAAGACATTATCAAGGAAAACTTCCCTGATATTCAAGGACAAGATGGGAAAATAAAAAATGAAAGAAACCTCCGATCACCTTCTAAAAGTGATCCCAAAAGGAAAGCTCTCAGGAATATTGTGGCCAAATTCTAGAGGTCCCAGGTAAAGGAGAAAATATTGCAAGTAACCAGAAAGAAATAATTCAAATACTGTGGAAACACAATCAGGATAACATAAGATTTAACAATTTCTACATTAAGGGATTAAAGGACTTGGCCTATGATATTCTGAAGGTCAAAGGAGCTAGGATTAAAACCAAGAATCACCTACCAAACAAAACTGAGTATAAAACTTCAAGAGGAAAAATTGGATATTCAGTGAAATAGAGGACTTTCTTGATGAAAAGACCCCGGCTGAATAGAAAATTTGACTTTCAAATACAAGAATCAAGAGACACATGCAAAGGTAAACAAGAAAGAGAAATTGTAAGGGACATATTAAAATTGAAAAGCTTATATTCTTTTTTTTAAAAAAACAAATGCTTTATTAACTTCTGGTTTGCATCATTCATTTCCGCCAGATTTTGAGTTACAATTTTTTCCCCATTTTTCCCCTACCCATCACCCCAGAATAGCAGTCCCACAAGATATCCCCTAATCCAATCTGCTCTCTACCATATCTTCTCCCATACCCCCTTCGACTTTACCATTAGGGCAAGGTGAATCTCTGTGACCCAATGCCTGCACATCTTATCTCTCAATTACATGCAAGATAGTATTAATAATAGTATTTATATATATTTGAAACATTTAATTTTAAAACTTGGAATTTCAAGTTTATATTCTTACATAGAAAGATAAAATTTATAGTTGGAGGGGGGGTAAATTGAATAGGAAGGAATGATATTAAAAAATAAAATTGAAGGGTGAGAGAGATGTACTGGGTGAAGTAAAAAGGGAGAGGTAGAATGGTGTAAATTATCTTACATAAAAGAAGAAAGAAAAAGCTTTTACATTGGAGGGTAAGAGGGGAGAGGGGAGAGGGAGTGAGTGAACCCCTCTCATTGGATTACTCTCATTGGATTTGACTTGAGGAGGGAATAACATAAACATTCATTTGGGTATCTATCTTACCCTATAGAAAAGTAGGGGGCAAGGGGATAGGAGAGGTGGAGATGATAGAAGGGACAGCAAATGGAAGGAGAGTGTAATCAGAAGCAAATACAGGGCCAAAAAAGAGAATAGAATAAATGGTGGGAGGCAGGATGGGATAGAGGGAAATAGAGTTAGTCTTTTACAACATGACTCTGTTGGAAGTATTTTTCATGACTGGACATGTATAATCTATATCGAATTGTTTGCTTTCCAATGAGGGTGGGTGGGGAAGGAGGAAGGGAGAGAATGTGGAACTCAATTTAAAAAAAACAAAAACATATGTTAAAAATGTTTTTTACATGCAACTGGGAAATAAAACACGCAGGCAATGGGTCACAGAAATCTATCTTGCCCTACAGGAAAATAGAAGGATAGGGGAAAAGAGAAGGGGGGTTATAGAAGGGAGGGCAGATTGAGGAAAGGGGTAACCAGATTACACATTGGTGTAGGGGACGGTAGAGATGGGGAGAAAATTTGGAACTCAAAATCTTGTGGAATACAATGTTGAAAACTAAAAATAAATAAAAATAAACTAAACTAAACTAAAAAAATGAAAATATTATCTTTGTAAGGATTTTTGTTAATTGGAATAAGAGAATGGAAGGTGTTCAGATGAAATCATAGCTATATCAAACTATTGGAGATTTTCAGTACCTCTAAAATGATGATTAAAAAAAAACAGTAAGTGGAGAATTTTTTTGGCAAAATTCCTAATAACACTTAGAAATATTAAAACCTCAGAGACTTGGATAGAGATAGGACACCTGCAATTTGGCAGTAGTGCCAGCCTTTGACAAAACTGAAAAGTAGGCATTTTCTCTGGCATCATTCTATCTTTCCTGTCAAGTTTCCTACCTCCTCCCACCTGACTCTCCACAACTCCCAGAAACAAAATGTCTCTCCTTTTCCCAAAGGGATTTGAACCTTTCATTGTTCAATCATTACAGTTGTAATGTTTGGGGTTTTCTTGGCAAAGATGCCATTTCCTTTTCCAGCATATTTTATAGATGAGGAAACTGAGGAATATAGAGTTAAGTGACTTCACTAGGGTCACACAGCTGGTCTCTGAGGCCAAATGTTAACTCACTCCAGGCCCAGTACTTTATCACTAAGTCACCTAGCTGCCTTTCACCCTGCAATCTGTTACCTAAGGTGTTAACTTATAAAGATTTAAGGAATTCATGTCCCAAGAATATTTGCATTTTGATAGGGTATTCTAGAGGAAGATAAAAGACTGACAGAACAAAAGAATGACTATCCAAAACTGGGTTTTTAAATGCTGCTCCTGTGCAAATGAGTAGAATAGTGGATGGCCTTCTCCCAACAAAACCTACTAAATATGCCTTAGACATTGTATTTTCCTGGTTATTCCCTTAGAGATATTCCCAAATTGCAGGACTATACTAGACCTAAAATAACATGTTTTATTGAATCACTGGCTAGAGTTGAACAAACATTTCACAATGCTTTATTCAGTTTTCACCTGAGAACCTAAATAATGATGATGACTGAGTCAAATACCACACCCTTCCAACCAGAAAAGATTTCACTCTACCTTTCCTACCCATCTTTTATATGCTCATTAAATTATAAGCTCCTTTAGTGCAGGACCTCACCAAGTCTTCCTATCTTTTATGGAGTTTAGCATTATGACTTTCATGTGGTTGTTCACTAAAAACTTTTTTTTAATGGAATTTAATTCATTATTGTTTAATTGGGATGCCGCAGCCTTGCATGTTGCCCTCAATATGGTAGAGACATCTGTTATGAAACAATGGGAGAAAAGAATGAAAAAAGGAATGAAACTAGTTTCTACATTAATATCAACAGCATGTGTGTCAGTTGATCCCTTTACCAAATATTAGTTATAATAGAGATAGTTCCCAGAGTAAGTATGGCTTTGAGTGCACTGGCTTATACTTGATTGACACATACCAAATCTGTCTTTTCACTAAGGGATTGGAGGAAATGGGAAAGCTCAGATATCTAATAGAAAAATCAAATAGTCAATGAAACAATTTGAAAGGTTAAGAGATATAGACAAGAAATTATTGTATGTTTGTAGATAATGGACTTCCATACCTGATACTATTTCTTTGTTTTCCAAGTTCTCTTAGTATACTGACTTATAGACATGCAATGAAAGAGACAGACAGACAACAAAGGTGTGGGGGGAAGGAGGGAGATTAGAAAGAACAATCCAGTTTAGATTGGGGTTGTAGTAAAAAAAAGACACCATGTAACTTTTTTGATACAATGCCATTTTAGAATAAACTTATAGTTTTTGTTGTACTTGTTGTCGTTAAATGGGTAGTCCATCTAACTCCTAGGTTTGGTCTTTCTTTTCCCCAATTTTTAAGCAAGAACAACCAAAAGAAAAATTTGACCCTGTCTTGGACCCCAGAGGTCTGCTTGACTCTTAAGTGCAGGGTCCTGTAAAAACAGGTTTAAAAAATCACCAACTATAAATTATCACAGTACCCTCTCCTTGCTTTGGCTTTGAAGATCTGTGCCAGTGGATGTTCAAAATATTCCAGCAGTCCCTATCACAAATGAAAATCTTCTCTGGTTCTGCATCTCTCAGCACTGATAAAGATTCCCTGCAAATAGTTCCTGTCTTATATTATAGCTGCTTTAAACCATCGGGCAGCTGATTTGAGACCCCCCCAAACCTTCCTTAGCTTCCCCTTGCACCTCAGAATGCAATGAGAGCATGAGTTCAGCAGCTCAGTCTAAAAAAAAAAAAAAACTAAATGGAAGCCTTAACTGAAAATAGACACCGGATATTATATAACCTGACAACCAAGTGTCTTTCCTTTTTACCCTTTAAGACATGATTCCTCTAATTCAGAATCTAAAGTGCATACATCAGCAAGACACTAGGGAGAAGTCAAAATTGTTCTAACTCATCCATTATCCAATGTAGCTTCAGTTTCTAATTTTATTTATCCCTCAACTTTCATAATACAAGAATATATCTTGTAAAGCTGGCTGGCTGCTATTATTACTGAAAACATATTTAAAGGGTTATGTATCTGGCAACCAACTGAATTTACATCAGGTTGTTACTTTTGATGCCTAACAATGACATGGGTAGAATTTCATCTTCTGAAATATTTCAAATTTGTTAAAACATTTTGACATTATTTAAAACCAAGTTGAAAGATGATATAGTTTGAAATGATTAAAGAATCATTTTTCCCCCTCAATACTGACTTAACCACCTTTGACATTATACTAGGCATTTCACTTCCCCTTTGATTGAGTTTAATTTCATTTCTCTTCTGAGCTGAAATGTTGTTGTTGTTTAGTCATTTTCAGTTGTGTGCAACTCTTTGTGACCCCCTGGCAAAGATACTAGAATGGTTTGCCATTTCCTTCTCCAGATCATTTTACAAATGAAGAAACTGAGAAAAAAAAAATGGTTAAGTGACTTGGTCACACAGCTAGTAAGTGTCTGAGGCTGAATATGAACTCATCTTCTTACCCCAGGCCTGGCACTCTATCCACAGTGCCACCTAGCTGCCTCTCTGAAAGTAGCTGCTTCCTGGAAGCAGCTACTGTTTGCCTTCTTAGAATGTAAACTCTTTATTAATAGTGATTGTTTCATTCTCTGTCATATCCTTAGAGGTTAGCATAGTTCCTGACACATAACAGATGCTTAAAAATGCTTATTAATTGATTTGCCCCACTTCCACTCACCACCTTTAAGTCAACCCTAAAATCCTCCCTTGACAGATACACCACATATAAGTTCAAAAATTATGTGAAAATTTGAGATAACTCTTCAGGTATTAAAGTAAAGACAAAACACAAGGGGGAAAAAAACCTTCCATGTGATATATTCAGATCAATGAAATAGCTGTTTTAATTTGAATCATGTATATCACATATATCGGACTCTTTTCTATTACATTAAAAATCAATTAAGGGAAACATACAATCAAGATAAAATCATTTAGGGAATGGACTTAGAATTTCATTTAAAAGAAATAGATACAAAAAAGTTCACCCCATTTTAATGTTTAGTCCTTCGGATTGTCATATGTGAATCTAGTGAAACTTACTATCATATAATTTGAAAAATGTTTTAAATATATTAATTCATTTGATATATTATAAAGCAGAACAGTGGAAATTTAGAGGAAGAAGTGGACATAGAAATATTCTAGTCCAATGTTCACATTTCCCAAGTGAGAAAACTCTACTAGAAAAGTAAAGTATCTTACTTAGGGTCAGAGTGAGGGAGTTATTGGAAGAGCATAGAAAAGAATCTAGGTTTTGGACTTCCTAGACTATTACTCTTTTCACTAACTACCACATATATTGTACACTACAGTGAAGGATTTCCTCTTCCATTTTTTTCACTTTTTAAATTATAGTTGACTTTTAAGGTTATGAAACTGAATTTCATCCTTTCATTTTGTACAATTTTGATGCTTATATAGAATGAGGATCTCAATCTAGTTATTAGGTGATAATAACTTGGATTTTATTGGATGTTAAAATATTACTATCAGGGGTGGCTAGGTGGCGCAGTGAGTAGAGCGTTGGCCCTGGAGTCAGAAGGACCTGAGTTCGGATCCAGCCTCAGACACTTGACGCACACACAAATAAAAACCTAGCCATGTGACCTTGGGTAAATTACTTAATCCCAATTGCCCTCCAAAAAAAAAAAAACAATTACTAACAATTGTACTTATAATTTTACTGTTAAAAGGATTATACCAATGAGAAAACTCCCTCTACCAATGCAAACCAAAATAGTAAAATGCATGCTTTTGATTTTGCAGGCCAGTGTCAAGAATCAAACATTCATAGATTACAAGAATCTGACAGTCTTTTTAATGGTGTGAAATCTGACTTTTAACTCCAGTACCAGACTGAAACCAATCACTCAAATTAATGAATCACCCCCTAACCACCAAATAAAATGTTTTCAATTTTCATTCTCCTCAAACTCTCACCCAGATTTATTATTGCTAGCTGCTCTTCCATTTTTGAGATTCTCCCCTCCTACCTTATCTTCTGTTATTTGTTTCTGTTACTTCTCTGTCATGTGGGACAACCAGCTACCCTTCTTTCTTCACCTCTGTGTTCGTTTCTCAAAGTTCTGTCTTTGACTTTTTTGATCTCTTATTCTGCATGTGTGCTCTCAGAGATCTCATACACTTCCAATGTTTTGTCTCTCATGACTAGTCAGACACCTCAAAGTTTTCTTCCTGGGGAGATAGCCTCAGGTAGAGGAAAGAGTGCTTGGGTTTGGAATAAAAAGATCTGGGTTCAAAAACCCAGCTTATTACCTGTATTACCATGGCCAACTTACACTATTAACCTGGGATACAAATGTCTCCTGTCTGTAAAATGAGGGAATTGGACTAGTTATAGACGATTCCTAAGGACCTTTCCATCTCTAAATATATGATCCTTAGTACAGTCCCTGTGACTAACTGAATACTTAGGAAAAGCTGACTCTGAGGTGGTGCATGGGATAAAGTGTCAGGCCTGGGGTAAAGAAGACATGATTTCAAATCCAGTCTGAGACACTTACTAGATGTATGATCCTGGGCAAGTGACTTAACCTTGATTTGCCTGTTTTATCATCTGTAAAATGGGGATAATAATGGCACCTACCTCCCAAGGTTGTATCCAGTATCTTTGCCAAGAAAAGCCCAAATGGGGCCACAAAGCATCAGCTACCCCTGAACAACAATGAGGTAATTCCATTGCCAAGATTCTATGACCTTAAAAAAAATGTCCAGTCCCAAAGTTTTTATAAGACTTTAGTCTTCTAATTAAAGTTGCCTATTGGATATTGTTCTTACTAATCTTTAACAATCTCACCCAAACCATCTTTTACTCCTGACTTCTCTATATCACAGACTTCCCATTCTGAAAATCTTGGAATCATGTCAAATTACTTCAAATTCTTGGTCACATTCATCTTAATTTTCATTCCATTGCCATAGCCCCTAAGTCAAGCCCTTAACACTTAATACCTGACTGATTACAAGTCTTCTATTCTCCCCATTTCTAGTTCCCTTCTCCCCACCACATCCTCAACCCCACTGCCAGATTAATTTTCCTAATATTCTTCTTTGATCCTAACACTCATATTTTCAAAGAGTTTTCAGCTTAAATAGAAACCATTGTTTATTTGGAAAGATGATCTGAGTTAAAATCCTGCCTTAGAACTTTACCCACTTTGTGGCCTAGGGCAAGATAAGCCTTTCAGCCTCAGATTCCTCATCCATGAAATGAGGATAAAATAAGACAAACCTCAGAGAGGTGTTGTAAGGATCAAATGAAAAAACACACGTAAAGAGTTTTGCAAACCTCAAACATGTACATAAATGATAGCTATTAATATTACCTATAAAAGGAAGATTTTCCATTTTAAAATCACTCTTTTATATGGTATAAGACAAATTAAATGAATGGAATAACAAAAATAATTTGATAAAAAACTCTGTCAGTGTGCATGACATAAACTGTCTAAAGCATAGATCTTCTTTGCCATTAAAATTAGAATTTATCAACCTAAAACTCAGAGTATTTAATATGACATTTTAGATGACCTTCCTAAATCCCAACTACTACTTAACTATGTGGCTTTTGTCTAGTCATCCTCTCTGGGCCTAAGTTTTCTCATCTGTAAAATATGGGAATTGAACTAGGAAAGAAATGATGGACTAGAAAGCTGCCTATTCAGGCTATGGGATACCATAAAAAAGATCCTAACATAGAAGACAGGAGACTGGAGACCCAGGTTCTAATCCAGGCAATCCAAGAAGTGTCTCTATGATGTCAGAGGATCCCCTTTGTAGCTCCAAATACTATAGTCCTAAAGAAGACATTTCCTCTTTTGCTTGACTATACTACAAGAATCTTGTTTTCCTTTGCTATTCCCATGCCCAAATTGAAGATTAAAGGTAGGAAAAAAATAATAAATGTTTGTTCATGAAAAAAAATGAGCAAATGAGGATTTGAAACAAATGAAAATTTCTGCTGCTTTATACCATTTTTCTTAAAGTTATATTCACAGCTTTAAATTTTAAAGAAGTCATCCTCTTTGAAAGCCATATAAGACTTTCTTTCTCTCTTTTCTTTCATT
Organism: Gymnobelideus leadbeateri; assembly: GCA_011680675.1. Classification (NCBI taxonomy): domain Eukaryota; kingdom Metazoa; phylum Chordata; class Mammalia; order Diprotodontia; family Petauridae; genus Gymnobelideus; species Gymnobelideus leadbeateri. The sequence goes on from WOXC01003832.1 coordinate 124,140, forward strand.
CTTTCTAATAAGGATACTTGCTTAACTTTTCTCCTTTTGTCTATTTTTTTCCTTCTAATTTTTACCTCAATTTCAAAAGTAGGTTATATGTGGTAATTACAAGTATTACAATGTGGTAATGAAAGGCACTTCCAATTCAACTCAATAAATACTTATTAAGCCCTTACCGCCAGTCACTGTGCTCATTTTCTGGAAATAAAAAAAAGAACAGAAGTAACATTCCTGCCCCCAAGGAGCTTACCAGAGAGCAAGGGAGGGAAAAGGAGATTTGACACAGGTGTAAATAGGTAAATAAATGCAAACTATTTTAAGGCAGGGGAAGAAAATAACTAATATCTGAGATGGATCAGGGAAGATTTGTGAAAGAGGTAACACCTGACCAGGGAACACCTAGTAAAACATTTCCTCTGCAGTCAAGTAGGCAAAAGTGATTTTTTAAAATGGATCTGAAAAGGGAGCCTAAAGCAGAATGAGAATGGGCTTTAAATAGGAGATTTTTCCCTCTTTTACCTGAATTAAGGTTTGTTTGTTTTTTAAACTTTTAGAAAGCTTTTCAATGTGCATGTGACAATGCTTTTTTTTTCTTGTTTCATATTTAAGTTTTAGTCTTGATGTTTATATTTCCTTTTTCTTTTCTTGTTGTCTATTTAAGTTTTAGTATTTGTTGTTTTTTTTTTAAACTTTTCAAAAAAGCCCTGCTAGCCCAAAATGCTATTAGTGAACTCAGGGCCATCTTCACCTATACTTCCCTACCCCATCAAATCCAATCCAAAGTTTCCATGAGCCTGACCTGTCTCTATAAAGCTGTTTTCATAGGAAGCAAAATTTCATAGAATTCAAAACTTGCACTAACTTTCAATCCAAAACTTCTAGTTCAAATCTAAAATACACTAAAAATTGCAGCTCTGCTACTCACAGGGCAGTATAATCAGGTTCCATTGAAATAGATAGCTTCAATTTAACAGATTCAGTTCAGAAGTTTTATTGACAGTTCAAGGCAGAAGTCATATGAAAACAGAGTGCCCTTCTATACTCAGAGATAAATGAAAAATGGAGACAATTATCTAAATTATTCAAGGAAAATAAAACATTTTAATATGCTGAAGATATTTCAGTTTTGTGTATTTTTGCTAGTTTTTTTTTTCTAATCCTTCACTTCTCCCTTGATTTGGCATGTGGTTCAGTGGAAAGTGTTGTACAGTTAGGCAACATATTACAATAGAAAGGTCACTGGATTTGTTGTCTGAGGATACAGGTTCAAATCCTGCCTTTTCCTTTTACTAGCTATATAACTTTGGATAAGTCCCTCAAGCTCTTTGAGCTTTAGTTAATAAAATCAGACAGTAGACTAAGGGGCCTCTAAGGTCTCTTCCAGTTATATATTTATGATATTATGTTCAAATGTGCAAACATACCCTCGCTATATTACAAAGTATTATAACTGTAAAAATTCACACATAAAAATCACCCACGTGGTGTAAAACCACAAAATGATCAGAAATTTCTCACTCTGTATGTCAATAGTTCCTATGACCATCTGCAATATTAGTGTCACTAAAAAATTGCAACAAATATGGTTAAAATGACAAGAAATGAGTTTTCTTTAATGAAGTCTTCATTAACAGAGTAATAGGTTATTACTTTCTTAAAAGATCATCAACTCCTAAGCTTTATACCTACGACCTTTTGTCACCTGATATTTATTAAGATGTTGATTTGTTTGAAAAAATTGACCACTAAAAACAATCCCATTATAGCTTTAGGCCACTTTTTATTTGTATAATATTATTTTCATGTGGCAAGCCTGTCTGTACTTATAAAATAAAGGTGTGAGTCAGGAGATTATTTTAGATATTTTACACTGTCAGGCTTCAACGTATATTGACTGATTTGGATAATCCTGATAAAATAAAAATTATTTTATCTATAAATTCAGATGCCTAAAGTAGTAGTTATATTTGCAAATGTCTAAAAAGAACCTAAAATATCTACAAAGTTAAGGGAAGAGTCATTTCATTTTGTTTACTGTGCAAAATCACATTTATTCATACAGGAACCAAATACCAAAATTTTTGGCCTCATTCTCTGGAAGGACCTGTATTTTCAGGAGTTCTTCCACGGTCTCAGAACCCTCCTTCCAATAATAATTTGTTTTGCCCCTTACCGACCCACTCAAGAAGATCCGGGGGCTGGAAAGGAATGAACATTTTTCTTCCCACACCATGCATGTGTAGAATACTTTTGAGAAGGGTTAGCTCTTACTTGAACTACTTTGGGGAGCTTTTTGTTCCTGAGCCAATTGAAGGCTTTCTCCATTAACCTTAGTATAACTTTTAGATTTGGAAAGTCTTAGCTGACTCAAATGTCTGTAATCACTACTTTCACATTCCATGGACATCCCCTCTAAGTGACCATAAAAAATAATAAAAGTAAAAATAATTCTGGTGCTTCTTTTATCTGGCATCCCATCCAAAACAGGGGTTATTAATTTGGGGGGTTTTCACCATGAATTCAAAATATATTTGCAGTGGGTAAGACCATACTCAAGTTTTATTTTGTTTTGTTCTTAAAGGTGTCCCTCAAAAATCATTTTAACCTTTAGGGGATGTGATCTGAACACTTAAAATGATATCTTTTGTTTCCATCAATTTCTGTCTCCACTTCTGTGTTGTGTTGGAAAAATGGTTTCTTGCTGCAGACCCAGTATTATATAGATTTGTGTGTACAATATTTATATTAGGCCATTTGGAAAAATGTAACATCTATGTCTTCGGTAAGCCCATTTTAACTATTCTGTACTAGATTCTGAGACTATAAAGGGGGTAAATGCAGCAGTTCTTGCACTCAGAGAGCTTACATTGGGTGGGGAAGGAGGAAAGACAAACTAACCAATGAAGATCAGTCCCTATTCCAGTAGACTTGGTCCTATGACAATCTAGAATTCTGGGAGTGTTAGGCTAAAATAATGCCCTCAATGAAGGGTAAGCACTATGAAGATTAAAAAAATAAGCAAAATAAGAATGGTAATTGAAGAAAGAAATAATTTTGCTTTAAATATTCCCAAATTCTCAATGTTTTCATATAGAATTTTTAAAAATATAAATAAGGAGGAGATTTTTATTACATATTTTACATAGGTATTGAAAAATAAAATATACCATTTTCCCTTGTGGAAGAAATTAAAGTGATCCCACAATTCTATGAAATGGGAGACACATACAGACAAATCAAACAAAGCATACCTCCTTGGCATTTTTTACAACTCTATATAGAAGTAACTTAACTGATAGAGGACACCTAGTGGTATTAAACAGAAGCTACTTTTTTCTCACTAAATCTGCTAATGATTGACGAAAAGTTATTATGTATAACAATAAATAACGAATGATAATAATAATGACTAATGATAGGTCCATGAGTCAACAATCCTAGAGAATGAAAAACAGTCATTAAATTATTAAGATTATACAGAACAACCTATTATTTGAAAGTAAAATAAATGTAAGTAAAACTAAGTTAATCAGGATAGGGAAGGTAAAGAATAAGAAAATAATAAAGTCAATAATAAATAATAGAAATGAAGGCTGGTGGTAATTTAGAATCAGATTTGGAAGGGAGTAAAGACCATGGCTTTCTAGGCACAATTGAGAGCATAGAATCAAGGGTAAGCTAATTCTATGCAAAAAACAGGAGGAGGGGGGAAGAAGAAAAAAAATCTTGACAAGAACAAAGGGTTTGATTAAGATAAAGACAAGAAATATTAGACTTGGGAATTTCAATTTGATATAATTAGTGATGGGGAGCCATAGTAAATCCCTGAAGATGAAATAATGTGATGAAAATGTTTGTTCGTTTTTTAATATAATTTAAAGATAATTATTGATAGGAGGCTTAGAATGTGTTGTTCTCATCAAAATCAATTAGAAGACATGGAAAATAACATTTAAGAGAGATTGACATATGACATAAAAGGATCAAGAACAATAGTTGACACTATTTTGGTATTGTACACAAATGATATACGTTACTTTATATAGAACTTTGAAAATACTAAATACCCCAAATGTTTCAAGTGTACCAGGATTTGGCAAAAATAATCCCATCTGAGGCATTTAAGGAAAAAAAATTCTCTAATGAGGTAGTATAGTATATTACAAGTCATGTCATGTTAGTCATGCTAGTGATGAAGACACACATTTTTCATTTGAAATTGCAATAGAACTGGGCCTAGGCCAGACTATTTGTCTAACTAATCATCTTTCCGACCTGCTAATCTGTCTTGCAAATGATGGATGACACTATGTCCAAAGAAGAGGAAGGAAATAAGAAATGGAGAGGAGCGTTCAACATGAAAATAAAAAAGAAAATGTTGATTACATCCCTTAATAACAAGTATTTATTATGGTTGTAGAGTTCTGCAGCCTTTTATTTCAAACAAAATAAATTATGCAATGCTCTTTCCACGGTAGCAACATTTATAAATGTCTGAAAGCATCACAAAGGAATATTCTCTTTCCACTCCCTGTCCCTAAATACTCTAAAAATCTTCCATGCCTCCCCTATTTGAGACCCATATTCATTCATTCAACAAATACTAAGCAATCACTATGTGCTAGGCAGTGGACAAAACCAAACCAAACCAAACAAAAAGTAGTCACTATTATCTAGAAGCTTCCATTCTATGCAAGGAGGAAAAAAAAACATTGAGAGAGGAAAATTAAATGCAAAATATATACAAAGAGGTTCCCAAGGGATATGCAGTATATGTGTAGGAGTATGGGTATCTAGGTATATGATGTCTAGGTATATATGTATGTGTGTGGGAATCAAGAGAGACTTCCTATATTAGGAAACACTATGGCTCAGCTTTAAGTGTAAATAAGGATGAATGTGTAAGGAAGAATGAAGTAAGGAGAGAGTGTATTCCAGGCAAGGAGATGAAAGACTCTGCAAAAACATGGAGAGAGACAATGGAATATCAGGTGCAGGAGTATAGTAAGTGGGCTGGTTTGGCTGAATCATAGCGTGTGTGAAGTAGAACAATGTGCAATAAACCTGCAAAGTCAGACTGAGCCAGATTATGAAAGATGTTCCAAGACAATCAAAAGCATTTCCATTACATCCTAGAGGCAAGAGGGAGCCACTGCAGCTTCAAAAGCAGGGGCATGTTGAGGTCAGACCTGTGCTTTAGGAGCATCGATGGAGGATAGACTAAAGAAAGGAGAGACTAGAGGCTAGGAGACTAATTAAGATGCTATAATAGTCATCCATGGATAGATGGGGCAGATGTGAGATATACTGTATTTTGGAGGTAAAAATCCTTATTGCCATCTGATTGGATTTGGAGGACAAGGAAGATGAACAAGTTAAAGATGATGCCAAGGCTAATAAGCTCAGAGGCACAGAAGGATGGTGGCACTGAACCAAAATATGAAAGTCAGAAAGAGGGATTCTACTCAGATGATGGGTGGATTTAGGTAGATAGATATAGATATAGATACATATTTTCTTGCTACTTATTAACACTGTGTTAGTAGCAACTGAGTGTCCTAATTATGTACTTCATATCTATTTATATGGAGATATACATAGATACAGAAATTAATTCACACACATATGTGTACATATATACATGTGTACACATATGTCAATATATTGAATTTTAGTAATAATGTCATATGAAATGAAGATGCTGCTGCTATAACCTAGCTAAATTGCTTGGAAAATTGTATATTTTCTCCTCAAAATTCTGTTTTTTCCTTTATTTAGTTGAACAAAAAAAACAAATTCTGGTTTTTCTTTTGTTTAGTTAAAAAAAAAAACAAAAAATCATGTCACTTAAAATGGAAATACTGTATGCTAAAGAAGACAGCTGCATTCCTTGGTAATCATTCATTTTAATAAGAAACAGCTTCCAGACTTCACACATTACATCTTCAAACTTGCTGAATTTAGCTTTAACCAGCTTTGTATTAAACATTTGAATTCTAGATATATACTAAACACATCCCTTCCATATCCTCACAGATAAGTTTTGAATCCAATGCCCTGGATTCGTGTACTGCTTATCTCCTTTTAGATGATGTTGGTACTGCTATAGGAAAAAGTTATAGATTTCACTAATCATAAACTTTTAAACATTCTTTAATCATTGTGACTTGTCATTAAAATATTAAAATTGGTTGACTTTTAACTCACTTTTATTCTTGGATAAATTAGCATCACTGTCAACTAACATTTATTACACAGCAATGTAACACTTTGATATAGCACTTTAATGTTTACAAAATACTTTTTATATATATATATATATATATATATATATTATATATACTATTCTATCACCACAATCCTGTGAAATGAGTATTAAAGGTATGTCCATTTTATAGGTGAGGAAACCAAGGCCCAGAGTGATTTGCCCAAGGCCATAAGTGTTTGAGGCAGGATTTTAATTCAGATCTTCCTGATTCCAAGCCCAGCACTCTATGCACTGTATAACTTATGACACAAACTTATGACACTGTATAACTTATGACACAAGGTGACATAGGGTTACACAATAATAATGAAAAGATTGTACTTTAAAGCCTCAGAAAGCATTATATACACACACACACATACCTATTAAGTGGGCAGTAGATATATTATCTTCTTATTACCAATCTTTGCTCTAGTTGCTTTATTTTTAAGCAAGATAATACTCCAACTCACAATTCTGGTCTGCCAGGTTTTTTTGTATACAAATGGCAATTGTTTTATATTGACATTGGCAATGACAATGTCTGGATGCATCATGGCATCACCTATGTACCATAATACTGAAAAATTTAGCTGCTTCTATCACATGAGTGAAGTCAGAGGACACTGAGTATTTCTTAAGAAGTGGCCTCAGTCTGCCCAATGGAAGGTAGACTGCTCCTCCTGCTGCCACTCTTTAGTGTGACTGAACTAAAAGTCACAAAGAATTAGAAGGAGTCACATTGCCTACTGTATTTTTTTATAACTGGCTGGGGATTTGTACCAGTGACCTAGCTTTCTCTGAGACTATTAGTTAAATCAACTATAATTATTAGAAGCTTTATTCTCCTGCATCTTTAATGTCATGCAAATTCAGCTTTCTATGATTGCATAGACCTAAGTTTGGGGGAAAATATATAATCACTATTATGGTACCAAGCAACCTCTTTTATAACTTTAGAGTAATAAAAAGGCTGTTTATCATTTAAACCATAATATTATATAATGAGATTTACTTCATGGCAGCAATAATATTGTATACATTTTACAAATGGAGAAATTGAAAGTTTATATCTAAAAAGGAAAACAATTCTGGGGAAAAAGGATAATTGAACAGAACTCTTCATATACCAGTCAATTTCATCAGAAATCATGCATTTAAATATTTTTTAATATTCAATATTCCCATTGGGATTTACTACTTTATGCAGATTAACGTTATGTTGAATGGATTATTTTGATAAAAACAAATAACATTCCAGGGGGAAAGAATGGACAACAGAAACTACAAGTACTTAGTCTAGCAGTCCTACATAAGGTTTCAAAAAACAACTAGGAATCAGCAAATTCTAGGAAATAGAAGTCAAACTCAAGAAGAAATTATCTTTCTTTTGAATCCCAGAAAGCATAAATGCAAACACACAAACATATATGTACACATTAACATGGAATTCTAGAACTTGAAGGGACATCAGGCTATCAACAAACATTTATTAAGTATCTACTAAGTGCTAGATACTGTACTAAGCATTAGGGATCTACAAAGAAGCAAAAGACAGTCCCTGCCCTCAAAAATCTCACATTCTAATGGGGGACATGACATTTAAACACATACGTACAAGTAAGTCATATACAGGACAAATAAGAAATAATTGACAAAGGGAGAGAAATGAGAATTAAGAGGAATTGGGAAAGGCTTCCTATAAAAGATTACATTTTGGTTCATATTTAAAGGAAGCTAGGCAAGTCTGTAAGAAGAGTTGAGGAAGGAGAAAGTTCCAGGCATGGGCAGGGTTGGTGGCCAACAAACATGACCAGGTTGAGAAATATCAAAGGAATTGTCTAAAACATTCATTTGAAAGATGAAGATATAAATGCCTGAGACACTGACTTTCCCAAAGTCACATTGCTAATAGGTAGTATTGACGAGATTAGGAATTCCTGATCTGTAAAATGGAAACTTGTATTAGATGATCTGCAAGGTCTTTTGCAGCTTAAAAATACTCTAAAATGTTATCTAATAAATTTGATTGAAAAATAACTTTGGTCACATGGCAAGAGTAAATGTTAACAGATGAAAAATCTGTGTGTTCTATTGGAATCATTGTAATGTTAAGAATATGCAAAGAGGGTGGCCAGGTGGCACAGTGAGTAGAGAGCTGGCTCTGGAGTCAGGAGAACTTGGGTTCGGATCTTGCCTCAGACACTTGACACATACACACAAAAACGAGCTGTGTGACCTTGGGCAAGTCACTTAACCCTAATTGCCCTATCCTCCCCACTCCAAAAAGAAAAAAAAGAATATGCAAAGAGTATCACCAATCTGGTGGATATACCCTTTATTGTGAAATAAGAGGTGAGGAGAGCATAGATTACAGTTGCCCATGAAGGGCAAGCCTGGATGATATCTGCGTCCCTGCTAGAAATACCCATTTTAGTATGATTCTAGAAATAAGATAACTGGCCTCAGTTCTCCAATTTGAGTCAGAAAGATACTAGCAACACCCTATCCCAAGCACTGAAGGTTCTCCACTTTCTCCTATTTTTCCCCATGTTCAAGGTTAAAGTATAGGTTTCTGGCTGTTGGCAAGAAAGTTTTGTTCTCTCTCTTTATACACTTTAAGCACAAAACTTTATTTTCCCTAGAGATTTATCACAGTATAACACATATTAAGATGTTAGAGAAAAGAGCACTAAAGTATAAAGATGTTTTTTTTTCATTCTAAGCTACAATAGAGCTATGTTGCAATCTTTTTAATTACCCATAAAAATGATAATTTTTTTTTTAAAGCAATTGGGGTTAAGTAATTTGCTCAAGGTTACACAGCTAGTCATGATTTATGTGTGGGTGCTCATTTTCTGAGGCCGGATCTGATCTCGGGTCATCCAAACTCCGAGGCCGGCGCTCTTACTGCGCCACCTAGCCGCCCCAAAATGATAATTTCTTGATCTCACAGAAACTCACTGACTAAAAGATTCCTTGCAGGGGCGGCTAGGTGGCGCAGTGAGTAGAGCTCCAGCCCTGGAGTCAGAAGGACCTGAGTTCGAACCAGCCTCAGTAACCCACACAAACAAAAACCTAGCCCTAGTCTTGGACTTACTTAACCCCAATTGCTTAAAAAAAAAAAAAAAAAAAGATTCCTTGTTATTTTTTTTTTACTGGGAAAATGAAACCCCTGACATTTCCATGAAAGTGACATATATGATATTAGCAGAGCATTCTAGTTCAATTTAAGATAAAATGATGACGTCTGGTTAGTGAAACTCAGCTGGCTGTCAAATGATCCTATGAAGGAGAGTCTCATCTCTTTTTTGTTTGTTTGTTTCTTTTCCTACATCTTTTTACTTGTGCACCACTAAGGTATTGTCAAATCAACCTTCACCGAATGAAATAGTTGTTCTTTGGTCTTTTAATTATCTTCTTCATGTTCTCCTTTTGCCAACTGATAGTTTACATTGGTTATTCACCCCCAATATAAATAATTATGTAAGTATATTTAGGATGCCTTCAGGAAATACAAAGTGAAAGGAGCATTTGGTAATTATTCAGCTAATTAAACAAATATGGACAGTCTAATCAGATCTATCAGTTTCTGGAATGCTGGTTTTGGTTGTATTTAGGCAGGAGGTGGAGAGAGAATACATTTTTCAATTTAAATTTATCATCATTAAATCTTAGATCATAAAGGTCAGTACTAAAATATTTACATATAAGGAGTAATAATGTACCTTTGATTTTTGATAAGGGAAGGCTTCATTCTGGTGCTTGGCCACTATCCATAATCCTTGTTCCCCTGCTTTCTCTCATGTACCTTCTTTTTATATTCCTTCTTTTTAGACCATCATCAGAGTCCAGGTAAAAACAGGATGGTTGGGGGGGAGGTTAAACTGTTTTGCTTCTGGAGGAAAAGTGTTGCTAATTTAGGTCTACAGAAATGATGAAATTTTAGAATTATGTTTATACTGCAATTCAGTTATAATATCTCATTACCTCCTCCCATCAGCTACAAAAATAGTTTTTATTTACTTTAATAGTGCCTCAAGTTTTACAAAGGTATTTCTAATACCTTTTTTGTATTTGCATTCATTTTTATTTGTATTTGTAATACCTTTATTTATATTAGTATTTATTTGTAATATTTTTACAAAGATATTAACTTTCTAGGTTCCACAACATCCCAATGATGTAATTATAATTACTTGCATTAAAAACTGAGTTTCAGAGAAATTAGAGTTTGTGAATGGTTACAAATTTTCTCAATATCAAAGAAAGTATTTTATCCAAAGTCTCTCTAGTTCAAAATCCCACACTCTTTCTGCCATGTGATCCTGCTTTCCATCAAGGGTCATTCAACTTTGTAGGGGAAGGGGTTTCCCCTCCCTGACCACTAAAAATTGCCATATGTTTAAGGCCATTTTGAGAATGTCACAAACATTAAATGCCACTTACTTCCACCATGGGTTCATACAGCATAGTAATTATTGAGATATTTCTTCTTGCCTGTTATTTATCTTGGATTTGTATTTTTTTAAAAATCTTGATAAAGCAAAACATATTCTTTCTATAGGGGAATAAATTAGATAATAATAATAACAATAACTATTAATTCACAAGGCACTTTTTATCCCTTACTTCATTCCATCCTTTCAACAACCTACCAAGTAGGCACTGTGGAGATAATTATCCCCATTTTACAGAACAGGAAAATGAGGTTTTGTAAGGATAAAAGACATGACTAAGGTTATATAGATGATATCAGAGACTAGATTCAAACCCAAATATTCGGCTTCTCATGCACTGTGACACACAACTGAAGCCTTTAGCCTTATTTTCTTAAATTCATTACATTTCATTTTAAACATGTTGTATATCTACATTTTAAGAATGATCCAATTTAGGCCTTTTCATCACTGCATTATGCAGTGTTTTATTATTGCATGTCATTTACCAAATCCTGTGAACCAAAATGTCATTGAGAAACACACACAAAATACTCTGCTACAGGAACACCACAGAAAGCAACTGTTCAAAAAGTTCAATTTAATGACTTGTCTAAGCCTAAACCAAAAAGTAAGTACACTGCACCATGAATGCGCTAAAAAAAAAAAAAGTTTATCTAGTCAACAAAATTATTTTTTAAAACTATAGATTCAGAATCTTTCCTAGGAGGATACTGCACATACCTATCCACTTTATTCTCTATTCCCCTCTTCTCAGTCTCTCTGTCTCTCTCTTGCTTTGTGTGTATATTTCTATTTTTATCTCTCTTTGCCTCTGTATATTCTATCTATGCCTAATTCAATCCCTTTTCTCCCCTTTCCATCTCTCTGTGTCTCTCCCTTTCTCCCTCTAGTTGCACCACCCCTCCAAAAAAAAAAAAGTTTGAAAGAATTGAAGATAGCCTAACCTTAGGGTTTGGGTGGGGGAAGAAAGCACCAAGAATCATTGAGTAGTCAAAGAATTGTGGGAGGGAGGGGCACTGTGATGAAAGCAGTGATAGTGGTTATTCATGAAACTATTTGGAGGGTGTTTTGGTAGTTTGGAAGGGATGAGGGTTCTGGAGGAAAAAAAAAAACTGCTACTTTCTAGTAGGGTCAGGAGCAATATTCAATAACTGATCTAATCAACCTAGGAAAATATTAACTAGCTGAAATGTTTGAGGAAGTTTTTGTACCAGCCATTCTGATGGTTGAGATGAATTTTATAATTCATTATATTATAATCCATTATATGATTAATATAATTATATATAATGTATAATGAATATAATTAGATAATAATTCATTACTTACACCTTGTTTTTCTTATTTCCATTAAGGTTTCTTTTCCCATATAAATGCTTTAATATAAGCATTCATTGTTCAGTCATTTCAGTTGTGTAACTCCATTCGGGTTTTTCTTGGCAAAGGTACTGAACCAGTTTGCCATTTCCGTCTCTAGATCATTTTCAGATGAGGAAACTAAGGCAAAGTGACTTGCCCAGGGTCACCCAACTAGTAAGTGTCTGAGACTGTATCTGAATTCAAATCTTCCTGACTCTAGGCCCTTAATCTTTCCACTGCAACACCTAGCTGCCCCAATACATGTATGCATATGGTCTAAAGGTATGACAAGAAACAAAAGAACGAAAAAGAATCTGTGGCCAAAATTGTACAGAACATTGATCAATGGTCACAGTGAAAGAAGGTAATTTAGTGAAAGAAAGCAAGAATGAAAGAAGGGGTGTGGGTGTTTCAAGGTCATCACCAAGGTCGGAAAGAATTTTGAACTTTTTGATTTAGCTGAAGAGAGACAGCTATAGTGATTTTCATATAGAGTAGAGGTAGAAGAAAGTCCTAGGACAAAGGGACAGGGTTCTCCCAGGGCAATTAAGAAAAAAAGATAACTCACTTAGGGAGCACTATATAACTAAAATATTTCATGTCCACAGTTACATCTTATTTTCACTGGCAATTTTGTGAGGTGGGCAAACTTATGGGTTGATTACATAAATGCCAAAGAAATGCTCATTTCATTTTTATTAGGTAAATACCCCTCTAGCTATAGTTGCTAACCAGCTGCTTGTCATCAGCAGTCCATTATCCTGAAAAATGTAGGGCCTGGGTTCATAGATTCACTGTGCCTAAGGACTGTTCAGGCAGGAATATACATATAACAATTTATCTCCTGCATGTCTAATTCTCATTACTGTTAGATAGAATGATATATAAACACAGCATGAATAAGCTCAACTCAAGCTCAACAGGAAGGAAAAATTTTACAAACTATTCTGAAATGCAAGGCTTTTACAATTACTATGTGAAAATATTTAAAGAAACAACTTGTTTGTGTTCAGCTCTATAGATACCCTTAAAGTTTCAGGTGACCTACTACTTTTCTGTAGGTCTACTTTTTCCTTAGAATGAATAAGCCCAGATTAGAATAGTAGTAGTAGTAAATCAGCTAAAATATCTCTTTCAAAGCTAAGATTTTACAGTTGTAAGCCACAATTTATAAGGAATCTATTAATTAAGATGTTTAGAAACTCTCCAGATAGATACTAAAATAAAAATACATTCTTCTCAGACTTTTCATAGCATTGTCTAATTTTACCTGCTAGCCAATTCAAATTCACTCTTTGGTTGCATTCTAACAGAGGCATTGTCATATATATGCATACATGCATGCACACATACATACATAGATATATAATATACACACATATTACATACCAAATATGCCCTAAAATACTCTATTTTTTTTAATTGAAGAAGTTCATGACATTTAGAAACACATTTCTCAATAGTTAATTTAAAAGTTGTTTCTTTGCTATTTCATCACATAAAAATTTTGAAATAAATAGTGAAGGTTTCTTACCTCTTCCCACTGATGTATATATCTAATTAGCCTTGAAAGTCGTAATAAACGTAAGAGACTGAGAATTTTTGTAAACCTCACAATTCGAAGAGCTCTGGCTGTCTTGTAAACTTCTGAGTCCATTCCTTTTTCTACTATGAGAAAGATATAATCCACTGGTATTGATGAGATGAAGTCAACAACAAACCAACTTTTTAAATAATTCATCTTGATAACTTTAGGGTCCAGGATGATTTCAGAACTATCTTCATTGACAGTCCCAGTCCTAAAATTCATTATCAAGTCCAACAGGAAAACAGTGTCTGATGCCACATTGAAAATAATCCATGGAGTTGTTGTTTGCTCTGTAAAGAATGTGATGCCAACCGGTATGATGACAAGATTTCCAACCATCATTATAAGCATTATTAAATCCCAGTAAAACCTAGAATATTAAAAAAAAAAGATTTTTAGAAATATTTCTTTATCCACTTCAATATCACCTCTTTTCAATTACAATTTTCCTCTACCCACATTTGTCCACTAAATTTGAATATTACTAATCGTTTAAACTTAACATTTTAGCATAAAAAGACAGAAAGTAGATTCCAGAGTGAGTATCTATCAAGTAATTCACTAGTATAATGTAACTGATATATTGCTATTCTAGGGTATTTGCCATCTGAACTCTTTTGATTGAATAGAAATGAGTGTGTGTGTGTGTGTGTGTGTGTGTGTGTGTGTGTGTGTGTGTGTGTGGAGAGAGATAGAGAGAGAAAGAGAGAGAGAGACAGAGAGATATCTATAGCTGTGTGAGTATGTATTTGCCCGTATATATATATAGGCACACTCTCTTAGGGCCAAATTGCACTGTTTATGTTTTACTAAGTCTAGACTCTAGACTAAACAATCAAGAAAACAATAAATTAAACAATGATTAAGAGTGATTTATGATTTCTGAGATATAAATAATCACACTGAAAATTTCTCAAGTCTGTTAGAACTGGCTCTGGCTCACTCCTTCCTAGTATGGTAGATCAAGAAGAAACAAACAAACAAACAAAATACAGAAAACCCTCAGTGGTCTATGAAAGTTATTTATATGAGGCCTTCTGAAAAAGTGAATTACATTCAGAATTTGCCCTGAAATATTTTACTTAAGCTAATTACTGTTATCAAAGATCATTAAGTGGCACCCATAGTATACGAAGCCCCTTTTGCACTAAATTGTCCAGGTTAAATTAACAAAGAATTATATTTAATCAATTTGTTTGAAATTTCTTATGGATTTCCAGAATGGTCTACTTTTTTCCTATGAGATTCTATCCAATAAAAATTCTAACTTTTATCAGAAAGGAAAATACATTTTTCCTTTATTCTGATACTTTAAAAATCTAGATCCTTGCAATTGCCATGTCTATAATTCCTTTTTAATCTATTTTATAAAAACCTACCTCATTGATCAACCATCAGGACACCTTCTACCCAAACTACTTTTCACATTTCAAATGACACTTTTCTTTTAAATAAATTTTTCACTGATATAAAAAGCTGCTGATTCCCAGCATAGGTGGAATTTTATGCCAGAAGGAGATTTTTTCATCTTATATACATAAAGCTTAATTAGGAATAAGTGACTACTATAATTTTTTTCTTTAAATGAACTCTTTTTCAAAGTGCATTGCACAAATGGAAATAATCTGTTTACTAACTAAAAGATCCACAGTTGTTCAATTGCTATTTCTGAAAATATGAAAAAAGAATAAAAAATATATTTGGTGCTGTAAACAAAAAAGAAAGATTCTAGATATAGAGGTCCCCATATTCTATAAATGAGTGAAATTCATTGCATAAATAAAATAAATTTCCATTAAAAGAAGCATTAAACACAAAACAAACTACCTAGTCATGAACAATGAATGTAGTAGTAGAGTATTACCTGAAGACCCCAGCTGATACTATCTGACCTAATGTATATGGAAAGTAACTGTACATTAAAAGAAGCTTACAGCCCTCCAGTCATGACAAGAATATAAGATAAGGAAAGCCTATCTAAAAGGTGAATATGTGGCATAATGAATGCATTCTAGATCTCTCAGTTAAAACCTAACCATTCATTTACACAGGAAATAAAAATGTCTGATGCATGCAGGTGGCAGTTTCAGTGAAAAGTGTTCTTGGTGCTAGTCCAAATACAAGCCCCAAATTCATCAGATAACACCCAAGGGAAAGAATCAATGTAAGTATCATCTAAACTAATGAATAGATGGAAAGGAAATATCATCACACTCTAGATGAAAACTTAAAAGAAAGAAGAGTGGCTTTTGGCTAGGGAAGAGAGATCAGAGTGGGGAGAGGGTAGAAAACTGAACTCAAGGGGCTTGATGAGTATGAATGAAATCAGTACATGCAGTTAATAAATTTATTTTATTGCACTAAGACCAATCGCTACATTTATTTGGTGGACAAATAAGTTTGAAAATGTTTGTATAGAGGATGATTAATCCCTTTAAAATATCCTTATTTCATTGGACTGCCAATTTAGATCTTTTCTAATCTTCTGGTGGGGGGAGGGAATCACAACATTACATTTCTTTCAGGTTTTTTTTGGTTCTGATTCTAGTTCCCAAGTTACTGTCTGCATGCATGTCAAATAAAGTAGAAAATTACGTAGAAAATTAAAAAGAGATTAGGCTTTGGTTTCATAGGATCATAGACTTAAAGGTGAAAAAAACTCAGAGATCATTAAATTCCTTCTCATTTTGCAAATGAGGAAACTAAGATATAGAACAGGTTCATAGATTGAGAATTAAAATGCACTTGAGGTGTCATATAGTCCAATGCTATAATTTTACAGATGAGGAAAGTGAGACCCAAAATATTCAGCAGGATATCATTCTAGATAGTGTGCATGACCTGAATTCAAATTCTGTCTCAGATGTTTACTAGATATATGACCCTGTGCAAGGCACTTAACCCTCTCTGTGCTTCACTTTCCTCACCTATAAAATGTGGAGTTTGTACCCCATGACTTCTGAGGTTCTTATGATCCTAAATTCCTGTGACTTTCCAAGGTTCTTTTGCTAGAATTGCCTGGATAAAAGTCTCCTTTCTCCACTTCACTTTCCCCTGACTAGAAACAAATTTCCTGAGATGAGATGATGGGGTGGGGTGGGGGAAGAATATAAACAGTGTGAAACAATGCTTTTTAAAGGTTATCTAACCACAGCAAACAACCAGTAATTTAGATAAAAAGGAAAAGGATAACTTATCCACACCTATTACTTGCCTACTAATTGGTTTTCCATACTGACTTTCTTACTTTTCATGAAGTTGTGTCATCATCACAATTACAAACAATATCAGATCTAAAAATAATTGATCACTTCTCCTCTACTAGGTAAGAATAACAAATTCCATTCATTCCATTTTATGATAATAAGAAAAATACTATACTATATGTGTGTGTGTGTATGTATATATAGTATAGTGGACCCTAATCTTATTCCACATAGGAGAGTTACTTGACACTAGAGTCCAGGGGAAACAAAAGAAGCAGAGATAAAAAGTTCCTGAAGTCCATTTAGTGATTGGCTCTTCCTGCTAAGCAGCCAATTAAAGGATAAAGAGGGACTTCATCATTTCCAAACTGTCCAAGTGCTGAGGTACTCTCAAATGCTTTGATTCTCTAAGTTGAACAAAATTCAGGTGTCCCTCCATAAATCTTGACTCATAAACATCTCAGAAAAGAGAAGTTGCAACCTTTCCAGAGGAAGAACAGTCTGGAGAAGAGGCCAGAAAGTAAGGGAGATGATGAAAGTTTCAAGAAAACTCTGGACAAAAAAAAAATATGTGTGTGTGTGTGTGTGTGTGTGTGTGTGTATGTGTGTGTGTGTGTGTGTGTGTGTGTGTGTGTGTGTAGGGAAAACATGATTCTAATATGTGGGGCACTGTCATATAGGAAAGGAATTAAAGTTGCTCTATGTGTCCCCAGTGGGCAGAACAAGAGAAAGATGCAGCGATGTAGATTTAATCTTGAGGTAAAGGGAGACATCCTAATAATTGGCAACACTCCAAAGTGAAATGAATTCATTTAATGAGTAGTGGGCGCCCCTCACTAGAGGTCTTCAAGCAAATGCAAATGTAACTACTGATTAGGGTCTTTGTAGAGAAGATTCTAATTCAGTTGCAAGTGGAGTAAAGTGGCTTCCCACTGCGGGGTGGAGTCAAGATGGTGGAGTAAAAACAGGGAGTTGCTTGAGCTCACCCCCAATCCCCTCCAAATACCTGTAAAAATGACTAAAAGCAAATTCTAGGACTGCAGAACCCACAAAATGACAGAGTGAAACACATCTCCAGCCAAATAGCCTAAAAGACAGGAAGGGTATATCTCACTGGTCTGAGAGCACAACGTAGTGTGGGCTGCACTGGGCACAGACTGATCTGGGGCAGGCCTCAGGGCACTGAATCGCTGGCAGCTGTGGCAATTTCCAGACTTCTCAACCCACAAATGCTGAGAACAGTGGAGGGGGGTGGGGTAGAAACTCTAGGACATGGGTGGAAGAGGAGCACATGGTCTAGTCCCAGCTCCAGGGCAACAGAGGTGACAGAGGCACAGAGACAGCAGCCACAGCAGCAGCAGCTACAGCAGCAGCTTCTCCTAGCGCTCTGGGCCCACAGATGGTGGGGGACCCAGGGACTGGCACAAAACCCTACAAGTCTGGGACAGTACACACACCCCGACCCCCAACCCCACCCCCACACCTACCAGAAGCAAAATCCTACCTTGATAGGGAGGTAGAAAATAAAGTATTTGGCTGGGAAAATGAACAAACAACTTTTAAAAAGTAAGACTATAGAATCTTATTTTGTGACAAAGAAGAACAAAGCATACAACCAGAAGAAACCAACAGTCAAAACTCTCACAAGTGGCTTCTGACTTCCTTTCCAACTGAGATTCTGTTTGTTATTCAGCTGCTTCAACCATTACAGGTATGCCAAGGATGCCCCAACCTTTGGGTCTGGCTTAACTTCACCAAGTTCCAATCTTTCATTTTTTTGTACCTTTGGGCATTTATCGTCCCAGTGACCCAAATTCAGTGGATTTCAAATTAAATTCATGAACTTCTCCTGAATGAGCTTCTCCTCATGAAGTGTTCTACTCCTCTTTGGTATAAAATGGTTCTTTTCAATACTTCATACTTAAAATATTAGCCTCCTATTGTCCCTCCCTGGCCAGTAGCAATATTAAATCATTCACCAATTCATATCAATTTATCCTCTGTTATATCTTTCACATTCATCCCTTCTTTCCATCTCCAGTATCCTAATTTAGGTTCCCATTATCACAGGATCACAGCTGGAAAGAATGTTACTTCATTTCTTGGTATAGAAGGAAAGATGATTTCTGTTTAGGACATGTTTCATTTTAGATGCCTGTGGAACATTCAAGTAGAGATGTCTAGCAGGTAGTTCATGTTATAGGACAGGAGATAAGACTAAATGTATAAATATTTAAAATAATCTACATAGAGTTAATAATTGAACCCATGGAAAACAATGTGATTTCTAAGACATGAGAAGAAAAGAAGGCCTGTGACAGAAGCCTGAGGTAAGCATGCCAAGGGGGTGAAGAATGGGTCATCATTCAACAAAGACTGAGAAGAAGCTGTCAGACAGGAAGAAGAGATCAGTGTCTTGAAAAATGGATGAGATGGGGGCAGCTAGGTGACAGTGAATAGAGCAACCACCCTGGAGTCAGGAGGACCTGAGTTCAAATCTGGACTCAGATACTTAACACTTACTAGCCGTGTGACCTTGGGCAAGTCACTTGACCCCAACTGCCCTTCATTCCTCCCTCCAAAAAAACCCCCAAAAAAACAAAACAACAACAACAACAACAAAAGAAAAATGGATGAAAGTGTATCTAGTAGAATATCCTTTACAAAAGTCTGCCTTCTCAAAATTTAATCAAAGATACTTTCAATGCCTCTGTGGCTTATTCTCATAATAATTTCACATAGGAAAATGGGTATAGGAGTTGTTATATTCATAAGAAAAAAGAAAATATATGTTAAAAAATCTTTTCTTTATTGCTTTAGGATAAATAATGAAACAAACTATCAGCTCCTTTATATGCCTATCCAAAGTGAATCAGTGTGATATTCTTTCATTTGCATTTAGCAATGTTTCCTTCTTTTTTTTTCCTTTTTGGAGGGCAATTGGGGTTAAGTAACTTGCCCAAGGTCACAAGACTGGTAAGTGTTAAAGCTTTTGTTTGTGCGTGCCTTTAAGTGTCTGAGGTATTTTAAATATCTTTTGTTTGTGTGTGCATTAAGTGTCTGAGGTCACATCCAACTCAGGTCCTTCTGACTTCAGAACCGAGGCTCTACTCATTGCCACACCTAGCCGCCCCTATAAGTTCCCTTCTTTTGATTTTAATTATACAAAAGATTAAGATTGAAATGATTCAATTCCCCTCTTAGTTTTTCTACCTTTGGCCTCTTGACAAAGAATTCACATTTAGTGTATGAATATTTAAGTTTATATATGTAGAGGGTCTAAAAGTCATCTAAGTCTTAGAATTCGTTGCCTCCTTGTCTGTCATTCTGCCTCCATCACTTCAGAAGTGGAAGGGGGTTGCATAGGAGAAAGATAAATTGTTTGTTGTTTTTTTTCATGGGGTGCATTTTGGAGAAACTTACCTTGCATACAAGTTTCTTTGTATTAATCATTTTTAGAAATCCTCTCTGATTTATTTACAATCTGCTTTTCTACTATGATAGCATTCAGTGAGAAAAAAAGCTGTCTTCCAATTCCTATTAAATGTTTTTTTAATTTATATTAGATCAAACTATAAATTAATATGCTAAGAAAAAAGTATACTTATCTTCCATCTTGTCAAATCAAATGGCTTTTTCTCATTCTCCATTTTTTATTACCTTTCTGTTGTATTCCATAGTAGTGGACAACATCTCCTTGAAATTCCTCCCTTGTCTTTTGTGGCACTGCACTCTCCTGGTTTCTTCCTACATCACTGACCACTGCTGTTTCCTTTGCCAAATTTTCTTCCTTCTGGCCACTAATTCTGAACATTCCTCAAGGCTTAGTCTTTGGCCATCTGTTCTTCTCTTTCTACACTCTTTCCCTTGGGGAACTAATCCTGTCTCACAGCTTCAACTATCACTTTTATACTTATGACTTTCAAATCTGTATCTCCAGGCCTGACCTCTTATCTCTAACTCTCTACAGGACATCCTCACTTGGATATCCCACTGGCATCTCAAACTTCTTCAATACTATTCTATAAGAGAAATTGTCTTCCTGTTCCTAATGAAAGGCTTATTTTTTAAATTGATATTAGAATAAACTATTGACTGAACATTCTGAGGGGGGGAAAGTATACCTATACTCCATCTGATTCCTCCTTCATGTCCAAAACTGAACTCCTCATCTTTCACAAAAAACCAACTGCCCCTCCTAACTTCCCTGTTCCTGTAACCACATCGCCATCTTTGATCATCTGAGAATCATCTTTGACTCTTCTTTGATTCGATGCTAGTGACCCACCTAAATCAGGGTCACAACTTGCTTTCTGACTTTTGCTTTTTTATGATCAGTTTCATCAGGATCATAGATACCCTCAACCAGCAAGCAGTTTAACACAGAACAGAGAGCAAAAATTCACTATCTTCCATTAAAAGAAAACAAGAGTTTTATTTTCTAAATAAGTCCCCAACACTGAGACAATTTCTTCTTAGTCCACCACAGCACCCACTTAAGTAAGACCATAGGCAACTTGGAAATAACCCTCAGTGGCCTCTCCTTATTCACTTTAGACTGAATTTGCCATTGGAAAGTATGAATGTTTATTTTGTAAGATTTGTTCATTTAAATGGATCTTTTCTATCATTAGAGGAAATAAAATGTGAGAAGAGCAGTGTTCATAGAGTCCCGAACTAGTGCGTTCCTTTCAGCTCAATTCCAATATAAAAAAAATATATATAACAACCATTAGTGATTAGTATGCTAAGCTCTGGAGATATAAATATTGAAAATCCCTGCCTTCAGAGGCTTACATGGTGAGAAGGAAAATGGGTAGGCTACTATATAACATGTTCACAGATAAGTAAATAACAGTATGTATGTATGTATCCACACATAACAGAAATTGATTGGTGAGAGTTGGGAAGTGGAGAAGACAATAACTAGAGAATAAAGGAAAAGATTTCTTTAGGGGTTGAATCATGAAGGGACTTCGAAGGTCCATTCCAAATCTAAGGAAAGTATACAACTGGTTTGCCCCCAAAGATGTTAACAGAGATTGTCAGTTTCTGAAAGGATCTCTAGACTGTCTCAGTTCACTTCAATGAGCATTTATTGAATGACTATGCAATTTGGTTTGTTAAGCACTAGAGAGAAAAAAGAATATCCACAACACAGTCCCTGTCGTAGAGAAACTTAAAATATATAAAGAAGGGGCGGCTAGGTGGCGCAGTGAATAGAGCGCCGGCCCTGGAGTCAGAAGGACCTGAGTTCAGAGCCTGCCTCAGACAGTTAATCCACACAAACAAAAACCTAGCCCTGTAACCTTGGGCAAGTTACTTAACCCCAATTGCCCTAAAGGGGCGGCTAGGTGGCGCAGTGAGTAAGAGCGCCGGCCTTGGAGTTGGGATGACCAGAGATCAAATCCGGCCTCAGAAAATGAGCACCCACGCATAAACAATGACTAGCCCTGTAACCTTGAGCAAAATACTTAACCCCAATTGCTTTAAAAAAAAAAAAAATATATATATATATATATATAAAGAAGGAATCAACAAAACCACAAATAACTATCAAAATAGTTAGACTATGAGAGACCTAAGGACAAAAACAACATTTATACCAAAAAGAGATGAGGAGCTGGAATAGAGAATATGAAAACTGAGCTGCATTTTAATGGAAATAGACAACTGAAAGGTAGTGTGTGTGGAGGTAGAATAGTGTGCATGGAGGTAGAAAATGGAATAAAATATCAGTTTGGCTAAAATGTAGAGTGCAGGAAAAAAAAAGGATAATGTGAAATAAGGCTGTAAAATAAGGTTGAAAACAGCATGTAGAAAGCTTTGAATGTAAGGCTAGATTTTTTGTTTTATTTATCAAACAATAGGGAACCACTAGAGATTTCTGTTCAAGAGAGTAATAGTATCTTGCTTGTGGATTAGTAAGATTACTTTGGCAGTGGTGTGAAAGATGGATCAAGAAGAGAAAGATTAAATGCTAAGAGATAAGAGAGGAATCTATTACAGTAACCCAGGTGAGAAGTATGAGGAACACAACTAGGGTTTATGCTGTTGGGAATGGAAAGGTAGGAACAGATAGGATATACAGCATAAGAAGAAGGGCAAAGACAAATCTTGGTAACTGATAAAATATGGGAGATAGGAGAATGAGCAGTTTCAAAACTCTATGACTATGAATGTGGTTATAGAATTGGCAGAAACAGGAAATTTAAGAGAATGAACAGATTTAGGCATGAAAATTAATAGTAAATTTTTTATGTATTAAATATGAGGTGCTGGTTAAATATCCAGGTGTAGATATCCATAGGTACAGTTGGAAATGTAGAATAAGAATTCAGTAGGTGTGTTGGAGAAGAGATTTAGATTTGACAATCATCTTCATAAAACTGATCAGTGAATCCATTGGCATGGATTAATTTGTCAAAAGTCAAAGGGGTTTTGAATAGAGTATTGGGGAAAGCCTACATTTAGGAATCAAAATAAGAAAAAGTATTTAGTAAAGGAGTCAGAGAAGGAATAATCAGAAAGGCAAAAGATATAGGATAACAAAATCCCAGAATCAATAAGTGGATGGTCCAAAGAACCAAATGCTTCAGGGAGATTAAAGGGAATGAAAAAGGTATCAGAAATGCAATTAGATTTAGTCATAAGGAGGTTTTTGGTGACCATGAAGCTAGTGACAGCTGTCCTATCACAAGGGGCTGAGAAGTGAGTAAGATAAGGAAAATTGAGACAATGTTTAAAGATCAATACTAGACCCAAGTTTGGCAGTAAAAATTTAGGAGAGATATAGAATAATAACATGAGGGGTATAACAAGGTTAATAGAATTTATAAAAAGTTTCAGGATTGGGAAAACATGAATGTTTTTAAACAAAGGTGAAAGGTAGTCAAGAAGGAGATGATGACTATGAGGAAGAGGGAATTATTGAACAGTGTCATGAAAACTCTGCCTCTAACCTAGGATTCAAACCCCATCCTGCAATTTTGGCCTTGTGACCTTCTATGTGTTGATCATTCACCCTGATCTTGTCCAGACCCACACCCTCCACATGTCTTCCTGACCAACTTTAGGCTGTCATGCTTCTGGGTTTGAGCCTGCTCCTCTGACCTGGAACTCAAGCTTTCTCCGTGGGTGTTGGCTCTATAGATAGTGAGCGTTCACCATCATCTTAGCTGGAACCAGATTCATCAAACCATTTCCCTGATATTTCCATGTCATATCAAAACATGTATGTTCTCCTTTTCCTTCTATGCCTTTGTAACTTTAGTATTGTGAACAATAAACAAATAAACACTAAATTCCTAGAGATGAAGTGTTAATCAATCGTCTTCTTACTTCAATCACCATTCCTCTGATTTCTGCTATCCAATACATTCCTTGATCAACACTTTTCTTTATGACTTATCTATTAATAACTGGTTATTCATTTATTCATTCATTACTTCACTCATGGAGACATAGAAAAATAGAATTGAAGCCACAGGAACAGGGCATAGCCTTAGCAAAGAATCAAGCCTCCTCATCCTCTGAGCCTAGATGGAAGGAGAGAGAAATGCTGTTGAGATGTAGGTGTATTGAGATATCTTGTAGAAGAGTGGAATTGAAGGAGCTCACATTGTACAATTTCTATCTTTCCAATAAGTCATAATGGACTTTTTGAAAAAGTTAGAAAGGCAATTTGGTTAATATGTTAGAGATAGGATATTTCAAATTACTTCTTCAATTTTTAAAAAATCCATTATTTTACTGTGATGCTAGTGCTCTATATCAACACTGTTGCAATTCAATGTGCTGGGTCAAAAAAGATCATTACCTGGCATCCAATTTCTGGTTTTGAGTTAGATTGGTTGATCATTGGACTAAAGTCCTTTGCTAGGTCAGTGCTCAAATTCCTTCCAATTTTATTGAGCTTTGCCAGAGTTTCCTCTCCATGAGAACATCTCTTGAGAACCCAGGGTCATGATAGAGGATTTTAGAAAAATATATGAGTAAAAACACTGCCATGTTTCAGGGGGGTTAAATCAAATGAATCTGTAGTAAGTCAAGTTAGCATAGTTTTGAAGTTTCCTCTAGAAGCATTTGGCAACTTTCAACTAGATCCATAAAACTTGGGATTAAAAGCCTAATATTACCTCCATTTGTTCTCTGTGGCAATTTTTACCTTGTAAAAACTGTCACCCTATTCCAAATGACTTCCTTTCCAAAAACATAAAACCATACTCACCCTTGCCATCTTTGCAAAATTGTATCCTGCTTAAATATTCAGGTGTCTGAGCTAGGTTTCAGACTATGGTCACAAGGAGCAGGGGGTAGGTAGAAGTGGGCATGGGTCATTGGTAATGGCAGTGATGATAAGTAGCAATGACTTTTGAATAAATAGGATAATAAGAAAGGCAGCTCCCAGTTCTGACCCTCATGGACGAGGTGCTGCTATCAGTTCTGAAGGACCAAGAGCCTTTATACTTCATTCTGCACTGCCAACGTGATCTGAGTCGATGGATGGATTTTAATTGAATTAGCAGTGAGAGGATATTTACAACTAGAGGG
The DNA here is from genome assembly GCA_011680675.1 of Gymnobelideus leadbeateri. Lineage (NCBI taxonomy): Eukaryota > Metazoa > Chordata > Mammalia > Diprotodontia > Petauridae > Gymnobelideus > Gymnobelideus leadbeateri. Next base: position 149,547 of record WOXC01003832.1, read on the forward strand.
TTTTGGAATGTGGCACAGAAGAGCCTCCTGACTAAAATATTTTTGTGTTGTAATTCTCGACATAAGATCTCAGATCTTGTTAAAGATGTAAATCAGCTCAAAACCCTAAACATTTAAGAGGAGTCACATACAATTTTTAAACTATGTCAAAGGTGGTAAAGTGAGGACATATGTAGAGGGTGGGAGGGAAGAAGAAGAATTGCATAACAGCTGTCAAGGGGTGAAAATAGCCACAGAGAACAAATGGAGCTAATGATGACACTCTTTTATCTCAGTTTTTCTGTATTCAGTAGAAAGTTACTTCTAGAGGAAACCACAAAACTATGCTGACTGAGCCAAATACAAATTTATATGTAGGGCAGCTGGTGGCACAATGCATAGAGTACTTACTGGTCCTGGAGTAAGAAATACCTAAATTTAAATCTAGCCTCAGACACTTAATAACTGTGTAACCCTGAGCAAGTCAATTGACCTCTTTCTGCCTCAGTTTCTTCACATGTAAAATGGGAATGATAATAATGGCACCTACCTCCAAGAGTTGTTGGGAGGATAAATAAGTTGTAAAGCTTTTTGTAAAGCACTTTTCATACCCAAAATGACTCATAAATGGTAGGTAGCTATTGTGTGATCCAACACGAGGAGTTTCACTGTTTCAAGGCAATATCTTACTCATCTCTTATTTTCTACTGAAATAATCGTCTGATTTGACATCATGACCCTGAATTCTTAAAAGACTTTCTAGGGCCTGAGAATCTCCAGTGGCAATGTGCAATCTGTCTCAGGCCCCAAAAAGCTGCCTTAGGGGAAAGCAAGCTCTGGCAGAGTCTACTAAAGTGGGAAGGACTTTGAATACCAGCTGGGCAATGCACTGTATTCCAATGAAGAGCATCACTGCTTCAGCCTTCACCCTTGTTCAGTCTCTGAGAATATTGGAACTTTGGGCTAATGTCATTCTAAAGCTTTATTCCTTGCTCTTACTGTTACTCCTACTCTATTCCATCTGCTCAGTCACCAAGCGGATTTTTCTAAAGCACAATTTACTCCCTTTTCAATAAAATATAATGACTCCCTGTTACCTCCAGGATCAAATATAGAATTTTCTGTTTGGCTTTTAAAATCCTTTATGATTTGGTCCCTTCTCACTTTTCCAGTCTTCTTAAATCTTAGTCCCCTCTAACACAGAAACACTGGCCTTCTTGTAGTTCATCACATACTACACTCCAGTCTCTCAACTCCATGAATTATGGTGGCTATCCCCCACACCTTGTCTCCAACCCTGGCTTCTTTCAAGATTCAGTTCAAATCCTTCTGCAAGAAACTTTCTTTAGTAACTACTAAAAGTGGTACAGCTTACAGAGCAGACCTAATGATAGATATAAATCAACATAAAGCAGTCCCAGTTTTCCAGGCAATATCCCCTCCATGTGATTTCAGAATTACCCTTCCTCACTCATAGCTCCACCTCTGTAAAAGTCTACTTACAGACTTCAGTGGGGCAATCACTTCTATCACTTTGGCTCAGAGGATTACAGATTACAAGCCTGTAGGGACCTAATAAGTCATCTATTTCACCAACCCCTTTATTTTACAGATGAAAAAAATAGAGTCGCAGAAAGCTTAAATGACTTGCTCAAATAGTTAATTGGGAGAGCTGGAATCTGAACCCAGCTTCTTTAACTTTAAATCTACTGCTCTTTCCCCTATACCAAGATGTCCCCTATGAGGGCCTTTTTTTTTTTTTTTTGCTTTTGGGGTTAAGTGACTTGCCCAAGGTCACATGGCTAGTTTTTGTGTTAAGTGTCTGAGGCAGGATTTGAATTCAGGTCCTCCTGCCTCCAGGGCTCTATTCATTGTGCCACCTAGCCACCCCCTATTAGGACCTTCTTGCTGTCTTTTAACTACTGTTGCTATAATTATAGAACTGGATCTCTCCCCCCAAAAAATTCATCTGTCCATTTTCTCTTCAAGCTCTTATTAAATAGACCATTCATACTCATTAGATAGGATTGTGTGCCATTTTTAGCTCAAGTTTCAACAGAGACAAAGAGAAAGTCTTTGTAGCATCTGGAAATGTCCAGTGACAATGTATAACCTTCCTCATGTCCCCCAAAGCCACCTCAGGCCAGAGAAAAAGAAATGACATCCTATCCTACTGGTGTATGTTCCTCCTACAAACATGCTAGTCAAACAAATGCCTCTGTTGCATCAAAGGTTCTAGTCATCATTCCACTGACATTCAAAACCTCACCTTTCCCATCATTCTTATCTCATACCACTCTTCCTCACACCCTCTATATGTTGGACAAACTGATTATTCTTCCTCATTTTCATTCTATTTTCTATCTCTATAGCTTTGTTCATGCCCTACTCCATGTCTGTCATGAGCCCTTTATCCCCAATCTTAATCTTCATAAGTCCTTCCTTGTCTTCAAGGTAACTTCTCTCTCCCATACAACCCTGTCCCTTCTCCAGCCTCTTGTGAAAATGATCTCTCTCCCTTCTTGGAGGTGTCCTAAGACTTTGCCTGGTTCTGCCATTTGCACTTAGCACATTCTCCTCTGTATCATAACTACTATAGTACATATCTTTCCCTCAAGTATAGTGCAAGTACCCTGAGAGCCAGAACTGTGTGGTTAAATCTACCTTTATATTTCTGGGAATCCTTGAAATTACACATTTTAAACAGCTTCTTTTAATAATTAGAATTTACTGGATAAAAACAAAATCTTTCAATTTGAAGGTTATAGGAGTTTTAAAAGAAGGTCATAAAAATCGAATGTATGATATTAGCATAGCTAGCATAAGCTTTTAAGGACCACTTATGTTAAACTTTTTGATCATTTTAAGTAGATTTCACAATATTATACACTTATATTGCAATCATATCCTACCGTTCTAGCTTTATCTCTAGCTATTTTACAACGTTAAATCTCTTCTCCAACCAGGTCTTATCTCCTCACTACCTATAGTGGGGGGAAATCATTCTCAAGCCCATGCTTTTGTTTGCACTGAGCTTTTTTCTCTGCTTACTTTTTTATTTTTATTTTTCCAAATTCTAACCCTCCTTTAACAACCAGATATTGTTCTCCTCCCATGAAACCTCTCTCAGGGATTCCAAAAGAAAACGAACTTTTCCTCTTCTGAATTACTATAGCATACTCATTTTATGAGTAATCAATCAAAGAATCTTAGAAATTAGAGTTGGGAAGGACCTAGGACATCATTAAGAACAGTCTTTTATTTTAGAGATGAGGAAGATGAGGCCTTAATATTATGTCACTTAGCCAGCTTTACATATCTCAGTAGTGCTAGAGCCACCAATATCACCCAGTCTTTCTATCTCTTAGTCTAGGGTCTTTCCAGCACACCATACTATCTCCCAAGTAATTTGGCAATTCAATAGCAACATTAATTTGCACAGTTACTTAACTTTTAGCATATGTATATTCTGTCTCCCCATTTCAGATATAAAGTCATCAAAGAAAGGATTATACCTTGTCATTCTTTGTACCTTTAAATAAGGCCCAATGCTGTTCTATACATAGAATGAAATTTAAATAATATATTTGTTTAACAGATGAATAACATAAGTACATTTCACATTTTAGTAAAACATAACAATGTTTTATCATTGACTTTGATTTCAAAATGAATTTTCAAGCCTTGAAAACAAACTGAGAGATTAAAAAGTGATAAATGACTGCATCTCTTGTTTTTAAGCCAAAGTGGGTTGCAATAATCTAGCTGATTGCCAAAAGGATATGATTTTGTCATTTTCAATAAGTAATCAAAAGAGGGAAGGAAAACATAATGGAATTTTCCAGTGACTCTTCATTGATTTTAAATGTGTTCTTCACAATCCTGTAATTTCAAACTAATAGTAAATAATTTTTTTAAAAAAAGATCCTGTGATTTCATCAGTGATAATGCTCTCTCTATACCTGCATTCATAACCTCTCTAAAAGTTAGATGTTCTTCAAAGATGACTATGACTTCTATTGATGAATCAGCCAGTCTTGTGACAGGTCTCTCCAAATTTAGGTAGGCTGGTCTTTGGAAGACAGACTGACAGTCTGTCACCAGCCCCATAATAAACTTCATAGAGGCTAAGATTAATATTAAGAAACTCAGAATAACTAAAAAGTGTTTAAAATATGTTTCAGCTTGTTGCAAAAAAAATAATGTTCTAAGTCAAATACTCATTTAACAAATAAGAGAATACTAGAAAAAAAGAAACATCAATAAAAAGCTATAAAGATGAAAAATCTGAAGGGAATAAATAAATAGCAATATTCACAATGTATATAAATATGTCGATTATAGTTCACCTACAATAAATTTATAAATAGTAACCCTAATGGTTACAATAGTAGGAAGCATTCATATAACATTTTAAGGTTTATAAAACATTTTACCAACACCTTGTTTGAGACTTACAATCTCAGTTTTACAGCTGAGGAAAGAGAGGTTAAGATGGTAAGTAACTTGCCCAAAGTGACACAGATAGTAAGTGTCTGAAGCCAGATTTGAACTCAGGTCTGCCTGATTGTAAATCCAGCTCTCTATCCACTGTTCCACCTTTCTGATATTTGGGCCCAGTAGCTGCCAGTAAAAATCATTTATATGACAAATAAAATTTTCATATCTTGAGAACTGATTTGCCTGGGAGTATCACAGAATTAAGTGATATTTTACTGCTGTATCTTTATTTCTTTCATTAGTAAGGCAGCAGGATAGATTGGACTTGAAATTAAAGGGCCTAGGATCAAATTCTACCTTTGACACTTACTACTTTTGTGACTTTAGAAAAGTCAGTTGACCTCCCTGAGGCTCAGTTTCCTCATCTATAAAATGAGGAGATTAGAATAAATGACCTCTAATTTCTCTTCTAGCTCTAGATCTAGGAGGCTTTAGTTGCTACTGATATTTCGATGGGTCTGTCCACTGATGCAGATAGTAATCCTCCCATTCTTATCCTGAAGGATCACTTTTGGTATCTTTCCATAAATTTTCCAAAGAAGATCCATGTGCATTGGAGACCTTTCTATGACTCTCTCAATATTTGGGGTGCACCCATTCATCACACATTATTCATCTGCTGCCCCTCATTCTACAGGAATATCCCACATCCTTTTCTGGTGGGACAGCTCATGAATAAATTTGTTGTATGACACGGTGACATTAATGTCATAAGTGTTTGGGGGCTTCCAGAAAGAGTTGCCATACCATAGAGCAAAATGATCAAAATCTCTACCTGTGTCTGTGCCTAGAATATTTTATTCAGTTCTGGATACCTTAATAGCAATGACAAATTAGACAAACTGGAAGGAATTCAATGAAAGTCAGTGGGGGGCAGGGGAAATGATTAAGGAAATGGAAGACTTGATTCATGAGGAAAAATGAAAAGAACTAAATAAATACAACTTGGCCATGGAATAGCTATAAGAAAACATGGCAAGGTTCTAGATACACTTAAAAGGAAGCTGAGGAATTACTTAGTATAGGAAGGGGGTGGGGAAAGGATGAATGGAATCATGAGAAGCCTGCCAACTTTGCACATAGAGACTGCAATCCTACAACATATGCTGTTTAAAGTTCCTGGCTCTGGAAGGTGACGACACTACTCCTGCACTAAAGCTGTGCTCAGTTATCACAGGACCCTGGAGGGCAGAGCTCCAAACAACTAGTTCTTCCTCTATGCTATGACAGCAAACTCCCATGTAACTGCTTTCCTTATCCCCATAATTTGAAGTCATTAGATATTAAATTGATAATCCCCTTCTTCTTCTATCTCTGTCTCTCAAAACTCTTATACCTAGCCAGCTCAACCCTGTGTCTTCATAGTTCAATATTTTTGTTCTGTAATACCATTCCATTGTGCCCTCTGGAAATCCAGCTATAGTCTTACTTTCTACATCATCCTATGGATATTTACCTAACATACTTCCCATATTCTGACACTAACAATCATGGATAATTCCAGAAGATGTTGGATCCCTGGAAGGAAAGAAATAAACAGGAATCAAGTACCTACTGTGTGCAAGTCACTGTGCTAAGAAATTTACGCATCTTACTTGATCCTTACAACCCTCAGAGGTAGGTGTTATACTCATTTTATACTTCAGTAAATTGAGACAAATAGAGGTTAAGTGATTCATACAGGTTTACACAGTGGGTAAGTTTCTGAGGCCAGATTTCAAATCTTCTTGACTACAGGCCTAGTGCTCTAACCACTGCACCACGCAGCTGCCCCTAGACACTTTCTACAGCTCTACCTGAAGGTTCCATTAGCACTTCAAATTCAACAAGTTCAAAATTGAATTCCTCATCTTCCCTCCAAAAGTACTTATTTTATAAATTTCTCTAGGTGTCACTCAGGTTTAAAACCTCAGAGAATTTTTGACTCTTTCATTCTGCATATTCAATCAATTGCCAAATTTTTTCAATTCCCTTTTCATACATCTTTTGCAGCCATCTCTGCTCTCTAGTCCCATAGGCAGTATGCTAATTTAGGCCTTCATAACCTCATTCAATCAGTCTTGGGCTATTTCAATAGCTTACTAATTGATCTCCCAGCTACCCGTCTCTCCATTCTCTAATCCATCTTCCACACAGCTGCCAAATTAATGTTTCTAAGACATTAATGTTCTTGATCATGTCACACCTCTGATCAAAAATCTTCAGTAGCTCCCTATTGCTTCTGGGACAAAATACATAATCCTTTTGTTATTGAGTCATTTCAGTTGTGTCTGACTCTCTGTGACCCCATTAAGGGTTTTCCTGGCAAAGATACTGGAGTCATGTTGCCATTTCTTTCTCCAGCTCATTCTACAGATGAGGAACTGAGGCAAACAGGGTTAAATGACTTGCCCAAATTCACACTGCTAGTAAGTGTCTGAGGCTAGATTTGAATGAAGGTTATCCTCACTCCAGGGCTGGTACTCTATCCACTGTACAACCTAGCTGCCCCCATAATAATTCTTATCCTATAACTTAAATCCCTCCACAGCCTAGCTCCCAACTATTTTATTTTTCCTAAATTTATTTCATATATCCGTCTTTCATGCTAAAACATTGTGTTTTAGTAAAACTGGACTAAAAGTCATTTATCAACCTTGAAATTTCATTCTCCTCTTTGTGATTTTCCTCAGGGAATAACTGTTCTCATCTTCAACACCCTCAAATCACTACCTTTTGCTTCCTTCCAGGCTCAGATCAGGCCTTATCTCCTTATTGAAGCCTTTCCTACTGCACCATGTTCTTAATGCTGTCCTTATATGGCCTTGTATTTGCTACTTTGTGCACATATTATATCCTTCAGATAGAATGTAAGGCCTCTGAGACGAGGAACTGTTGTTGTCTTTGTATCCCTAGGGCCTAAATAGGGGGTTCTTAAGCTTTTTGATTGCCTATGACAATCTGGTAAAATTTTTCAAAATGATTGTAAAAACACAAAATAAAATATATTAATTATAAAATAAAATAAAATCAATGATATTAAAACAGTTATTATTTATAAGTTCATAAACTCCTAATAAGAATCATAGGTATAGTCACTGGTTGAATTAAATGATTCATGGGGTGGCTAGGTGGTACAGTGAATAGAGCACCAGACCTGAGTTCAAATCCAGCCTGAGACACTTACTAGCCATGTGACTTTGGGCAAGTCACTTAACCCCAATTGCCCTCCAAAAAGCACAAAAAAAAAAAAAAAAACCAGAATTAAATGATTTGTCCAAAGACACACAACTAGTATGCATTGGGAGGCAAGATTTAAACCTAGATCTCTTCTGACTTAAAGTACAGTATTCTTTCTCTTATATAACACTGGAAAAAATTAGAAGAAGTTAGTCTGGGAAAAAGCAATAAAGAAAAAAAAATACCCTGAGGAGGCATAGAGAAAATCCAAATCAGTGTCAAGGGACAGAAGAAGGAAAAACTACGTCATGGAGGAAGGTTAAAAGATCAAATGAATTAACATATATGAAGTGTTTTGTAAACCTTAAAGAAATAAAAGCTATCTATTGTTACTATCAGGCTGCTTGGTGGCACGGTGGATAAAGTACCAGATCTGGAGTCAAGAAGACTCATCTTCCTGAGTTCAGATTTGGCCCCAAACACCAGCTGTGTGACTCTGGGCAAGTCATTTAGCCCTGTTTGCCTTAGTTTGCTTTTCTGTAAAATGAGTTGGAGAAGGAAATGTCAAATCACTGCAGTATCTTGGCCAAGAAAACCCCAAATGGGTCACAAAGGGTTAGACATGATTGAAAAACAAATAAACAACAATTATTATCATTGTTAGAGGAAGAGGAAGAGAAAATGAAGGAGGAAGAAGTGGAAAATAAGAAGGAGGAGAAGAAGGAAGAGGAAAAAGAGGAAGAGAAGAAGGAGGAGGAGAAAGAGATTTCTAAACAGTTGGAGATGTATAATAATAAATATGAAATATTTCAGTAGAAGATAGATCCAGATGACCAGAGAGGTATAAAACATGCAACCCACAGGTCACATATGGCTCACAATACTCCTGAGGGCAGCCCAAACTAGATACAAATGCAGTTCTATCTGATTTTGATGTCTTGATATATTAATTTAAACACACACACACACACACACACACACACACACACACACACACACATATATATATATACATACATATATATACAGCTAAATATATATACACTTAAATATGTGGTTTACAAAGTCTATTGCATAAAACTTTAATGTTTGCAAAGTACTGCCTCAATAATAGTACTGTGAGGTAAGTAATATAAGAATTACTGCCCCCATTTTAAATATATCAATACCAAGGCTTAGAGAAGTTAATTGATCTCCTCATGGTCATTCACCTAGTAAGTAGGACAGTTTTGATCAAACCCAGATCTTCTGAATCTTAATGTATTGCTACTTCTACTACCCCAGGCTGAAATTCTAAGAATAATCATCATAACATCAAACCAAAATGAAGTAGGTTTCTTTTGGACTTGATCCTGACCAATAAAAAGGAACTTGCAAGAAGAATGGGAACCTTGAGATGAATTGTACATTTCATCTTAGAATCTCTGTCAGATGAAATATGAAATACTAAGCACAGTCAGACCGATACCTTGGTATTTATGAAACAAGATTTCAAAGAACCCAGATACAAAGTATGTATATCTCATGGTCTGAAGCTCTTAAAGGGAAATTGTCTCAAGAGGAATAGGAACTTCCCTAAAACATCATTTTAAAATATTTTGGGAAGAGGAAAATGTGGTGTCTAGGAATGCATGGGAGTTTTATGTAGAGTTGATACTTTAAAAGAATGGGTACGAGAAATGTAAGTAATAACAGGTAAGTTCAATCAAATATTTTTAAAAAGCAAGGTTCTGTGGGGATAGTGTAAGGAAGAAAGGTAAACTCCAAAATGAGTTGAAGACTATGATGAACATTAATAAAAATTCTTTTTTCTTTGCTTCATGCAAGAAGAGGAACAAATAGAAGAAAGCAATTCATTCAGGTAGATGGAAAATGATAAAGGCTAACAAATGGAAGGACATCTTCAAATCATATTTTGTTTCTCTTTTCTCTGACAAGGGAAATAATATTTGAGGAATCATAGAAAACAACAGGAATAAAACATGATTTGAGATGGGCAAACCTCATCCCAATTTTCACAAAGGAAAAAAAAAATTCCTTGTCATCCTTCCAGACTTGTAACCTGAGAGTTGTCCTTGAATCTTCTCTATCATCATACATATCCAATCAGTTTCTAAGTCTCTACAATATAGTGCATTTAAGAATCATATATATGTATATATATATCATATATATATATATGTATATATATATCTCAACAGGATAGAAAAATGTAATGAACTCAACAAAATGAATTTCAGAAATGAATGTAAAGTCTTAAGCTTAGGTTCAAACAAATAGCTGCATAAAATACAAAATTGGGGAATCATAGCTAGAGAGTAGTTCACATGAAAAAAAGACCTAGCAATTCTATTATTTTAAAAGTTCAATGCATACCAGAAATATTAAGTGGCAACCAAAAAACAAACAAACAGTGTGATTATGTGATTATAGATTGCATTGACAGAAGCATAACAACTAGAATAAGGGCAGTAATAATTCCTACATCTTCTGGCCTAGTTAGTTTGTTTGAAGTACAGTTTTGAATCATATATTTTAGGGCCAAGATTAACAATGGCAATCTAGACTAGATCCACAGAAAGATAGGTATAGATACGTACATATGTGTATGAGAGACTTGGAACTCAGAAGTCCTGAATTCAAATCTAACCTCAGACACTTAATAAATGTGTGTCCTTAGGCAAGTCACTTATGCTCTGACTCCTTCTCCTCCTCTACTTTAAATGTGGATAATAGTTTCCATCCCCACAGCCTCCAGAGGTCTGGCAAGTATCAAATGAGATAATATTTGTAAAGCATTTTGTAAAACTTAAATTGATAAACAAAAGCTAACTATTATGATTATGATTATGATCCAATACTCTAGAATTCTATGGAATGAGATCATGATGATGTTCCTGAGGCTAACATCTACCATCATTAGCAAGATAACTCATTTTTATATTTCAAATTAACTTTCCTTGCACTCCTCTTTCCATACTATTTGGTCATTGTAGAAGTTCCTGAAAGAACAACAATAATAAAAATATCTTGATAATCTATAATTTCTTCCACTTGAACTCTCTATTGACCAAAGCAAATCACTACCCTCTTATGACTTATGCAAAGTCTTTAAGAGTTGCTTTGGCTAAAAGAAAATTCATCACCCTCCTCCCGACCCAGGGATCAACATTTCCTGAATTAACAAGGTTGACCCTTAAGTGACAGATTTACAGCATTGAAAAGTGAGCCCATGCCCTAAGTCTTTCCAATTTGACAAAATGTGCCCTGCTTATTCTTAGGTGCGAAAGCCTTTGGGAACCCAGATCACCTCAATTCCCTGAGTAAGCATCAGGGTAGGACTTTAGTTGAGAAAAATAATGAAGCTTTCCATAATTATAATTTTAAAAAACTATTTACAAAGCACCTTCTGAGACATTATTGTCACTGATTCTCCCAACAATCCATTGGCATAAGGTATTATGGTATTAGAATTTCTATCTTCACATTTAAGAAAACAAGCTTAGGTGAGCTTGGGAATGAGGTGACAAGTAGATGACAAAAATGAGGAATAAAGGTTGGGCCTCCTGATTCCAGACCTGGCAAAGCTCCACACTACTTCCATTTTGAATTGCTTTTATAAACACATTTCACAAAAGGCCAAATGTTTTATTGTTTGTTTGATTTTTCTATCACAACTGTCTCACAGATATTTTTCTCATGCATATCAATGACTTAATGGAAAAGAAGGCCTATTATTCTCAGAAGAGAAATTTACAGAAATGGTAAATTTTATTTTTATCCCTAAGGATGCTATATATGGTTCATTCCCTAAGTAGGTAGAGCTGAACATGAATAAACTTATGTAGCAACGAGACCATCATCTAGACTCAGAAGATGCATTTTATTTGAGTTCTAGATGTTATGGAGGTTAACAGATAAGCAAAGATTATGCTGAGTCATATCAGACTGATTCAACAACACTAAGCTATTAGAGGCTGATTTTTTTAAAGTGATGTTTTGTTTTTAACATGTTCCAATGTAGTACTCTTCATTCTCTTCGGACCAGCCCATAGTCAATCTTTATGTTTACTTAAAATAGTGGTGAAATGATACTTTATCATGACATTGAGTTTAATTATTTGGACAAGTATATTATTTGGTGTGGCCTACTCATGATTTTTCCCCCTTTAGATATATACATATATATATATATATATATATAGAGAGAGAGAGAGAGAGAGAGAGAGAGAGAGAGAGAGAGACTGATTCTCAGTTAAAAAGCTGCAAAAGGAAATAAATGCAGCAATCATTCTTAATTATTAGCAAACCTGGAATGATTTCAGCCCACTTATGTAGAAGGAAAAGGCACTCTGTTAAACTAATTCCCCCAACTCCTTTCAGTTTAAGGCAGTCTTTATAGTCTATAGTGAAGCTTCCCAAAACAAATTTATCTAATGCTTGATATAAAGCCAAACCTAATCTCAATTAGTCTAGGCGCTATCTATGGAGAAAGATTATTGCATTCTTTCAGGACCTATTCTTTCCACACGTAATTTTCTTTCTTAAAATTGCATTTTATTGATATCTTTTCTTTTTGCATAGCCTTAATTTCAAAGTACATCATTTCCCATCCCATTCCCTGAGAACCAAGAGAAAAAAAAGCAGTTCAGTAAAACCAACACTAACCATGTTTAGCACACATACTGTAACCATAGCTGAATACTTATTTCCAAGCTGTATTAACTGTAATCATCACCTGATTTGTCAATATAATAAAATTGTAAATATCTTTAAGAAAAATAACCAGATTTACCCATGAATATTTTCATGATAAAGAAGCAAGTGACATGTAAGCAAACCAAAATATGTTTTTTTTTTTTTAGAAAAGCATTTTTCTGGGGCAGCTAGGTGGCACCAGCCCTGAAGTCAGGAGGATCTGAGTTCAAATCTAGCCTCAGACACAACACTTATTGGCTGTGTGACCTTGGGTAAGTCACTTAACTCCAATTGCCCTGCCTTCTCCCCTCCAAAAAAGACCCCCCCAAAATTAGAAAAGCATTTTCCAGAGTGTCACAAGATTAGAACTGATTCAGCCCAATTTTTTACACTTTCTAATCTATATAAAAATGTTGTTCATAATGATGATGCACAGACACTAAAACATTTTATGATCCTACCGAATCATCATATTCTAGTAGCTTCAATAACATTTTAATGGTAAATATTTTATAGTATTCTAATTCCTGGAAAATGGGAAATCCAATTAGCATGTCAGAGCCAGTAAAGAAGAAAGAGGAGGTGAAAGAAGAGGAGGAGGAGGAAGAGAAGAAGAAAGAGGAGAAAAACATTTATATAAAACTTCCATATTTCCAAAGTGTTTTGCATATATTATCTCATTTGATTCATATAATCACAAGTAGGTGCCATTATTATCCCTATTTTACACATGATAGAACTAACAGAGATGGACTAAATGACCTGCCTAGCATTAGACAGTAAGCATCTGAGTCAATAGTGGTCCCCAGATATTTCTGACACCAAGTGCAACAAATCAGTAGAGCCAAGCTTTAATCCCATCTCAGCAAACTGTGTAATCTAGAACAAGGCATTTCATCTCTCCTACATTACCTTACATTTCGGTTAAAGGAAATGGCCTGGATGATCTCTGCAAGTACTTCCACCGTTAAAATCTTATGATTCTCTACATGTTATATATAACTATCAGTTAAACAAAATATTAAAGTAATTAGAATACCATAACCTCCAATAATTCTGACCCAGTAAAAGTTCACTTTGATAAATGTGATATGTGATGATTGACAATTACATATATAGGAAACATCTCTGGTGATTGTAGAAAGTATGCTCAATTCAGTTATACTTAATAATATTTTATCACTTAAGATACATACAAGAACACAAATATACTAACCACAAAAGTGATCAATTTCAGGAAAATAGTTATTTGTATTTAAATAATTAAGCGATTTGCTTCTTTTATGGAGAGCCAGTAGAATGTTTATTCAAAGTTATCCATTAATTTAAATGACTTAGAAAAGAAAAGAATTCGTTGTTGCTACATTTGGGGATTTTTAATGAACAAAAGCATTAAGTCGTGTTTGAGGGGACTTATTTTCATCATTTTAAATTTTGCCATTTAGATAAGCAAAATTCACAAGTATAAGTGGCTTCCTCTAGACTTAAATTTGGAAAGGGGGTTATAAACTATATTCTCATCCCTTTGACAAAAGGCACGTAGATAGGTATGCACACAAACACACACACTAGTTAATTTACTATTAGTATGTCCTTGAACAAACCACTTCAAATCTCTTGTCCTTAGCATCTTCATCTGTATATATGTACATATCAGCCTTATCAGCCTGTGATCCTGTGATTTCATTGTGCCTTGGGTGATTCAAATTACAGGATTAGCATTCTGAAAAGATATTAGAGGGTCATGTGAACACAGGTGAGTTGAAAATATTACTAAGAGAGTAATATGAGGAGCGGCTAGGTGGTGCAGTGAGTAAGAGCGCCGGCCTCGGAGTTGGGATGACCCGAGATCAGATCCGGCCTCAGAAAATGAGCACCCACACATAAATAATGACTAGCCGTGTAACCTTGAGCAAGTTACTTAACCCCAATTGCTTTAAAAATTTTTTTTTTAAAAAGAGAGTAATATGAAAAAGAAGAGAAGGGGCACAAAACAAAGCCTTTGGGAATAAGTATACAATGAATATGATAATATAAGTAAAAACAACATTAAAAGGTGAGTGAAATCAGATTGATTGCAATGACCAATCTCTGTCCCAAAGAAGAGGTGATGAAGTGTTTCTCTCCTAACAATAGAGAGGTGGGAGGTCTATATGTGCAGAATGTTACACATATTATCAGAGGTGACCATTTTATCAGTCGAATTTACTTAACTATTCCAAAGTTAGAAGGAAGGCTTGTGAATGAGAGAAAATGACTGTTAAAAAAAAGAATCAATACAATTTGAGGAGGAAAAACAGCAATGAAACTATGAAAATGATTTCAATAAGTTTTTAATAGAAATGAAAAGCAAACAGAATTATTTGATTCAAGATAGTTTTCATTTAAGCAGCCTTGGTGTTTAGGTACATGTTCAACATTCCACTTTTTGCTTCAAAAACCTTGTTACTATGAAACTTTCTAAATGATGTTTTACAAACAGACCAAGTTTCCCTAGCTTCTAACAGCTTTACTCAGCATCACAAATTCCCCTTTGCATCAGCAGCACAAAGCAGAGGTTAGAGGTTACTGAAAAAGGTGTTTGCCTTCACATAAAATTGCCTATGACTGTAAGCACTGATAAGATGCCCTAAAATAGACCATGAAACAACTGTCACAAACTTTTCCTGTCACTCTAGACAGGAGAAAGTCACAACCAAAGACTAGCTCAAACAATCCAGTGCATTATTGTTAAGCAACTTGACATTAAATGGCTAGAAAGTGTATACAGCTTGTTTGTTTCCTAAAATAGCTAAATTTCACCTTTGAAGAAAGGTCACATCCAATTCTAATAGTAAAATAATTGTGCTTTTCCTCTGGTGAAATCAAACACTATCCTGTCCAAATGAAATGTGATAATCCATTAGTTCACTGGGAAGTGTTCCTTAGAAGGCTCATGTTTACATTTTAATTAGAAAATGCTAAATTTCATTGGCCTCTAATGCTTATATGGGTCAGATTTTACTCAAATTAGATATCTAGTTATGAAAAATGAAAAAAAATCAGCTACCTGGAATTTTTGACCAAACTTCTACAACAAATGTAGTATTTATATATAATATATATGTATACATGCATATTCATATATATAACAGATATTTATGGGCAAAATATAGATATCTAGATATTAAAAGTATTACATAAAACTTAAATGAGATAACCAACAGAAGTGCTAGATACAAAACCACAAGGGGAAAACCAGGGAAAGCATGTTCTTTATGAATAATCCACATCTATATGAATGTATTATCTCAAAATCTACCACAGTTTTCCTTAAATCAATGCATGTTGTTATAACTGATATCCAGACTCTTGCCTTTACAGTCTACATGGAACACACAAAGAGGGTTTGCTCATTAATTTGTCTTAGGGAAGTATCTCATGAATACATCATGAAAAAAACAAAGTAAGGTTTGCTTCATTGAATGGGCAAATGGGGGTGTTAATCCTACAATTTAAATGTTAATGATACTTGGTTAGTAGATAGTATATGTTTGTTGATAATCTTATTACTCACCGCCCCCTTTCAGGTTAATGTTGACATTAGCCAAATTTTACTATAGCCACAATATGAAAACATGTGTCTATAATGTTCATTAAGTATTGTCTTCAATTGAAAACCATAGAGCATAAAAAATGAGATTAAACAAACAAAAAATTAAATCCTTGACTCAAAGGTGGAGGTACTTTTTAGAAAGGTGTGTGATAAAAAAAAGCACATTATATAGATCATTAGACCAAGGTGCAGTGGATAGTGCATAGGAACTAGAGTCAAGAAGACTTGAGTTCAAATGTAGCCCTAAATAATTACTTGCTCTGTTACCCTGTATGTATCATTTAACCTGTCAGTCTCAGTTTCCTCATTTGTAAAAATGGCGCTAATAATAGCACCAACCTCCCCCTGGTTTGTTGTGAGAATCAAATGAGATAGTATTTATAAGACTCTGTGTAAATCTTACAATGCTATATAAATGCAAGCTATTATTTTTATTAGCATGAGGTATCTTTTTACAGAGGCAGATTGCAACCCTTTTAAAACATAGTCTTAAAGAAGTACCCAAGATTCAGAGAGAATCTATAGCTAGGACCTAGCTATAGTTACACACTTAATAAGTATCAGAGGCAATATCTGATCTCAGGTCTTCCTGACTCTAAGTCTGACACTATCAGTTATGACATGCTTGTGTCTTTTGATCTAGGCAGCATTTGTAAAATAAAACTAGATGTCATCATTTTAATTTTGACATGGTACAAATAAAACTCTTCATCATTTCTTCAAAAACCTACTTTGAAGCCAACTTTGAGGTAAACACTGTGACCTCTACAGGCTTATGTTTAGCCATATAATTTGATAAAATCTTCTTCCTTCTCCTTTTTCAAAACAAATTGGTGCAAGAGAAACACCTAATAAAGGTTTCCCGTTCATTTACCAATTTTTAAACATTAAAAGAAGTAAAATTGCAAACACAACCAGCCTAGTCTTACATTCTAAGTAATCAAAGTATACACTAAATATATGTATGTGTGAATATATATATATGTATACAACATATCTATACATATGCAAAATTGACAGTGTTGTTTATGTGTGTATTCATATATACATATACATACATATAGATAGATATAGATATACATATATATTGTTCAAGGTATAGTTGGAGGAAACAACCCTTGAGTAGAATGTTTTATGAGTCAGATACTAGTGATTTTGTAGTGGATTGATAAGCTTGTATAGTGATGGGGAGAGGAGATGGGACTTGTGATTTCACTGGCATAGAAAACTCCTCTTTGAGAAAAGTGCCTCTAACAATTAGGTTCATCATCTTCTTTGCAACTTAAAGTCTCAGAGAGCTGCCTAGAAACACTGAAGGGTTCCTCAGGGTCACATAAGCAGTATGTGTGAGATGCAGAAATTGAACCCATATCGCCCTGGCAGCTCTCTATTCATTCTCCCACATTGCTTCTTTTATGAACTACTATATTGTCACCTAAATGTATAAATTATTGAGGTAATTGTGTCCCCTTCTACTGTATATGCATAACACTGCAAATATTCTGTAAACATGAATGTGTGTCAGTGTGGAATAGTGGAAACACCAGTGGTCTAAGACCATCAATTCAAGAAGCAGTTTTACTAATAAGCTATGTGACCTTGGGAAAATGTCTTTACCTCTCTGGGCTTCATGTTCTTTATTTCTAAAATAAAGATTTTGGATTCAATTATATCTGAGGTCCACTTTGACTTCGTGATTATATGGTTCCATGACACCTATCAATCACCAGTTCATTGAACGTGCTACCCTAGCTGGTTGTGTTTCATCTCTGTATTTTTTCATGTGAATTTTGGGGGCAGGTAGGTGGAACAAGGGATAGAGCACTGGACCTGGAGCTAGTAGGAACTGAGTTAAAATCCAGCCTAAG
The DNA here is from genome assembly GCA_011680675.1 of Gymnobelideus leadbeateri. NCBI lineage: Eukaryota > Metazoa > Chordata > Mammalia > Diprotodontia > Petauridae > Gymnobelideus > Gymnobelideus leadbeateri. Next base: position 167,346 of record WOXC01003832.1, read on the forward strand.
ACAGTTACTAGGTGTGTGACCCTGGGCAAGCAAATCACTTAACTTTGACTGCCTCAAAAAAGAAAATTATGTTTTTTTCAATGACACAGGCTCCCTAGGTTTTTTTTAATGCTTCTAATGAGGAAAAGAATGTTTTTCGCTAGAACTCTTCTTTTGAAGAATCTTCATAGCTAAACGGAGAAAGAAAATCTAGGTTCCACAAAGCTACATGCAGGTCAACATAATGGAAAAAGATGCTAATATGTAAAAAAAACATTGAATGATAATTTAAACAATGCCAAATATGTCAGAAAACATTGACTATATATCTCATAGTTCTATGGTAAATGAAAGGGAAGTCAGAGGCTGGGTTATGATTAGGGAAGGCAGGGATAGACAAATAGAGAGTATCTGGAAGGAAGACATTTCTTGCACTATGATAAGGTATATATAATCCGTCCTTTTTTGTTGCAGGTCAGAGGAAGCTGTTGATAAGAAGACATAGACTTCTTTCTTCAGCAGGTCTGGATGCTACATCTTCTATAGTCTCCTGTAGCTCAAACCCCACACTCTGCTCTATCCATCATCCCCAAAGAAAGAGGAGCATATCTGGTAGGCATGTCTTCTAACTCTTTTTCTAAGTCAACCAAAAACGTTCTGATTTCTGTTTTCCATCAGGGTCAATGGTTTCCAGGCCCTCTCCTATCAGCACTGCCCTCCCCCCCACTAAAAAAAAGGAAAACCCTCTCCAAGTGGTTACTCAATTGGGGCAGGGTGTGTGTGTGTGTGTGTGTGTGTGTGTGTGTGTGTGTGTGTGTTTTCTACCACTAGAGATAAAAGGCTTAAAATATACATCCCTGGCTGTTGCAAATCTTCAGAGTGACTAGTGGAATCATTTGATTAATTTATAGTTGTAAGTAACTGATCATTCTTGTGTTCAATTGAACACAAGAAAATAACTGGAAGGAAATTTTCAGCAAAACAAAGTAAGGAACAAAAAAGATACATTAAATATATATTACAGCAGTGTACATCTCACCCCAAACAAAAGTTGTCTGCCCATCTACTGGAATGCTGGTAAAGTGATCTATAGTTGAAAATCTTTCTGTAAATTATAGTATGTGTTTGGAACTTATTGCTAACAAAAGAAAATTTAATGAGGGGGGAATGAATGTGTAATCAAGTTCAACATAAAATATACTTTCTCTTTCCCTTGACCTTGTGACACAATCTTACCTCCCACAAATTCTTCTCCAACAGTGAGCAGGCATAACTAGTCTGGGTCTAGAGAGGAGCTATACTTTATAGATAGGAAATTTTGTTCAGTTTTTCAGTTTACCTGGCAAAGTATATTATTCTTATGAATCATAATTTTTTGTTCTCTATTCCTAAGATAATTTTTTTCTATTTTTAATAGACTGGCAACAAATAGGCTTTTAAACAATAAAAAATTGCAGGTCACCCTTGTTTATCTTCAGATGGAAGTAGAATAAGGTGAGAAAAGAGACAATCAGAAGTTGGGCCCTGAGGAATTTTCATCATGCAGCTCAGCTTTTTGTGACCTATAAAGGACTTTTTTTTCAATGTTTCAAACTTGATATAAAGGAACATCATTCCTAGGTTTGTTTTGTTTTTTTTTAATGAAGTATCACTCATGTTTTCAACTTCTCAGATAAACCTGCATCTTAGTCTGAATCTACTTCCCCATTTTGCAATTAGTCCACCTTCCACAACAAAGAAATTCAGGTGAACAATTGTTCCTCTCATTATTCTATAAATGATAATCACTGAATATCTGTTATAACTGATCTCAGGAGCTATCTAATCCAAGCTGCATCTAAACAATAACCTTTCCAACAAACTTGACAAGTGGTCATCAGCTATTATGGAAGATCCCACATGACAGGGAAATTCTAAGGCAGCCCATTCTGCTTGAGTATAAATGATTGTCAGGAAGTTGCTTTTTGTTTTTTGGGGTTTTTTTGTTCGTTTGTTCTGTTTTGCTTTTTATTCACCTCAAACCTAAATCTGCCTCTTCACAACTCTCACCCATTTCTACTAGTTGTAGCCATGAAAGACAAGCAAAGCATACTTAATCCCCTTTCTACTGGACAGCCTTTCAAATCCTTGAAGACATTATCATCTAAGTCATCTGTCACCCAGGCTCAATACATCTATTTTAGTGGTCAATCTTTATACTGGCATGAAGTCAATGGCTCTATACCACCCTGATTGCCTATATTTAGTCACTCTCCAGCTAATCTACATGTCCTGCACTAAGAAAATATGGTGTGTAAAAATCAAAACCTACTGAAACACAAATAATAACATTAATAATTCACATTAATTTAATTATTTTCTCATTATTCCATTCTTTTTTCTCCCATATTACTCTATACCAGTGGTTCTCAAACTTTGTTATGTATGACAGAGACTTTTGGCAGTCCTGTGAAGCTTATGAACCCCCACCCTCACCATAATGTTTTTAAATACATAGAATTTAGAAAGAAAAATAATAAATACAGGTAGGAAAAACAGTTTTGTTTTGTGAGTTTTTTTTTTTTATTTAAAGGCCGAAGGTTAAGAACCCCAGCATTTATCCTCAAGCTGAAGTGGATTACCTTCAGCCTTCTGAAAATGTTCTATGTTCTCTCACCTCCAATTCTTTGTAAATTTTACTTTCTGATTTTAAAATATCCTTTCTTACCTTTTTCACTAATGCTTCCCATTCTTTAGAACCCAACTAAAACATTTCCTGCACTAGGAAGCATTTATTGATTCCCCTCTTCTTTGGCCCTTAAACCTTCTTGAACTAGATTTTTTTTTTCCACTCAAATACTAAAAATACATTCAATGGGTATTAGAATTAGTGTCTGTGTTTACACCATACTACAGACAAGCCTATAAACTTCATTAGGGCAGGGACTACTGTATTATTTGATTTTGTATCTAGCCTTACACCTAACCCTTAGCTCACACGTGCACTTATCACTTGGTAAATGTTTGTTGAATTGAATTAACACATTTGATCTTTATAAGCAGGTGATGGGTAATAGAGTATCATTACCCCCCTTTTTACAAATGGGGAAAGCAAGGCTCAGAGAGGCAGATACCAAAAGTGGTAGGGAAAACATACCCTGCCTGGGAGATTTTTATAAAAGAAGTAGAAAGGATAATGTTGCTCCAAGATAATGGAGCACAAGTCAAAAGGAGTCCTAATTTAAAAAAAAATACACACATGCCTTTTTGAAATTAAATAACAATAATAATAATGTTTTATAGTTCATAAGGATCTTTCTCCACAGAAAATTCAGATGTACCAGGGTGACTAGATGGTGCAATGAATAGAGCACAGGCCCTGGAATCAGGAGGACCTGAGTTCAAATCCGGCCTCAGAAACTTAACACTTACTAGCTGTGTGACCTTGGCCAAGTAACTTAACCCCAGTTGCCCTGCCTTCCCCCCTCCAAAAAAGAAAAAAAAAAGAAAAAAATTTCAGATGTACCATTTCATGAATTAAGGGGCAGCTAGGTAGCACAGGAATTAGGAAGACCTGAGTTCAAAACCAGCCTAAAACACTTAATAGCAGTATGACCTTGGACAAGTCATTTAACTTGTTTGCCTCAGTTTCTTCAACTATAAAATGGGACTAATAATAGCACAAACCCCCCAGGGTTGTGAGGATAAAATGAGACAATATTTGTAAAGCACTTAGTTCAGCGCTTATATGCCTGGCACATAGTTGGTGCTATCTAAATGATTCCTGCTGTTAGTAACCACTACTTCTACTGCCACCATCACAAATTCTACTACTACTGCTGCTATGACCTTCTGAGAAGTAGCATGGCATAAGACAGACAGCTGACCTAAAATTCAGGACTACCTGGGCTCAAAAATCAACCTATTATGTGTACTGGCTATATGATTTTGCTTTGTGAATATCTCTTAAACTCTCTGTGTCCCAGGCAAATAACTCTAACTACAAATCACAGAACACTTAGAGAGTTTTGTTGGGAGAGGGCACTCCCTCACTTAGCATGCCCTAAATCAATGAAACCATAGGGGGAAAAAATCCCTGAGCTTGTTATAAATAAATCCAACATCATGTTATTTGACAATTCAATTAACTCTAAGAAAAAAATATTATTATTGGAATGTAAAACAAATTTTCTCATAAAAAGGTAATTTAAAAAAAAACAATTTTTAAAGTTAAGAATGTTTTCCTTTACATACCAGTTATTCTTTCAAAATTGCCTTAGAATTTATCATCAATCAACAAGCATTTAACAAAGTCTACACTGTGTGGGACACTGTGTTAGGTGCTGAAATATCAAGAAAAAAATATAAAATAGTCCCTACCCTCAGGATCATATAATCTATTAGCAGAGACCATAGCAGTGTGTGTGTGTGTGTGTGTGTGTGTGAGCGCATATACATATGCATGTGTATATATACATATATATGCATATACATATACAAACATATATGTTTATATGTATGTGTATACACACAATAATTGTGAGGTGATTTTAGGAAGAAAATCAGGAAAAGGCTCATTTAGGAGATGGTATTTGTAATAACATTAGGAATAATCATCCTGCTTCATTTGCATATGCAAAACATTATGGAGGCAGCTAGTTGGCTCAGGGGATAGAGTGTTCAGCCTGGATTCAGGAAGACCTGAATTCAAATCCAGTCTCAGTTACTAGCTGTGTGACTCTGGTCAAGTCATTTAACCTCTGCTTTGTTCCACTTGAGAAGAAAATGACAAATCATTCCAGTATCTTTGCCAAGACTTTCTACATGGGGTCACAAAGGACAGGACTCAACAACAACAACACTGCTTATACCTTATGTTGTATAACCATAAGATTAATTAAACATTAAACATTCTATACGTTTTCTTCCCTGCTGACACCCCCTCCAAGTTTGCACTACTATATACCAGGAAGTTCTAATATACCTAAAACCTAGCTTGGTCACTTGCCTTTAGGGTCAGCCATGCAAACCATTAGTTTAACAACTTTTATCAATACTTTGTCTTAAGGGCAAGGGAGATAACAGAGATGTTTACATGCTTTTGAGTAGTAAACTTCCTGGATCAAGAGCCATTGAGCACTTAGATTCTTTCTTGGTATCTCTTCATTCCAAACTTCCTTGCAGTAAACAGAATTAATCTCTTCTTCACTAATTAAAGTGTCAATAACCACAAATTAGAGATCGAGAAACATGGAATGGAAAAGCAACCCCAGAAGAAAGTATAAAAGAACAGAGATGCCAAGGAGAGATTATAACACCCATGAATGACAGGTGATGATGCTGGTCTGGAAGACCCTCCCTATTGAGAATCTAAAGGAAACAAAAACAATCGTGTCTTCCACTCAGGCATTTGTGGAATGGGAGTATCAATGGAATCAGTCTATTTCCAGTCTAAGGGTATCACACTGTCTCTAAGCAAACCTGGAAGACAGGAGCAATAATCAACCCATTAACTGAGGCTGAAATTGATGCACCATTTGATCACTGTCCAGGTGTTATAAATTAGACCCTTGTGCCTAAATCCTCAGAGTTCAAGTTAGTTGCCAAGTATTATTCGTTCTCCCTTTGCAAAATCTTATATCTATAATCCTTTCTCTTTCCATTACCATCACTCTAGTTCAAGATTTTATTTTTTCTTATTAATTATGAGCCTCCTAATGCTCTAATAGCCTCTAGTTTGTCTTCCTGCTTTGAGTCTATCCTTCTGCAATCCACCATTACATTACTTCCTAAGTAATCTTTCTATTATAGCACTTGCCTATAGGAAAAAAAAAACATAAACTCCTGATCTTGACATTCAAGGCCATCCATCATCTAGCCCACAAAAATATCTTTCCATTCCTTTCTCATATTACTCCCTTACATTTGTTCTATCCAAATGGAACAACTTCCCAATCCCAAAATTGTCCTGCCTGCCCTCTCCTACTTTTGTGTCTCTGCTCACCTGCAGAATCATGTTAAAAACCAGAAACAGGATGTCTGTGGTATGAGTAGAGAAAAAGAGAAAAATATATGAAAAAGGCTGTGGAGGTAAAATTGACAAGACCTGGCAACTTATTGGATATAAGCAATGAATGAGAGTAAAGTTATAAGGATGATTCCTGGGTCTTTCACCTGTGTGGACAGGAAAATATTGGAGTCCTCTGAAGAAATAAGGAAGCTAGAAGGAATGGTAAATTCATGGGAAGAAATAATGTTTTGTAAAAGTGAAGTTTGAAATGTTTATTGAACAATCATTTAGAGATGCCTGATGTACAATTGAAACTTTAAGGTAAAAAGATCAAAAGGGATGACGGCAGAATTTGGAGGTATGGGATTTTTCTATATGTAAATGGTATCTGAATCTATGGAAGATGATGAAATCACCATGAGAAAATCTATAGAGAGAAAAGGAAAGGGCCCAGGACAGGGCAATAGGGTGCATACACATTGGGAGTGATATATGTTTAATGATGATCCTGCAAAGGAAGCTGAAGACAGGTCTTATAGGTAGTAAGGGAAATAAGATAGAGTGATGTAAATACCCAGGGAAGATGCTGTGAAAACCCACCATTAAAGGAGTAGTCAGTAGCATCAAACATCAAACAGAAATCAAGAGGAATGAGGACTGAGAAGGAGGTCATTGGATTTAGCAATAAAATGTCAGTTGGAGACCTTGGAGACAGCCGTTTCAGTCAAGTGCTTTATACAGGGCCTGGCACATAGGAGTTATTTAATAATTTTTGATTGACTGGTTGAAGTGCAGGGGGCAGAAGCCAGATTGCAAAGAGTTGAAAAGTGAGTGGAATGAAAGGAAGTTAGAGACAATGTTTATAGGCAGCTCAAAAATGGGTAGCAAAAGGTGCTGGAAAAAAATCCTTAGGATTGTAGGTAAGGGGATAACAGGGTCAAGTAGAGTGTTTTTTTTAGTACATGTGGCACCTGAAATTATTTGTGCAGCAGAGACTGAAAATGAGAGAGAGTGGGGAGGAGGGAGGGAGACAGAGAATAAGATGGTGGAAGGGTGAAACTCCAAGAGAAGATTAGAGAGAACAAGATCAAGGACAAAAGTAGAGGTGTGTTGATCTTAGCAAGAAGGACCTCAGAGATTAAAGCAAGGAAGAGAATAAGGAATGCTTTTGAGAGGACTTAAAGTAAGGAATATCCATCTTTGTGGATAGCCTATTTTTTTAATGAGGTGAAAGAGGAGGAGAAAGTAAGGGGAATGTGGCTTTAGGGAAGAAGAAGACATCTGAAGCATTATCATGGAGAATGCAATAAAGTCAATAAGAGAAGAAAAAAAGGATTGGTAGGTGGTAGAGGACCTAGCAGCAATTTTTGTTGTTGTAGAGTTATTTCAGTTGTGTCAGAGAATTTGTGACCCCATTTTGGGGTTTTCTTGGTAAAGATACTGAAGTAGTTTATCCTGTCCTTCTCTAGATCATTTTACAGATGAGGAACTGAGGCAAACAAGATTAAGTGACTGGTCAGGGTCACAAAGCTAGAAAGTGTCCAATGCTAGATTTGAACTCATGAAGACAAGTTTTCCTGATTTCCAAATCAAACATTCTATTCCCTGTGCCACCTAGCTACACCTGGTGGTGATTACTTAATAGAAATTTGTAGTTAACCCAGTCAGCACCCAGTGGATAGAATATCACTCAGCACCTGGGGCTTCCTCATACTCTGATATATATATTCCCACTGGTGAGTTCTTTCAAAGGCCTCTATTTGGGGGATGGGCCCAGGTTGGCCATACTTTATTATGTAGCAATATAAATTCAGAAGGACATCAGCTGAAAGTTGGTGGCAAGATAAAATAATTTCTTGGGTCTCTAACTCATGAATGCAATCTGTAAAGACAGTAGGAGTTGAAGTGGGAGGCTAGGTATCTCACCATATTCAACCTGAAGATCTTAGAAGGCACCCTAAAAAAATCACATACTTGTGGAGAAATGAAATATAAGATTTGCTTTAAAATATTCATTACAACCAAATTCCCAAGGCTATGATACATCATACTCATAACAGCATGATGTATTATTGCCTTTAATAGGAGTAACTCAATAAAAATGTTTAAATAGAAAAAAATGGCCCTTAAAATGGGAATGGGCTTGAATTTTACTCATTGTTTTATCCATATTTGAGATCACACATAATTTTTTTAAATAATAAGAATGTTTTCTCTCCCCTCCCATTTATACAGTTCTGCAAGAGATTTGAAATAACTGCAAATATATTTCTGAACACACAAGATTCACCAAGGGTTTCCCCAAATTCCTCAGAGAATTTGTTGCCTTCCTTGAAATTCTTCTGGGAAGATCTGTTCCTCAGGGTATTTCTCAGGGTGAAAATCCCCAACAGGTAAAGGTGGATGTGGCCAATGGAAGCTTTGGCTCCAGAGTTGATATCTCTCACCTCTCGGGACTTCCTGTTCATACTTCATCAGCAAGATGCTAGCACTAGCAGTGAGGAAAATTGTAAGAGTCAAAACGGTAGCATTGCTGACCCAACATATAACTAGTAAGTGTTTAGTACGTTGGCTATCCCTATTAGCTAACTCATTCTACAACTTACACATGCTATTTCCAATTAGCTACTTTTTTTAAAGGAACAGTTTCTCTAAGGTATTTATTTTTTCTTCTTGATATTAATGTTGTCTTTCATCACCTAATTCAAGAATCACTCATATATATATATATATATATATATATATATATATATATATAATTTACCTTACTCTCACTATATCATAAATACTACTTAAGAAGCCACACATCTACAAAGTTAAAACTATCTAGCCCTCAAACTTCCCACTTTCACTTAAAGTACTTGGATTATAGGCAATCAGGGTTAAGTGACTTGCCCAAAGTCACATGGCTAGTAAGTGTGCCAAGTGTTTGAGGCCAGATTTGAACTCAGGTCTTCCCGGTGCTCTATTAATTGCACCACCTAGCCACCCGAAGTACTTGGAATATTGAGGTAAATGACCATTTTTTTATTTGAATTCTTCAACTATTTGAACTAGGTAGCACAGTGTATAAAATGTTGGACATGAAATCAAGAATTTCTGAGTTTGATTCCTATCTCAGATATGATCTATATGACCCTGAGTAAGTCACTTAACTTGATTCCACCTCATTTTCCCCATTTGTAAAAGGGGATAATAATAGTAATTATGTCACAGAGTTGTTGTGATAATCACTCAGTCAGTCAATAAACATTTATTGCTAACTATGAATCAGGAGTTATGTTAAGTGATGTGAATTCAAAATAAAAACATAAAAGTCCTTATTCTCGAGGAGTTCACAATTTAACAGGGATGACAACATGCAGATAACTGTACAAACAAGCTATACACAGGATAAATTGAAAATAATCAACAGAACAAATATACTATAGTTACAGAGGATTAGGAAAGCCTTCCTATAGAAGGTAGGATTTTAACTGGGACTTGAAAGAAGCAAATGTTAGGATGGAGAGTATTTCAGCCATGGGAGACAAAAAGAGAAAACTGTCTACTGTCGGGACGTGGAGTGTCTTGTGCCAGGAACAGAAAGGAGGGCAGAGTCATTGTATCGAGGAATGTTTGTGTGCATGTGTGTGTGTGCATGTGCATGTGTGAGTGTGTGTGAATACATATACATATATAGTACTTTGCAAATCTTAAAACATTATATAAATTATATTATTGTTTATCATTATTGCTGTGGTTATTATTGTTTTGTGACTATTATTATTATCTTTCCTTCTATCATATTTACACATGGCATATATGTATTCTCATTGAAAAGACAATGTTAGTAAATTTGAATTTCTCTCCTAGTCCCCTTCAATCAAATAGTTCTCTTCTATTATTCTTCTCTCTTAATAATATTGAAGACCTATCAAGGCATCTTTGTATCCTGGATTAAGAGTTGTCCTGACAGCCAAGGAGATCTTGGTTCAAGTCCTGTCTGATACCTATTGGTTTTTGACCCTGGAAAAGTGAAAACCTATAGACAAATTTCTAAGAATAAAAATTGTGGATAAAGTGTTAAACTGCATGGCAAAGGATACTCCTTACTGAGAGCTTGCAACACCAAAGAAGTCACAAATCTAGTTGCTATAATTTGACTGGTATGTATATAGATAGCATTTAGACTGATAGTAACCCAATAGGAAATAACATTTTCATATAAGGATTTTTTTGGGGGGGCTGCCCCAACATCTGAGGTCAAACTTTGAAAGTTATTTTCCCTGATTTTTCTCAAAGTCTCTAATTCCTTCATATGAACCTGGATTTGATAAAGGCTATATGCTAGTGCCACAGTGGATAAAGTGCCTAGCCTGGAGTCAGGAACTAGCCTGCCTAAATTCAAATCTGGCCTCAGAAATTTACTAGCTGTGTGACCCTGGGCAAGTCACTTAGGCCTGTTTACTTCAGTTTCACTATTTGGAAAATAAACTGGAGAAAGAAATGGCAAACCAGTCAGTATCTTTGCCAAGAAAATCCCAAATGGGGTCCAAATGAGTTGAAGACAACTTGAAACAACTCAACAATAACAATGTGTACTAGTAACTGAATTTAGCTACAGTACATAGCATAAAGAAAAGTATACAAAAAGAGCAAAATAATTATATTTGAGAAGTATATTTACTCTAAATACGTCCCTTTAGTTATATTAGGATAATATTAATCAATGAATATTTTTGCTGTTCTATTTTGCAAGCTTCTTTTTTCCCAAAAGTTTCTTTTACACTCAAATCCCAGAAAACAAATAGCAAATAAAAAAAGAAATAAAAACACATCATACACTGAAATATTGAAACCAATACAAAGTTAGAAAGAAATAAAAGCACGTCATGTGCATAGCAGAACATGAGAGGATTCAAAAGATGGAACAATAAACTTTCATTTCAAGAAAGCCTAAGTGATGAATAATACTACTTGTGTTGAGAATTGTCCAGCTTTTCTTTGCTTCCTTACGAATTCTCTTTTGTTCTCTGCTGTGCACTTTTTTACTTTGTTCTTTTTCCCCCTCCCTCCAAACCCCCAGAAAGCCACAATAAAGTTTAGATATGTTTCTCTATAGCTACAGATATATAAATACATATAGAGACATATACTTTCTCAAACATATTCTACTCCTGACCTTTGTTTTTTATGTATGATTATATTTCTTGTTTCCTAACTTATTTCCTGCTGTTCTAGTTTACATCTTTTTATGAGTAAGACTTAATTCCACACATTAGGATATCCAAGTCTATCAGTCTCAATACTCTACAGATTCAATTCAATCCAACCAATCACTTACTAACCATGTGCAATATATGAGTCACTGTTCTAGGCTGACAGATACAAATATAAAGAGGAAACTGTTCTGCCATCAATGACCTTAACCTTCTATCAGCAGTGTCCCAAATAAACACATCTAAGGAAATCAAGACAGTGAGTGTACTACAGTGAAAATATTGCTGGATTTGGGATCAGAGGAGTAAAGTTTGAATCCTGGCACTATCATTTCCTAACTGTATGATTCTGGACAACTAAATTCAACTTGTATTCACTATTTACTATGTGCCAGGTTTTGATAAATAGAAACAAAAGTTATACAGTTCCTGTGCTCAAGGAAACTTATGGTCTATCATCAAGTCACTTAATTTTTTTCTCTGAGTTTTCTCCTTCATAAAAAAAGGGGGATTGGACTAGGTGCCCTTTAAATTCCTTTCTAACTCTGTCTAGGTAGGATTTTAGAATCATAAGGAATATAAGAAATTTTAAGGAAGGAGAGTACACTAACAGTTGGGGGAAATTAGGAAAGGCCATGTGAAGGAAGGGGAAGTTTATTTGAACCCTGAAGGAAGATATCTATCTATCTATCTATCTATCTATCTATCTATCTATCTATCTATCTATATCTATAACTATATCTATCTATCTATCTATCTATCTATCTATCTATCTATATATATATATATATATTTCCCCAGATATATGGGATGGAAAACCTGGGCAAAGTCACAGAGATGTTTTATGGTTACTGAATTAAGTTAATACAATGTTAATTAATTTGAATTTGAAGACCACTTTTTGTATTGGCAAGTAAGCAGGTACTTAGCACTTAGTACCTAATCAAACCTCTATGAAAGAAACAGAAGGTAGGAACCCCTATTTCTGATGTAACAGGAAGGGGTTGGCTGAAACAGGAAGTAGCTAATGCTGTGTGTATGTAAGGAAAAGCCCCAGAGAAGAAGGGTAAGAATTTCTTGGGATCAGCATCTGGAGGCAGAGCAGCTGCAGAAGAGAAATGAGAATCGAGAACCGAGTCAGGATTTCCTGAGAACTTGTGGTGGCAGAGCTTCTTCTGAAGAGGAACCCAGGAGGCTGAAAAGGAGCCCAGGAGCCCCTCTCCCCCCACCCTCCCGCCAAGGCTGGATAAGGTGATTCTGATTTTTTGAAAGAGCTGCAGAAGACTGAGGAAGCATGACCAAGATGCTAAGACTTTGTGGCTTGGTTGAGTCTTGAAATCCCGGGAACAGAAATTGTGAAGGATTTGAGATGGACTGGACCCTGTGAACTTCAGTGTGGAGCAGGACTTACATGGACAAGGAACTGGGAGCTGTCTGCCTTGAATCCAGGTGACTGATTGGTGGATTCATGTAGGAGTTGCCTTAAGAGGCAAGATGAAAAGACCTCTCAATGGGTATTGAGTAGTGATGAAACTGTAGTTTGCTAGTGATCTGGGGTGGAGGGTCTTTGCATTTTCTAATGATTAATGATACTGAGTAATTGATTGCTGAATAAGTGACTGATTGAGTTAACTTTGTGTGCCCCATGAGTAGAAGACTTTGACTATTGTACTTTGAGATGATTGTTATTTGTTCAAAAATTTGTGACCACTATGGTGGAAACTATGTGGCCATTTTAATGATAAACTGTTATGAATACTATATTGTGATTTTCTGTTATAAGTTGTAATATTGTGAATGCTGTACCTGGATTTTCTGTGAATGTTTTGCTATGATTTGTTACTGAATGAATAGAGTGTTTACTATACTGTGTAATCAGAAGCTTGAAAGCTGTTCACAGCAGCAGTCCTCTGGAAAGCTGCTTGTGCATGGATTTACAGATAACAGACCAGTTTATCTGAAACATGGTATATGAATAGGAATAATATACAATATGTCTGAAAAGGTAGGTTAGCACCAGAAGGCTGAAGGCTTTAAATGACATTCTGGGTTTATATTTTATCTGAGATTTCATTAGGGAATGGCTGAAGATATTTGACAAAAAAAGGTGATGTGGTCAGAACTGTGCATTAGGGAAATTATTTTAGCAATTCTATAGAGGATGGGTTGGAGCAAGAACAGACTAGAAGCAGAAAGACCAATTTGGAGGCCATTGCTATAGTTTGACCAGAGATGATGAGGATCTGAATTAGGTAGTGGCAGTGTGCATGAAGAGGAGCTGTATTGAGAAGTCTTGTGACAATAGAAATGACAAACCTAAGAAACTGATAGGAAAAAGGAAGAAAAAGGGAGAAGAATCCAAGATAACTCTGATGTTTACATCATTTAAAAGTTGGACAAAACAGTTTCAATCAAGTGACAGTACCTCAAATCAGACTTCAAGGAATTAAGAAGCAAAAAGGAATTAAGGAAGTAGAAGAAACAAGTTCAGGCAACATTTTCTGAGTTTGGCTCTGCATTTGCCTTTTGATCAGGAGGATACAATTTGTAGCCCATTGGAGCAATCATCTTCTAATTGGAACTCTTACAATAACAAAATATTTCTATGCCTTTTTAGGAGTTATGAATTAGAACACAAAGGAGACAAAGTAGTATGCTAAGTTCTACTGTAGCAAGATACTTCATAACATTGAAACATAACTTGCATGATCATTGGGCTTACAGAAGACTGACAGTGTTGCCATTCTTCTGTGGGGCTGAATAGAGTGTTATTGACCAGCAGTGTTGCCCACACTGTATTTATGAGAAGACTGATTGTGACATTGGTAAAGATATGGGATGACAGGCTTCACTGGTGAAAAATTCAATTAGACTACTGGAAAAGTTTAACAGCTGAGTAGGCTGTTTTTCAGTGCAAACAGATGGCAATGATTTTTAGGCAAAAGGGATGGCATATTTTTGTGGAATATGATAACACCCTAAACTTGATTCTAACTGAAGAAAGGTAATATAACCAACTTCTGGTCTTTTTTTTTTTTAAACAAGTGCCTTTTGTCTAGGTACTAGTTTGTGACAGGTATTTGAATCAGTGTGAGTCTGACAAAATCAGGTATAGTTAAATTGCAAGCATGTTGAGATTCTTGACAAGAGACACAGAAATGCAAAGTTACAGGAAACAAGATCTTAAAAATGAAAAATGAAAATGAAATGAAAAAGTCTTCCTTGGTTCAGTAAAATCCTTGTTCCAGCAAGGAAAATACCTTTCAAATGTCACTGACTTTCATACATCACCTTATATAGTTTAATTTCCTACTCCTAAATATCCCACAGTGTTTCCAGCAGAGTCCTTGTGGTATCCAGGACACTGATTCAAGCATGCCTTGTGGTCATTGCTCTCTCCTGTTATTTGCCTACAATGAGCTCTCCAATAATTAGGGCTGAATACACTGCACTTTTTAAAATTAAACCAAGCCTCTGGGAAAGAATCATGGAAATAGCTGGTTAAAGGACATCCAGGCAATTAACAAGTATGATAAAGTTAAAAATTAAAGATGCCAAAGTAGGTTAAGAGCTTTTTTTTTCTTTTTCTCACCCCAGCCTCCTCCACCCACCAATGTTATATGTTAGTACCTAGGATTCTTTCCATCAGCTTGATAACAAGAGGAAAAAAAAGAAGGAACAGAGGAAGGCAGAGAAGGAGGAAAGAAGAAAGTAACAAAAGGGGAGGGAAAAGAGGAAGTAAAATACATAAAGAACAATATAGATTCCATGTTTCAATTAATTCAGATTTGATTTAATTAGCTTACAAAAGACTTTTTTTTTCCCTAGGTTCCACACATGGAATTGTAAATGCTGCTGGACATATCCAGCCGATACAAATTTACAGAAAAAACTCAGACAACCCTATCCTCTTGGGAGAGACACTGATTTAAGTTCATTAAAAACATAACAAACCTCTAAATGGAAATGGATTATGCATTTAAAGATCTTCACAATCTGATGTTAACCAAACTTTCCAGTTCTTTTTTGTCCCTCTCAACACTCTGTACTTCAACCCAACTAAATTATTTAACATTCCCCATACATGTCTTTCCATCTCCCACCACCCCCATGCCCTAACACATATTGTCCCTTAGACATAGAATATCCTCCCTCCTCACTGTCACCTTTTGTAATTCATAGCACCCTTCAAGGCTCAGTTCAAATGCTGCCTCCCACATTACACCTTTTCTGATCCACACCTCCCAAGCTGTTATTGCTCTCCCCACACCACAAGTTACTTTGCGTTATGTATACATACATATGAACACATATGTGTATATATGTGTATGTGTATACATATGTATACACATACACATATAAAATTTATCTTTATAAATGTTTCTACTGAATAGAATATAACTTTTGTGGGCAAGGATGTTTTCATTTTTTATTTTACATTCCCAGGCCCTTCATAATGCCTGGCACATAGTAGGTATTTACTAAATGTATGTTGAATAATTGCTTGTCTATAAGCAAACTAAAGGGGAAAAAAAGTAAATGCCACACACCTTTAATAAACTTTTCTCAAAGACACAAAAATGCAAACTTTGAGAAAATGTTTCTACAAGCTACGCATATCACATTTTATGGGTTTTTAAATCTAGAGTTGGAAGGGTTTTAAAATAAAATTTAGCCATGTACCAAATTTTTCTCTTTTTTTCAACATTGTAATCTACATTATCATTAATAGCTATAATAAATAGATTAAAAATTACTTATGTCAGGGTCAACTATATCCCTTCCATTAACTTTATATAAGAAACTATAATTTGGGTACAGTCTTTATCAGTGTTTTCCTGTTACTGTTTTGCTGTTAATAGGGTTTAGCACTGAATTATTTGGAATGGAAGTGAGTTATCTTGAATAGCTTGCAGATAATTGTTTTCTTTTAAATGTTCTTGTCTCTGAAAATGTAGACCTTTCCTTATATATATGTATTATTATATATTATTATATATTTCCTTATTATATCTGTGGAGATAGTCTATAAATTTCTTCTTTGCTATGAAACAGAATTATAAACTTGAATGGTAATGCAAATCAGGAAAGATCATGGGGGGAAAATGAGATAATACCATATTCGAAAACCATGTCATTCTTCATTTCCTTGCCATAAGGAATAGAGTTATTCTTTTCACTTTATTCTGCTAAAGACAACATTAGTTCCCCAAAAGCAATGAAACTCTTGCAATTTTCTGAAGAGGTTATAAGAAGAGATACAGCACAAGGTATTCACAGCAACTATACTGTAATCCCCAAAACCTCTCATAGGAAAAGAATCAATTTGATGCCTCTCAAAAATAATTTCTTTTTTCAGCCTCAAAGAAGCAAAAGCTATTAATATTCCCAAACACATACATAATTGCAAGGTTAAAAAGAAAAGCAGTTGTTAAAATGTTTGTGTATATTGGGTTTTATCTACAGGATACATAGCTATGGAGTCTGTTTGATGAAGGGAAGGGTGAAATCACCCAAACTAGACATTTCGTAGCAAATTGGTAAAACAAAACTGATTAAGTGAATCTTTCAGCATCTAAATGGATCTTTTGACATTCATAGACCAGTCAGTCCATATTTCCCATTCCCTAGGTTCCAAAAAAGTAATTTAGTTTCTCCAATTTGCTCATATCCATGAAGATCACAACTGATTTACATTCTTTTTACAAAAGTAAACATGTCTAAATAAACTGATAGAAAATTTAAAATGAACTATTAGTATTTTCCCTAATATATTTTAGAAATATTAAATGTGTGTGAAAATATATGGTATTTTTCTCTTAATAAAATAATTAGTTCTCCACCCTGTTGATAGTTCTCTTCCAGTTTTGTTTTGTTTTTGTTATGTCAAAAGACATCTTCGAGGGTTACAAACTGTTCTCTCCTTTTCATAAATTATAGATGCATAGGAATCTCCTTAGGCCTGTGACTTTTTGTTTTGTTTTTTTGCTTTTTGGTGGGGAGAAGGTAGGGCAATTGGGGTTAAGTGACTTGCCCAAAGTTACATGGCTGGTTTTTTTGTGTTAAGTGTTGGAGGTCAGATGTGAACTCAGGTCCTCCTGACTCCAGGGCCGCTGCTCTATTCACCGCATCACCCATCTTCTTCATATGATTCATAAGACAATACCTCTTGAAACATTATTGTATTGTGCTATAGTTTTTTTACATATGATCAGGCAGTAGTTGAAAATAATGGTGAGGTAGTTACTTTGTCTTTCCTCAATGGTACTCATTGACACTTTTTAAGCACTCTCCATTCTTATGCTATCTCTAACACCTATAAACTTATTTACCCTAAAACAAGTGACAGATGATAACTTACAACATTCATCTTAGAGGAATTTGAATTTGAATGGGGCTCAAATACTTTAGGCAAGTATAAATTTCTACTTATGGAAATTCAGATATTAGCAATATGCTTGCAGAGTAATTTTGAGTTCATCCTCCAAATAATATGATTTAAAAGATACCTATTTCAAAGACAAGTCAGGCATCACATTCTAATGTAATAGAAAGTCAATAATGACCTCAATCATGATCATATAATCATATAATACAGAAAAATAAGGATTTGAGTCAGGAATCCATTACTCTGTGATAATAAACAATTTACTTAACCTCTTTGTCTCTAGTTTCTCTGTATATCTGTAAAATAATGCCATTTAATCAGATGATCTCTTAAGTTTCTTTTCATATCTAAATCCTAAAAAGGCATATCATTTTGGATTCTATGGACAAAAATAATTCTGCATTATGTAATTCTTTAATCATTAGTAAATTGTAACACATTACCAATGGAGGATTATGCAAGATACATGGTATAAAGGATTCTATTAGAAAATGTTTTAATCAGAAAAGAATATAAGATGAGAACAAGGGTTCTTTGATGGAAAATATCTCATTGCTATAAATAATTATCAAGAGATCTTAAGGAAGACTATCAATGGGTTAGGTGGACCTTCTATGGGGGATTTATTAGAACTTATGGACAAGAGCTGAATGGGCCTAAGGGAATGGATGGGCCTAAGCTACATCATTCATTGAAAAATACATGTAAGTGAAATCAGAGATGCATTAAAAGAGCGAAGAATTGTGTGAAGCTTCTCCGAGTGAACATGTGTCTAAAGCCCTAATTATTAGTTTCTTATTTTGTATTTCAGACCTTCTATCAAATTACTTTGAATTCCAAACAAAAAAAAATAAATTGTTGTTGTTCAGTCATGTCAACTCTTCATGACCCCATTTGGGGTTTTCTTAGCAAAGATACTGGAGTGGTTTACTATTTCCTTCTCCAGCTCATTTTACAGATGAGGAAACTAAGATAAACAGTGTTAAATGACTTGCCCAGCATCACACAGCTAGTAAGTGTCTGAGATCACATTTGAACTTAGGTCTTCCTGACTTCAGAAATAGTGTTCTATCCACTGCAATACCTACCTGAGCAAATGAAATATTTCCTCCCCAGTAACTTTCAGGTTTCACGATTAATTGAGTCAAAAAAATCAAGAGACATGGTTTCTCAAAATTGGGCTACAGTCTCTCCTTAACAGATTATGAAATCTTTAATATCAGGAACCATTTCTTATTTATATTTATATCCCATATCAAGGGATATCAACAAAGTAGGTAGCCAAAAAGTATATTGAATTAAATAAAGTTAATGTAGCCTCTATGATATTTGTCCTTCAGTCACTGAGCTACTTATTTTAGAAAAAATCAGTCCTTAGTTACAAGCTTCTACTGGATCTTTTCCTTATCTTTAACTATTTATCTCTAGAACACTCCAAATTCCATAGACATCATTTTAGTCATCTCAGTTTCTAAAGAAGTAGCCAAAAATCATACCAAAGGTGATATAATATCTATTCCAAACTATAATGTATACCATTATGCTGAATTTCATATTTCCCTAAACTTGAATAATATTTTAAAAATTATTTTTTCCAAAGGCTTCAGAGTATTTACTACCATCTACTCCAAATTAGAATTTATAGAGTTTTCCTATTCACTATTTCATTAGGAATGTGAGTGGGTCATGTGAGTATTATTAATCCCATTTTACAGACAAGAAAACAGAGAGACCAAGTTATTTTCCTAAAATAAAATAGCTAGTAAGAGAAGGAATTGATACTAGCATACAAATCTCCTAATTCCATTTCCAAGTTATTTTCCCTTCTATTTCGTGATCTCCCATGTGTAGCGCCAATGCAATATTCAAGGAGCCAACAGTCACTATAAATATACCTGCACAGTGATTGATCACAAAATATAACAGACTCTCCATGTGTAAGACAGAAGCAAAACATTTATTCAGACACCAGAAAACCAAATCCCAACACCAGGAAACCAAATCCATCATAGCAACACTTAAGTTAATGCACCACAACATAACAGAGAGCCACACCATCCTTCAGCCTTCCCACAAACTAACACAAACCTAGATGTCACAAAAGGTGACAAACACCATCATTTACTCACAAGCCTAACTGCCTCCCTCAGAGGCATCCTCTCCTCCCTACAGTCTCTAGGTGTTCTGATGTCCAGCTTCCTGTGGGCTCTGCTCCATCCTTCAGCAAACTCCTCCCACAGCAGGCTCAATGTGATTACATTCAGCCTATTAGGGTGGCAGGGTATATCTTCAAAGTAGGGAAGGTCTTCAAATTCCCTTAGGCTTATTAAAAAGCAGGGAAGATCTTCAAATTACCATTACCATTACATCAGATTAATGAGAAGAAAGTCAATTTATTTGTGTCAAGTAGTGAGTAAAATTGGACAATACATGAATGGCACAATAGAATACAATAAATTGATAAATTTTGAGTTAACAGAGGGAATTTTGAAGGGCATTTGATGTGGTTTTCAGCTACTTAGAAATATTACTTCTTTAAACTAACATTAAAAATTGTCTACATCATTAAATTAAAATATAACTTTGCTGAAATGAAGGAATGTGAAGAGAACGTGATAAAAATTTAGATTAAAAATACTTTAATATTCCAAAAAACTGATTTCATCAGGACAAATACAACTTTTACCAATGCAGGTCAAAATCTCTCTGACTTTTTAGACTGTCTTTGAGAAACGCTATGACAAAAAAAAAAATCAGAGACTTGTGGTCAATTTCAAGGATGAGGCTCTCACAATATATCTAGGTTAGTTTTTAAACAGTAAGATTAAATACACTTCACATTTTTGTCCAAAGTGATTTGTGAAAGTTTAATATTTTAACACTCCAAAAACAAGAATAAAGACAGACCTATCATATATACATTTTCCAAATGGACTAGTAAGAAGAAAGTCACATGTATATAATAAACTACTTGGATTGATGTTTTGTCTCATGTAGAATGGAACACCTAATACATGAGTGTTTTAGGCTATAGTTAAGGTTTCTGCTGATTATACTAATGGGTTTTCTTTTTTCCCCTTTGCTTAAACAACGATTGTCATTTATGGGATGATTTAACATTACAAAGCACTTTGTATATTTTATTATACTTGATCCTCACAACAGTCCTGTTAAGTGCTATTATAGCTAGGTCCTCTTTAGTGAGAATAATGAATTACCTGAAGTGGCTTATATTAATATTACATAAAATAATGACATCTGATTCCAATACAATGGAAATATATAAATCCCTCACTTTTGAAGAATTCCTTATTTGCCCTAATTGGAACCTCCCATATTATCAACCCCATTTTACAGATGAAGCTGAAAATGTTTAAATGATTTCTTCAGGGTTATAGCACTTACAAGTATCTGAAACAATATGTAAAGCTAGGGAGGTCACCCTGATTCCAGGTCAATATTCTATCCACTCCACTTTGCTGCCTTTGGATTCTAACTCCTCAAGATCTGGGTCTCTCTAGTCTTTCATCTTTGTATCTCTAATTCCTGGCACAATGCCTAGAACATGGTAGGCAATTAAGAAATGTTTGTTGAATTGAGTTGAAGGGAAAGCAGTAACATTGACATGTACATTGTGATGGGTTATCAAAATGATGTCCTTTATTTTCTATCACCATGTATGTAGATTTACCTAGTCATTTTTTTTTAATGGATGAGGTCAAATTTCAGAAGTGAATTTATTTTGTTTGAACCATCAGGATCAGCCTCTTCTTGGACAAGCACTGTTAATTTTATCCTGTGAATTTTTTGGCAGTGTTCACAAAGCATTTACATTTTTGAAAGATACATAATCTGCCTCTTGTCTTTCTCATGTATTACACAAACAGCTTGAATTTATCGAATGTCTTTCCTCTAGGGAACTTCAGCTGCTTGATACATTATTTCCATTTTCCTAACAGCAGCCACGTGAGGTAAGAAGCAATTAGGTATTATTATCCCTATATTCAGAATAAGCAAATTGAGACTCTAAGAGGATGAGTAATTTCCCCAAGGTCTCAAAGTTAGTCTGAGGAAACACAGGGACTAGAACTCTGATCTGAGTATAGCCCATAGTTAATTCTAAAGAAGTGTGACTCAAGACTGACAAATAAGACTAGTAATCACGTGTGTCAAACTACTTTGTCAAACAAATCTGTGCATTATTACTAACAGATCTATGTAAGCTGGATTTGTGCATATATACACATATTGCATACAAGTTTTCATCATTTTGCTGAACTAATTTTAAAGAGACAGTTCATTTTAAATCCTACTTATATTCCTACTACCTGTATGAACCTGGTTAAGTCACATCCTCTCTGAACCTAAATTTTTTCATCTTTAAAATGAGGTGGTTGGACTTGATGACCTTTAATATACCTCACAACTCTAAATGTATGAGCCAACAAACCTATGAAGTGATCGATGTATAAGACAAAATGTCTGAAAAATATGGAATAATAATCTAGTGAATCTGAATAGAACAGTTTTTTTTGTTCTTCCCATTGCCCAAATTAATCAGATAATGGTTCAACCATCTTTGCTTTGACTGTGTTAATCCAACATTTATATTCGTCTCATTTTTAGATAGAAGCCTGAGTTACAAAGTGTTAGATAATTACACAGATTTCCCTTGAAAGTACTAAGAGTTTTTGTTTTGTTTTGTTTTACAGGTCACACAAATGGAAGGGAAAAATAATTGAACAAATTGCAGGGCCTTGGAAATTTTGCTCAGAACATGACAGAGGCTCCCAGAGTATAAGTGAAAAATGAAAATTTTCTCTAAGTCTCTGAACACCTAATGGTAGGCTTCAAATCAAATTTTCTCCACTAAGAAATTTATTTTTAGAAGTGAAACTCAAGTGTCTAGTGCAACTTAAAATAATACATGCAGTTTTTTTTCCCTCATTACCCTTAAATGTGCTCATAAAATATATGGTATCCACCTAATTCATATATTGCCATTTATTTACTCTGGAATATAAAGTAGGAGTGAATGCTACAGTTTTCTGTTCAATTCTCATGTTTCTCTCTCTCTCTCCCTCTATCCCTCTCTCTCCTTCTCTCTCTCTTTCTCTCATTAGTAATCTGATATAATATATCTTATTATAATTGCTTCTATTTGCCACTTAATAGTGGCAAAATTTCTTGTTTTTAAGTAATAGAAAAGCCAGAAGGATTTTCATGAACAGAACATTGGCAGAGGAATTATTCTAATTTTGCCAAAATACTTCACCTGTTTAGGTCTCAGTTTCCTCACCCTGTATAGTGAAGAGGTTGGAGCAGATCAAGAGTTCTTCACTTTCTTGCATTATGACCCTTTTGAAAGTCTAGTGAATTCTGTCCTTTTCAGAATAATGCTTTTGAGAACATTAAAAAAGAAAATCAATTATATCAAGATATAATTTTTTTAAGTTCATTGACTCCAGAATAAGAACCTTTGGCCTAGATAATCTCTAAATGCACTTGACTTCAGTAATCAAGTAAATACATATCATAAAATTAAAATACATTCCACCAATACATTGGGATTATTTTAAAATTTTAGTTTTTGAAATAAAAGTTTATATATGACAAAATTCTATCTTTCAAATGTAATCTTGTGATAAGTCTTCATTTTAACCAATTTTCCACATTTTTTTTTTAAAAAGGAGAGACACCTGTTGGTGGAAAATTTAACCAAGAAAAAAGTTTTTGAAAGTATTTTTTAATGAGCTGTCACTCTACTATAAGTAATCATTTGGTATAACTACAATGACAACTTAGGCCATTTAACTGTTTTTAACTAGTTAGTGTATTATTGAGATTCCCCATAACAGAGTATTAACTATGAACCAATGTAAGCACTATATCCTTCACTGAACATTTTAGTTTAATTGAATTAAATACATAATGCATTATTTTTTCTTGTATTGTCAATAAATTCAATGACTTTAATCACTTGTTTAAATTGTGAGTAAGAATATTAAAATTCTAGGAAGACAAAAACTTGTGCAGGCTTCCACCCCCAGTAATCTAAGCTGTATAGGAAGAAAATGAAAGGAAGTATTCCAGAGAATTGACTGAATGCATTCAGTGCAAAGACAATATAACAGTTGGCTAATTAGACCTTAAACCCCAGAAGGTTGAATTGTTTTCTTGTGAGAGGCTCCTGGAAAAAAAAAAGTGGTCCCTTTATGACTGAGCTGCATAATATAGGTGGAACTTCCTTTCCCTGACGCACACACCAGTGATGGAGAATTCCAGCATTAACACAGAATTGGCCATGATACAAAACAGAATCAGAGTGCCAGAAATGGTGGCAACATGCTTCAGGAAGTGAATCATAGCCTCTGGAGTGTTTGTGTAGTACACAATAAGCTTTTCACACCCGAGTTCATACTAGTTAATGAAAGGCACTGGAGGGAGTTAAGAAGTTATGACATCAGTCTACCTACCTTATCAGAACACAATTTGTCAGCCTGACATGATTCAAAGGATTTTTAATTTAAAATATCTACATGCTATCCAACATAGTAATGGGCTTCCAGAAATTCCAATGGCCATCACAGAGTCACCAGAGAATTGGCAATGGTCAAAAACAAATTTATTTGTATAAATATTGCAATCCATTTGAAATATCAGAGTATCTATCATAACAGTTCAGGATTAAAGAACTTAAAACATGGTATAACCTATTGTACAAAAACAACTACAAAATGAATATTTCAACTGATTAATCAGCTCTCAGTTTCTTATAAATAAAACATTAAGATATCAGATAAATTGTCTAGTTTTTATTTAGTTATCATCATAGCAACCTAATCTGCAACTTCCCTTGCATTTAGAGGGGAAGGGGACAGGCCATGCTAGCATCATTTGTCTGATGTTTACAGAGGGAAAAGGGAACCTCTTCTGCCCTACTTGTATGTTGGAAAGGATCACCTGTCAGACACAGAATTTGCACTCTCAGATTCTCCAGATATGGAATAAAAGAACTAGCTACTCCCACTTAACAGTATGTGTACAGCTATATCATCCCCTGTTGTCACAGATGAAAGTATATCAGATGTATGAATGGCAAAAATCCTTATCCAAATGTGCATTGTCAGATTTTTTAGTATATCCATATTAATTTTCTGCAGCACATCCTAGAACAAGAGGACTGTGGCACATAAAACAGTGTTCAATGTCCATTAAGATTGAGGGTCATGGTCTCCCCCTGCCATTTAAATGGGACACAAAATATACAAGTACATAGTCTTTATGTCTCATCAGTCCTCACTGGCAAGATTATTGACTTGTTAAACTTCATTATTCTCATTGTTTAAATTACTTCATGGTAGTAAGTTAAACATTTAAGAAACCATATTAATGCATTTTCCTATTAGTTTTATTTATTACTAAGGAATATAAAGTACTAAGAAGAAGGCCTTACAATTTACCATGTTGGTCTTTTATTCAGGACCTATTCAACTTTCATTTTTTAAATAACTGGTGCTACAAGACACTCTAAAGTTTAATGGTACATTATTGTATTATCACAGGTATTAATTATCTGGAGGGAGAGATTTAAAAAATGAATTATTTATCAATGTTTGGCAAAAAGGTAGACAGTTGAAAGCATTTTGGAAGAATGTGTTGAAGTATCATGTGACTTTTATATTTCAAATAATCATAAATAATTATTCACATAATTATACCTTCAGCTATTTTTCCTCCTTACTATATAGTGCTAACCTACATTATAAGTCAATATCAAAGATGTTCAATTGAAATCTTAATAGTAATGATTATTTATTTAATGAAAATCCACAGAAAATGACAGCTTTTTCCATTTAATCTGAGAGAAAACTACCTAATCCAGAATCTGACATTGATTTTTTTCCACAGCTAGATGCAGATACTCTGTAAGTAAGTTGTAATAAAGACACATTATTATTCCATTTATTTAAGTAAAAGTTGCTGCCATTATTGTACTGGAAAAGTTCCCTTTTGTAATAGACATTTCAAAACAAATTAGAAAGGAAAGAAAATCTCAACATTTAAAAATAAAACCTGTGGTAACCCTCAAATTTTGAGTATATCATTCATTCTCAGGAACATGGGGTGACATTCTTGTCTCAGCTCCCAGTTTTTTTTTTTTTTTTGGATCTTAGCATGTTATCACTCAAAGTTTTACTCTTTCAAAACTTTAACATGCTAATTTACATATAAACGTGCAGATTAGTTATGTTAATGTTTATTCTTGCTGCTTAGACTGGATTGGCACCACTTCCATTTTTAAAAGCATATATACATAAAATTTATGTACATTTTAATTTAAGAGGAGATAATATTTTGTTGGGCTTTTTTCTTCAGTATCTTTTTATGAAATAAAACATGATAATCCTTTACCTTTTGAGCAAGAATATTTCCAGGTTTAACTCAAGAAATATATCTCTGTGATGTGGGAAACATTTTATTGTTTAGTATATTCAACGTGAGAATCCTTCAAGGCAAACTACTAATGAACTCTACTATAAAGGTTAACAGATCCTGACATTCCCTTCTAGGATCTCATCTATGTCCTTTCCAAAATCATTCTCAGAAAATCATACACATATGCAAGTTCATATCTCTATAGGTAAAAGATGTTACGAATTTTTGAGATGCTGCAAATTTCTCGGAAGGCAAGGGCAATCCTAAGGTTGTGCTTGGCAGTGGGCCGAATTTTCCACAGCTACTGCCATTCAGAACTGTGGACAGCTCCTGTTTAGCTTAAATTTAAATTTCTTTCCCTTTTTCTCACATAGCTCAAGTGGTTTTCTTTTTTAAAGACTTACAAAGCTGATGAGGCGACACACTAACATGTCTTTCCACAAACTAGTTATTAAAAACAAACTGCTTACATTTACAATCAACAGATCTAAGTGGAGGTGTTTTTAATCTCCTGCCAAGCAAACAACAACAAAAAAATACTGACGCTTTTAAAATCAACTATTGCACTCATCTACAGACACCAACACATAGGAACTACGCTGTTTTGTTTTTGTTGTTAAAACACCTTTCATTATTAAATAGAAAATCCAATAGTGCATTCAGAAGCTAATCTAAGTGGCTGCAGAGTGTGTGCACGCTAATAAGAGGATCTAGTTTCACGACCTTCGCTCCACAATCTCCAGACGGACGTAAAGAGAACATTTTTACAATGCCAAAAACAGGAAGCATTGTCCTTGGCTTGAATACTAGCTGAAGAGTTTAACAGCCTGCATCTTTCCCTCCTTTCTTTCTCCAGGTTTATCTTAAGTTAAGTAACCTGGAGAGAAGAGAGAACAAGATTTCTTAAGTTGAGCCAGATTTGTAGTCAAGGTCAAATAAGGGTGTAGCTCTGTCTCACTAGGGGGACTTTGGAAACGCCCCCTTTCCCTGCCTGGGGAACTTAATCTGAGCCTGAAGCTTCTTGTCACGCTTTTGCTGAGCCTCGCGGGGCTCTGCGTTGGTCTGGGTTTTGGATTTTCTTGAAAGCTAAAGCCAGGAAAGGTCCAAGTAGTGTTACTTACCCTTATCACATCACACTATCTTAAAGGAAGTTGGTGGCAAGATAACCTGTGCACATAAAAATATATAAAATCTATAGGGAATCTGCAGGAAGGACCAACAGGACCTAAAGAAGCATGATATAAGATACTTAATTTTATCACTATTCTTCCCTTGCCTCACACAAATGGCTTTCTTAGTCCCATGTTCCTTCCCTGGTGGTGATGGGGAAGGGGGGGGGAGGAGAATCACGATTAATCTTAGAGAAGAAAGCATACCAAAAGCAACCAGACTCGGTGTTGAGAGATAGATCCTGAGCATCTCTCTGGCCTCTGCTCTACAGTTTGCATCTTCTACAGGTAAAACTTTCCCTGCTTCCACTGAACCCTCTAGGATTGTGGTAGCTCTCGCCTCTCCCCCCCCCCCCCCCACTAAAGTCGGAGCAAAGGAGACCGCTCTCCTAACAGTTGGTCAAGATTAAAGTATTGGTTCTATCCTAGACTTGCTAGAAACTAGTTGAAGAGAAGTGAGGCACTCCCAGCCATGGCAGCGGCAGACACCACTACCCCACCCCGCTGCCAGCCCCCAGCCCAATCCCCGGGGCGGGGGGAAGGGGGCACTTTCCTCTCAAGAGAGAGGAAGTGGATTTGAGGGAAGGTGGGGCAAGGACCAGACCCCCGCCCCCTCACCTGAAATCACTATAAGGATGGATAATCCAGAAACCTGCAGTTTTAACCCTTTCCTGCTCCTTCTCCACCGCCTTCTGGCTGCCGAACATGCGGAGGGAGAATTTGTTGACGCCCGGCTGCAGCATAGAGGTGAACTGCCTTTGCATGAAGCCGTACTGCCGCCGGGGTCCCTCGGCATCCTCAAAGCCCACCACTGGCTCCTCGCCTCCGGCGCCCGCGCTGCCGCTGCTGCCCCCGTCCACCTTGAAGCACACAGAGTTGCCATGCTCCTTGGTGTTGCCCCCGCTGCCGCCCCCCGGGGGGCTGCCCAGGTTTTTCTCTGCCGCGGCCCCCGCGGCCCCAGCTCCGGAGGCTGGGGGCTTCACTGGGAAGACGCTATTGCCGTCGTCCCGGCTGCTGGACGAGGAGTTGGGCTTCCCAGCGCCTTCCATGCTTGGAGGACGTGGTCGGTGGGGGAGCGGAGCTCCAGGCTCGCAGAAAGGGAAGGCAGAAGAATCAAAGTCAGAAGGGAGCCAAGGCTCGCTGCCCTGCTCTCTCGGGCTCCCCGTCTGGCTCCCGCCGCCGCCGCCGCGGCGTTTCTGCCGCTGCTCGCGGTGCAGATGGAGCGAGCCGAGCAGAACCCAGTCTCTTGACTCTCTCCAGCCTGCCTCGCTCGGGCTGCTGCTTCAGCTACCTTGCTCTCTCGGCGCTGCCTTCCCTTCGGCTGCCCTCTGCTGGTGGAAAAGAGCCTTCTCCTTTTGCTCCCTCCCTTCTTTCAACACTTTCTCCGGACTCCTTCCGTGCGTGACATTGAGCTCAGGAGTCCTTGAAGATCCCCCTCCGCCCCCCTTTACATTTCAATGATGTGAGACAGTTTGTATCTGCGTGTTGAAACGAGAGAAAAAAGCGGGTCCGGGACGGGCGTGCACGTATCCGTGGGCTTCTCTATATGTGTTTCTGTGTTAGAGTGAGAAACACACACCCAGGGCGTGTACGGCTGGCTGGGAGTCTAAGGCAGAATATTTGAGCAATGTTAGAGAGAGAGCCTGGGCGTGTGTGATATGAACACTGTGTGTAAAGGGAACTTGGTGTAAGAAGGATGTTTGAAAGAGTGGAAGGGAAAGTACTGGGGTGGCAGGTACACCCTAGCCTGTCAAAGAAAGTGGAAGAGAGCAGGACTAGCCCTGGATGACCTTATGTGATCAGCTGCTTGTGGTTTTACAGATTAAGGACCTGTAATAGGGAACAGACAACTGACCTCCTTATACATCCTCCTATTCTTGTTAGAAGATTTGTTATAATAAAAGAGTCTTTTGTCTTCCCAGGATCAAAGCAACTACTAACTGGAATCCATTTTTCTAGCCACCAGGAGGGGGAAAATGGATGGTAGAGACCAATCCTTCACTGACCTATCTTTACAAATGAGTTATGTAAGCAATGACACACTAAGGGGCATGTGTTGGCTGGCCAATATTCACCTAAGCCACACTCAGAAATAGAGGCTCTTTCAGCACATTTATAAAATGGCTGAGAAAGCAGTCAGAATGTAAGACCCATATAAGGAAAGAAAAGAAAAAGTGTTCACATAGCATATTAGAAGTACCAATTGAATTTTTTTTAATGAGGAAAGGACAAATTATTCTCTCTCTCTCTCTCTCTCTCATCAGTATAACAGAATTCAGGATATATTGATTAATTGACAAAGGACCCATGACATCAACCATAGAAGGATGATGGTTTTTTTTTTTACATTGAACATGCAGGCCTTATGATTTTAGTACCATTGAAAGACCAATTGAACCTAGATCAAGATTACTGTATCCTGTAGAAAGCAAGAGCAAGGAGTATGTATTTCCCCAATTTGACAAGAGTTCAGCCAAAAGCTACATGACAACCATGTTGTAAAAGATGCTACACAAAAGTTACTTGAAAGGAATTGGAGGTAGAAATAGATCATTTGCTAAGGTCTCTTCCAATTCTCAAAGTTCATGCATTACTCTAGGGGAAAAATTAGTTTTAAGGCAGGACAAAAAGTAGGTAAGGTCCAGGGTATGACATACTGGGTTATCAAAGTAGTAGGTGTTAGGCAGGCATAGAGCAGATTAAGGACATCAATTGCCCCGAAACCAGAGACAACTTGAAAATAGCTTCCCTTGGTTTGCAACTTTTGCTGAGAGAGTCCCTAGCATCCCCTTGAAACCTTAATTATCACAGAAAAACTTCTTTAGATTCTTCCTCAATCTCAAAAACTCTGACCTTATAATCATAAAGCAGTACAAATAGGTTGCATTATATTAATATATTTGATTACCATTTGTCTGTATTTTGACAAGAATATAATAATATTTTAGTGATTTGGGAAAATCTCACCAATTAAATGTAGTTATTATAATATAATTTTCATTAAAACAAGTATTCCTTTTCTTTTGGCCAGCTGCTGAATATTTTTTATGTCAATATTAATAGTATGTGGTCTAAACCCAAGTTATTTTGGCTGGAGTTTTGCTGACTTTCAAGGTCTGTACATATCTACTATGACAGCCCAGATGCATTCTAAGAGCTTAAAATGGTTCTCAGAAATTTCTCCATAATAACCACAAATTCATTTATTGAGCCAGACTACATTCCATAATTTACCCCCAGAGTCTAATCTAAATTATGTTTTGCTGTTTTTTCCCATTGGTATGCAAAACCAAATGAAAATGCTAATAAAACCAAGATATGTATACAGAGTGACTTTATTTGCAAATAGATCAAAGAGTCTCTTCATGTTACTTGTTGGCACCTGATTTAGATAGGTAGAATTTTGTAGAAGACAAAGAGACTTGTTCAAAGTAAATATAAGAAGAAGGATGAGTCAAAGAAAGGGGGAAAAAGGAAGAACTTTGGTTCCTTATTAGCAAAGTTATTCATCTTGATTCAGTTCTTTGGAGAGCATGGAATCATCTTTATTTGATTCTCCCACAATTGGGTTCAGAGTATGAATTGAATCAAATTGGGCTAGAGAATAAAATATAAGAGTCCACAATTCTCTGAGCACAGAGTAGATGAAATATAAGTCAATCTTTAAGCATCCTTTACCCATACTCTTATACAAATATCATCTTGCACCCTGCCTCAATAGGCTAGGGCCCTCTCCCACTCATCTCTCCTCCTCAGACCATGTCTTGATCATAACAAATTGTTTCTTTTTTTAATGTATATCGATATACATCCTGGTATAGTAGAAAGAGTTCAGGGTTTGGTCAGACAACTCACAGCTCTGGAACTGGTTACTTAATGGGCAGATATATGACCTTGGATAAGTCATATAACCTGGCAGAATCTCAACCTTTTCCTGTATAAAGTGGAGATTATAATTATTTCTCCTACCTCTCCCATAGAGTTGTTGTGAGGGAAAGTAAACTTGGTGAAACACTATATAAATGTGAGTTATTGTTATTAGTATAGGTTTATTGATTGAACTCTACTAGAAGAAATTAGATGAGTTTTCTTCTCAGTCATTTAGTAAATAGAAATGCTATCACTTTTAATGCTGTGCCATTTTACAGTGGAGATGGTATCAAAATGTCTCAGCATTTTATATGAATCAGACTCATTGACTCTTTAGAGAAAGTCAATTATAAACTGTAAACTTGATATGTTATCTCATGAGAGTGTCATATCAGCAGTTGTAATGTATGATTTTCAGCATATACAAGGACTGTGAGTCTTTTAAGCTGTCCCTTGTCTCCTTTAATACTCTGGTTAAGATCACATTTCAGGCAGCAGCAGAAGATTAATATGAATCTAAAATAAAATCTCCATGCAGACGTAAGCATATGTGAAATGAGACCAAAAAGATAGATAGGAAGACTTGAGGTTTGACAACTCACTGAAGAATCCTAAATGAAACCTCAAGACATGGGGGATATAACATTTGAACCCTCAAAGGCCTGAATTAGAGTTTAGACATTTTATTTGTAAGAAAACATGTTTAAAATATCTTTATCCTTTGGAAAAGGCTGATATAGAAAAGAAAGAGGAGCAGTGGATTAAAACATAATTCACCAGTAAATATTTCCCAGAATTTCTGGGATTAAAATTAGGTAAGAAGCATCAGAGTTTAAAGAACACTGATTTTAAAGTCAAGAGAGTTTTTTTCTTTTGTGTTTAATTACTAACAACTGATACAAACAGTATTTGATAGATTTAAATAACACAAACATTAACAAAACACTTTACATAGATTATCTGATTTATTCTTCCCAATAACCTTTAAAGTCAGCATTATGGGTGTTAGTATCTTTATTTAACACATGAGAAAACTGAGGGTCAAAGGTTAAGTGATTTGTCCTTGTCCAAAGTTGTACAACTAGTGAATGTTAGAGCTAGGTTTTGAAACCTTTCTGACTGAAGTCTAACACCACGGGGTATTTTCATATGATTTGCAACTGATATTCCTTATTTGTACTGTCTCCACCAATTATAATGTGAACTCCTTAAGGGTAGGGATAACCTCGTCTGTTTTTTCCCTATTTGTATCTTCAGCTCTTAGTACAATACTTTGCACATATTTAGGAACTTAATATACTTCATTCATCTCACAATATCCTTGGAAAGTCAATGCAATGTTGTTGGTAGTTTGTTCTATTGGTGTTAATAACTGTGAGATTTGTACATTCATAAAGGCTATCTTTTCAAGATTTCAGTCACAGTAAAACCTGACTCATTTTGGAGCTCTGACTCTTTAGGTCAAATTAGACTTGGTGATTTAACTTGGAAAATATTCTAGGTTGTTCTGTCAGACTAACTTTGTTGCTTACCAGTCAGCAACAAATATCTTACTCAATCTGAAATTATGCTTCCATGTACTTTTAAAATATATTCAAATTTGTACGTGCTTGCTTTATGATCCAGTAGTTCATTTCTGCATAGAAAGATCTAAAGGATTTTAATGCCTCTTACAAAGGTTCGGAACCTCAAAAATCTAGGAAATTCCATTTTTTTCTTGCCATTTCAAAGTTATCCCAATAGATTTTCATCCACAGCAAAATGGTAGAAAAAGAGTAGTATGTCCTTATAAAAGAGGATTATAAATTTTTCAGACTGTGAATGAGTCAACAAAGACTGCTGAAAGGGATTATAATGTAGGGGTTATGAATTTCCCCTTTTTCTGAGTTGCCAACAATTGGTAACACCCTCAGTGTCAATTTTTACTTTCATCTGATTCAGAGGCAAGACACAGGTTGAGTTGTTTTGTATTTGTTTCAAAAAACGGTGATGGATTTGCACTGATCTACTTACACTCCCTCTTCTGGTCACTTTCATTAGCAATAGCATGTATTTTTCAGAACTGCTGTCCTGGATTATAGATATAGTCTTTCCCCTCTGTGCTATGCCTAGCATGTAATAAATGTTTTATCTATGGTGTGTGTATATTTATATATGTGTGTGTGTGCATGCCTGTGTGTGTGTATTCAAAGAATTCTCTTTGAATTAAACCAGCAATTTCTATCTCTAGAATGAAGTAATATTGGAAGAAATATTTCAAGGCATTTATCAAATGTTTTAGGTGGTTTATTTTCTAATCTATAAATTTTTCATTTGTGAATGAGTGCTAATAAGGAAAATATTCTTTTTTTCATTTGAATATTTTTTTATTTCTTTTTTTTTTTTATAAAGCAATTGGGGTTAAGTAACTTGCTCAAGGTTACACGGCTAGTCATTATTTATGTGTGGGTGCTCATTTTCTGAGGGCGGATCTGATCTCGGGTCATCCAAACTCCGAGGCCGGTGCTCTTACTCATTGTGCCACCCAGCCTCCCCTTTAGGGCAATTGGGGTTAAGTAACTTGCCCAAGGTTACACAGCTAGGTTTTTGTTTTTGTGTGGATTAAGTGTCTGAGGCAGGCTCTGAACTCAGGTCCTTCTGACTCCAGGGCCAGCGCTCTATTCACTGCGCCACCTAGCCGCCCCGATTTTTTATTTCTTACTGGTTTCTGTCAGCCTTTTATGTGATATGTGAAACTATGACCAAAATCATAATCACAATATCTGCTATCTCAGAAAAGAGAAATTTACAACTGATCAGTCAACATTATTGATTGCCTACTACTAAGTACAGCCTTATGTAGGTGCTGAGTACATAGAAAAATACAAAACAGATATTAACTTTAATGAATTTAGGAAAAGATGATTATTTATCTGAGCAATAAAATAATAAAATGACCTCTGTATATGCAGCAATTTACACTTATAAATCTTTTAACACATATTACCTAATTTGTCTTCTATATAATAATATACTATAGGTATCTCTGTATAGATAGATAGATAGATAGATAGATAGATAGATAGATAGATAGATAGATAGATAGATGTACCTGTAGGTCAGGTAATTCAAATATCATTATCCTCAGTTTATAGATGTGGAAACTGAAGTTCAAAGATATTAAATAATTTGTCCAAAGTCAAAGAGTCTTAAATGACAGAGTTGGAAGTAGAACTCAAATGGAAAGAATGTTGCAACTGGCATCAGAAGATGTGACTGTGAATTCAAGCACTGTATTACCTTTGTGATCTTGGGCAGTCAGTTAACTTCTCTGAGACTCAGCTTCTTCATCTGTCAAATAAAGGGATTGGATTAGATCATCTCTTCTGGTTCTAAACCTGTGAAACAATGATTAAAAATTAATGCTTATTTTGAAAAGAACTGTATAAAATCTAAAGGAGGATCTAGCAATATGTGAAATGAAACAAGTGACATATACCTGGTGCTTTGATTTTTTTTAAAAAAAGTTATCTGTCTAAATTTCCATCTGAAATTTTGCATTATAGAATCACATGGTTACATTGAAAAACAAATCATTAAGTGGAGACTGAAATGACTGAGCTAATATTGTCATTGAATAGCATCTAAGTGGGAAGAGGGTGAGAAGATTATTCTTCTTTAATATAACAATAAAATTTTATGTGTTTTCATAAAAAGAGCTAATGTTCTCATTCTCTTACATTGAAATCAAAGAGCTTATGTGTGAAGAAAGGCCTCATTTAAATTATAGAGACAAAAAATAATTTTGACTTATGTTTTCTCCTAAAATTTCAGTGGAGAAGTTTCATGGCATTCCACAAAAGTCTGTTCCAATGACTAATGTTAATAGAAAGATCTTTAAAGGGGGCGGCTAGGTGGCGCAGTGAATAGAGCGCCGGCCCTGGAATCAGAAGGACCTGAGTTCGGAGCCGGCCTCCGACACTTAATCCGCACAAACAAAAAAACCTAGCCGTGTAACCTTGGGCAAGTTACTTAACCCCAATTGCCCGAAAGGGGCGGCTAGGTGGCGCAGTGAGTAAGAGTGCCGACCTCGGAGTTTGGATGACCCGAGATCAGATCCGGCCTCAGAAAATGAGCCCCCACGCATAAATCAAATGACTAGCCGTGTAACCTTGAGCAAGTTACTTAACCCCAATTGCTTAAAAAAAAAAAAAAGAAAAGAAAAAAAAAAAAGAAAGATCTTTAAAGGTCAAACAGATGCTTCTTCCTAGCTATAGTTATGCCAGTATAAGAATAGTACCAAAGTCAAGAGAATTGAATTAATAAAGAGATTTATGTGACATGAGTTGATTTTCCAAAACATATAAAAGGAATAACTTGCTTTGCTGGCAGGAACAGTCCTTGCAAAAATCATGCTCTATGCAAGTTTCTCCAGACACTTCCTTATCTTCATCATCTTTGACATTGTTGTTTATCCTTCATACTTAAAGAGGACCAATAGCATAATGATGTTGGAGTCAAGGTATGCTGTGTCTGACTATAACTGATCAAGCTTGGAAGGCTCTACCACAGGTCGGGATGGAGATACCTCTAGATTCATACATCTTACATTCCCTTTGTGCTATTGTGATTCAACTTTGCTCATAGAGGACAACCCCTTCTTTGATGTGGGCACACCATGCTGGGCAGTACTGTGCCAATGTATGCCCTATCTTACAACTGATATGAAAATTCTTTAGACAGACCTCAAGAGTGTCCTGGTACCACTTCTTCTGACTTCCATGTGAGTGCTTGTCTTGTATGAGTTGTCTATAAAATAGTCTTTTAGGTAAATATGCATATGGCACTCAAACTACTTGGTCAGAAATGCCAACATCTTTATAACCATTTACCAGATGCCTTTTGTGTTCATTAAAAAGTTTTAGAGGGGCATAGAGCCAATGTGGCAGAGTAAAAGCAGGGACTTGCTTAAACTTCCCCATAAACCCTTCTAAATACCTGTAAAAATTATTCTAAATAAATTCTAGAGCAACAGAACCCCAAAAATGACAGAGGGAAACAAATTTTCAGTCCAAGACAACTTGGAAGATCAACAGGAAAAGTTGTTGCACCAGGCTGAGAGAAGAGCACAGTCCAGTGTAAAACATGTCAGCATAGACCGGACCCCAGGGAGCCTAGACTAGGCCTCAGAGGACTGAATCACTGGCAGCTGTGGCAGTTTCCAGACTTCTCAATCCACAAACACCAAAGACAACTTAAAAGCTCAGTAGAAAAGGTCTATTAGACCTGGTTGAGAGAGGAGCATGGTCCAGTTCCAGCCCCAGAGGGGTGACAGTGGCTGCTTCTGGAGCTCTTGGTGGGGAGATCAGTGGCTAATCAGAGAAGGATTTCAGGGTTCCCTTGCTTTGCCTATGCTTGGATCTGGGTCGCAGTCCTTCGTGGCAGTCTTGGGATGAGAAGAATCATGGTCTTGGCAGGAATTGTCATGGTGGTGGAGAAGGAATCCTCCTCAGATTTCCAAAGTAGAAAAGAATGCTTTTGGTCACCCACAGACCAGAAGACAGGCCAGGAGAGGAGCAAACACCTCTCCTTTGATTATGCCACCTTGGAAGAACTGAAAATTCACAGGTGCCTTAAAGTATCTCTGAAAACAGCTACACAAAACTGCTGAAACTTGGGACAGTACACCCTCCATATTGGAAGCAGAGCCCTATCTTAACAAAGAGTTAAAAAGTCAAGTAATTGACTGGGAAAATGAGCAAACAGCAGAAAAAAATCAGATTGTCACCTTTGGTGACAAGGAAGATCAAAATGCATAACCAAAAGAAAACAAAGTCAAAGTGCCCACATCCAAAGCCTTCAAAAAATATGAATTGATCTCAGGCCATGGAAGAACTCAAAGGATTTTGACAATCATGTAAGAGAAGTAGAGGAAAAGTTGGGAAGAGAAATGAGAGTGATGCAAGAAAATCATGAAAAATGAATCAACAGCATGCTAAAGAAAACCCAAAAAGTTCTGAAGAAGATAACACCTTAAAAAATATACTATCTCCAATGGAAAGAGAGATCCAAAATCCAATGAGGAGAAGACTGCTTTAAAAAGCAGAATCAGTCAAATGGAAAGGGGGATCCAAAATATCATTTAAGAAAATAATTCCTCAAAAATTATACTAGAGCAAATGGAAGCTAAGGACTCTGTGAAAAATCAAGAAATTATAATACAAAGTCAAAAGAATGAAAAATAGAAGATAATGTGAAATAACTCATTGGAAAAACTACCTCCAGGAGAGATAATTTTAAAAGTATTGAACTACCTGAAAGCCATGATCATAAAAAGAGCCTGGACATCATCTTTCAAGCAATTATCAAGGAAAACTGTCCTGATGTCCAGAGGATAAAATGAAAAATTGAGGGAGTCCACCAATAACCCTCTGAAAGAGATCCCAAAAGGAAAACTCCTAGGAACATTATAGCCAAATTCCAGAGTTCCCACATCAAGGAAAAAATGCTTCAAGGAGCCAGAAAGAAAGAAAAAACAAATATTTTGTATCCATAATCAAAATTACTCAAGATTTAGCAGCTTCTACATTAAGGGATCAGAAACCTCAGAATATGATATATTTCAGGGAAAAATTGGACATTCAATGAAATAGAGAACTTTCAAGCATTCCTGATAAAAACAGCAGAGCTGAAAAGTGATTTTCAAATACAAGACTGAAGAGAAGCATGAAAAGGTAAATAGGAAGGAGAAATCATAAGGGTCTTATTAAAGTTGAGTTGTTTACATTCCTACATGCAAAGATGATATTTGTAACTAATGAGCCCTTTCTCAGTATTAAGGTATTTGGAGGGAAGTTAGATAGATAGATTAGATTGCACAGAATAGGATAGATAGATAGATAGGTAGATAGATAGATAGATAGATAGATAGATAGATAGATAGATAGATAGATAGATAGGTTAGATTGCATAGAATAGGATAGATAGATAGATAGCAGTGGGTTGTTGAATATGAAGGGATAAAACTAAAAAATAAAAATTAAGAGGTGAAAGAGGAATGGGCTGGGAGAGGGAGAAAGAAAGAGGTAGAATGGGATAAATTTTCTCACATAAAAGAGTCACAAAAAAGTTTTCATAGTGGAGGGAAAAAGGGTGGAAGTAAGAGAGAATGAGTGAACCTTACTCTCATTGGATTTGTCTTACGGAGGGAATAACATACACACTCAATTGGGTGTGGAAATCTATTATAATTTCTTACCTATAGGAAACCAGGAGTGAAGAAGGTAGGATAATAGAAGGGAGGGCAGATTGGGGGAGAGGATAATCAGAAGCAAACACTTTTGAAGAGGGACAGGATCAAAAGAGAGAATAGAATAAATGGGGGTGGAATAGGACAGAGGGAAATATAGTTAGTCTTTCACAACATGAGTATTATGGGAGTGTTTTGCCTGACTACTCATATGTAACCTATATCAAATTGCTTGCCTTCTTAATGAGGGTGGGAAAGGACGGAGGGAGGGAGGGATGGAGGGAGAGAATTTGGAATGCAAAGTTTTACAAATGAATGTTAAAAATGTTTTTACATGCAACTGGGAAAGAAGATATACCAGCAATGGAACATAGAAATCTATCTTGCCCTGCAGGAAAATAGAAGGGAAAGGGATAAGATAAGGATGTGGGGTGATATAAAGGAGGGAAGATGAGGGAAGGGTAATTAAAATGTATGCTATCTTGGGATGAAAGGAGGGGAGAAAATTTGGAATTCAAAATGTTGTGGAAGTGAATGTTGACAACTAAAAACAAATGAATAAATAGGCATATGAATGAAAAGAAAGAAAATGCAGGACCATAAAAACTTTTTAGAACTTTATGATGATGTAAGATGTTAGTCTTATCCTTACAAAGCATATCCTTTTAAAAATGAAGATGAGAGATAACTACATGTGTTGTTTGTTATTGATCCTGTCACATCTATAAACGGCATTTTCTTTTTGTTTTAATTTATAGAATGGAACCATTTGCCTTTTAAATCTGCCTTCTATTTAAAATGGACCAATATTTATATAACTTCATTTTTTATAGTATTCAATGAAAATCCTATTCCCCCAATTCTTCCCTTTTTCTATCAGTGAGGAAAGCATTCTGCTCTGTGTTTCCAACTTTCACTTGTTTGTAGCTCTTTAGTTTAGCCTTGCATTCTTGTCCTTATTCTGAAACTTTTGTCACTGAGTTAATTATCCAGCTAGGGAGGGTGCAATTAGTTCAAAATGAAATATCTGAGTTAGCTATCAAGTGGCACTGTATTTTATTTTACAGACTTGGCCTCATAAATCACTCTAAAATAAACCTTTGGGACCGTCTGCTGATAAGCAGGCCGCAGTGTTCCCCACTGGCCACTGGAGAGCACTCAAACTTGCAAATACTTAGGTCATTGTTAACCCTCCTCCACTCACCAATTCACTCTAGCTCTCTAGAGTTTGGTTCAGAAAAGACTTTAAAATTTGTTTAGGAGATGAAATGAAATTTTCATAAAATATTAAATCTGTGATTTGGCTTTTAGCCCCCATACCTTGACAAAATTTTCTTTCTCAGGTAACTGTCATTTCCCATGTCACTCATATATTTAAACAATTAGTATGCTATGAACATATATATAGCCCATTCTATATAGAATAAATTGAAAACAAAAATAGAGAAAACAATCTGGTGAAGACAAAATCATTATTAACTATTTTCTTCACCCAGTTTTCTTTCTAGATCTTCTGTATAGATGAGGAAATCTTAGACATTACAACTTTTTAGAGAGCATTCCACAGGCTTATAAAATGCAATGGGAGAGAAGGTTTGCTCACCAGTCTCAAGCTCTTGGATAGAGAATTCCTGGGAAGATGAAATTTTCTCCTTTCCACCTTTTGTAAAGCAGATTTCAAAATTGTATAAAGTTCTCATCAGACTCTGGGTGATGCTACTTGTGATATCATTTTCTCTCCATTCTTTCCTCAGTCACTTGGCTTCTCCAATTTTTTTTTTTTTTGCTTTTCAGAGGGCAATTATGGTTAATTGATTTGCCTAAGGTCACAGCACTTGATTTTGTGTTAAGTGTCTAAGGCTGGATTTGAATTCAGGTCTCCTGACTCCAGGGCTGGTGCCCTATCCACTGCACCACCTAGCCTCCCCATTATCCAATTTTTCAAATGGAAATTTAGGATAAGGAAAGTGCAAACTGTATCTCTTTTATATTGGTTGGGTCACTTGTTTAAGAGCAGTCTTTTTTACTTTGAGCCATCCTACCTTCCATTGTCCTCACTCTCACAAGGAAGCCTAAGGCAAACTCACTATTGATGAAGGTCTCAGAGCTCTCAGGGCTCCTGGGGGTTCTAAAATTCTGTTCTACAAACAAACTCCCAAACTTGACTTGCTGAGGACTTCTAAAAAAGTTCCAACTGCCATTATCTGTGTGTTTATTTTAACTAAGCTTGGACCTATAAGAAAAGATGTTGACATTTACTTTCCCTGCTCTGAGAAAACCGTAGATGATATTTTTGTTTGGTTGGTTGATTCTGAGTTTGAAAGTCTTATAATCAAGCAATACCAAGGGAGTCAGAAAGTTCATAGAGTTCAATTTAGCCAATCATAATCTACTATAAACTCATGGAGAGGAGGAGAGTCTTGTTATTTATTAGTTTTTCCCCTCTCTTGATGGATCCCTTCCTTCTACTAAGTCTTAGTTTCAGGGTCAGCTTCCTTTTTACCCAGGCTAGATGATATTTCTCCTATAAGTTAATTGCTTACTCTGTGCCATGAACTGTGTTAAACTCAGGAGATACAAAAAAAAAATTTCAGCCTTCAAAAGCCCTACATTCTATTTAGGTAAATGATACAAACAGAATAAGTTATATTAAATATACATAAAGTTTCCAATTCTTAGTCACTAGAAAAAGAACTGCTATAAATATTCTTATACAGATAAGTTCTTTTGCCTTTTTTTTTATCTCTTTGGTTTGAAGACCTAGTAGTGGTATTGCTGGATCAAAGGGTATGCACAGTTTTATAGCCCTTTAGGCATAGTTCCCTGTTGCTCTCCAGAATGATTGGATCAGTTCACAACTTCACCAATAGTGCATTAGTGTCCTAGTTTTCCCACATCCCCTCCAACTTTGTCATTTTACATTTCCATCATATTCATCAAGCTCATAGGTGTGAGGTGATCTCAGTTGTTTTAATTTGCATTTTCTAATCAGTAGTAATTTAGAGCATTTTTTATGACTAAATAGCTTTAACTTTTTTCACCTAAAAACTGTTCATATCCTTTGACCATTTATCAACTGGGGAACAATTTGTATTCTTATAAACTTGATTCAGTTTTCTGTATATTTGAGAAATGAGGCTTTTATCAGAGATACTTAATGTAAAATTTCCCCCACACACAATTTTCTGCTTTTCTTCTAGTTTTGGTTGCATTGGTTTTGTTTGTGCAAAATGTTTTAATTATATAAAATCATCTTATCCATTTTATATTTCATAATACTCTATATCTCTTGTTCAGTCACAAAGTCTTCCCTTATACATGGATCTGGCAGATAA
The DNA here is from genome assembly GCA_011680675.1 of Gymnobelideus leadbeateri. Classification (NCBI taxonomy): domain Eukaryota; kingdom Metazoa; phylum Chordata; class Mammalia; order Diprotodontia; family Petauridae; genus Gymnobelideus; species Gymnobelideus leadbeateri. Next base: position 208,944 of record WOXC01003832.1, read on the forward strand.
ACTATTCCATGTTCTCCTAATTTGTTTATGATATCATCCTTTTTGTCTAAACCATGTACCCATTTTGATCTTTGTATATGACATAAGATGTTGGTCCTAGTTTCTGCAATGCTGTTTTCAAGTTTTCCCAGAAATTTTTGTTAAGTAATGAGTTTTTACACCCAAAGCTTAGATCTTTGGGTTTATCAAAAATTAAATTATTATGGTAATTTACTACAATGTATTGTGTGCCTAATCCATTTCACTGATCTTCCACTCTATTTCTTAGCTACTATTAAATTGTTTTGATGATTGTTGTTTTATAATATGGTTTGAGGTCTGGTATAACTAGGCTACCTTCCTTCATTTTTTTTTCATTGATTCCTTTAGTAATCTTGGCCTTTTGTACTTCCAGATAAATTTTGTCATGATTTTTTTCTAGCTCCATAAAATATTTTTTTGCAGTTTGATTGTATAGCCTTGAATAAATAAATTAATTTAGGTAAATTGTCATTTTTTATGCTGGCTCAACCTACCCATGAGCAATTAATATGTTTCAAATTGTTGAGATCTGATTTTATTTGTGTGAGAGTGTTTGTAATTGTACCAATATAGTAATTGGATTTTTCTTTTCACATAGACTACAAAGTATTTTATACCCTGTATAGTTACTTTAAATGGAATTTCTCTTTCTATCTCTTACTACTGGACTTTGTGGGTAATAGATAGAAATACCGATGATTTATGTGGGCTTATTTTTTCCCACAACCTTGCTAAAGTTATCAATTCTTTCAACTAGTTTATTAGTTGATCCTCTAGGATTCTCTAAGCATACCATCATATCATCTTCAAAGAAGATTTGTTTCCTCATTGCTAATTGTAACTCCCTCAATTTCTTTTTCATTACTATAGCTAGCATTTATACAACAATATTCAATAATAGTGATGATAATGAGCATCCTTGTTTCAGCCCAATTATATTAAGAAGGTTTCTAGCTTATTCCCATTACAGATAATGCTTGCTAATGGGTTTTAGTGGGTATTACTCATAATTTTAAAGAAAGTTTCATTTATTCATATGCTTTCTAAAGTTTTAATAGGAATGGATGTTGTATGTTGCATGTTGCTATTTTAATATTGTCACCCTTCATTAGCTCCTTGAGAGCAGGGGCTTTTTTGCCTTCCATTGTATTTCTAGCACATAGCACAGTGCCTATCACATAATATTCAGTTAATAAATTCTAATGATCTGACTTTCTCTGATATTTAAAGCTTTTTAAAAATCTGTATCTGTTTAGATAATTATATTATTTCTGTTGGTTTTGCTACTGATATGGTCAATTATGCTGATAGTTTTACTACTACTGAATCAGCCCTACAGTCCTCATATAAACCTCATTTGTTCACATGTATAATCTTTGAGATTTATTGCTAAAGTCACCTCACTAGAATTTTATCAATTTTTTTTGCATCAGCATTCATGAGAGAAATTATAGTTTCCTTCATCTATTTTTACTATTCCTAGATTAGGTAGGAGTACCATATTTCTGTCAAAAAAAAGAATTCAGTAGGACTTTCCATCAATTGAAAAAATGGCTGGGGGGGGCGGAGCCAAGATGGCAGAGTAGAAACAGCTCCTCCAAGCCTCTCTGCCCCCAGATTCCCCACAAACTATGTAAAAAAGGACTCTGAACAACTTCTGGAGCTACAGCACCCACAGAACGACACAGAGAAGCTAACCTCCCACTGAGGACAGCCCAGCAGCCCTGCAGGAAGGACCAGTGCAGTGGTCTGGGAGCCGGCAACGCACAGAGCGCAGAGCGCAGGAGCCCAGCCGAGCCGAGCCCAGGTCCACGTGAGCCAAGGTTTTAGCCCCAGGGCGGCAGGGCCAGCAGCCAGCTGGAAGAACGCCAGAACACCAGGAGCTGTGGCAACTCCAGAATTATCAACATAGACATGCCTAGGACAAAGTAAGAGGTTAGTGTCCTATGGACTTTGGGACCTGTATTTGGGGAATGCGTCAGCTCCCTCCCCTGGGGGCTAGAAGCCGCTGAGGACAAACTCCATTTTGTAGTTTTCAGAGGCAGCTCCCGCTCCCAGCCTGCAAATTTGTAGGGAGATTCAGCGATCAGTCTTGGGGGGTAATCGCTCTTGCTTTAACCTCCCTGGATCTGGATTGTGATCTAGGGTGGAAGTCGTGGGTGGGTTTACAGCTTACCAGAAACAGAAGTTGCCCCCCACACGTTCGGGACGAAAATTCCTCTATCTGGCCTTAAAGCCATAGTGTGGCAACAAGCCCAAAAGTCAAGCAATTAAGTGGCAACATGCCAAGGCAAAGGAAACAGAAAATGCAACCCTAGACTCCTATTTTGGGGGCATAGAGCGGGAAAAGGACTGTGAGGTCAGAAGTCCTGCTCCAAAAGCCCCAGGCGAAAACATGAGCGGGTTGCAGGCCATAGAGGACCTTAAGAAGGACTTTAAAATCAAATAAGAGAAGTGGAGGAAAAATTGGAAAGAGAAATGAGAAGGATGCAGAAAAAGTATGAAATGAGGGTCAACAGCCTGACTGAGGAAAACAACACCTTGAAAAATAGACTAACTCAAATGGCAAAGGAGGCCCAAAAGGGCAATGAGGAGAAGAATGCCTTAAAAAGTCGAATTTGCCAGATGGAAAAAGAATCTCAAAGTTCACTGAGGAGATTCATTCCTTCAGAGTTAGACTGGAGCAAATGGAAGCTAATGACTTTATGAGAAATCAAGAGGCTGTTAAGCAGATCCAAACAAACGAAAGATTAGAAGGCAATGTGAAATATCTCATGGGAAAAACCACTGACCTGGAAAATAGATCCAAGAGAGACAATTTAAAAAATTATTGGACTACCTGAAAGCCATGATCAAAGAAAGAACCTAGAAATCACCCTTCAAGAAATTCTCAAGGAAAACTGCCCTGATGTTTAGATCCAGAGGGCAAAATAGAGGTTGAAAGAATCCACCGATCACCTCCTGAAAAAGATCCCAAAAAGAAAACTCCCAGAAATATTATAGCCAGGTTCCAGAATCCCCAGATCAAGGAGAAAATACTACAAGCAGCCCATAATTGGGAGATAAGATGTGCAGGCATTGGGACACAAAGATTCATCTTCCTCTAATGGAAAAGTCGATGGGGGTATGGGAGAAGGTATGGGAGAGAACAGATTGGAGGAAGCGATATCTTGTGGGACTGCTATTCAGGGAGGTTGGGTAGGGGAATAATGGGGGGGAAATGATTGTAACTCAAAATCTGGCGGAAATGAATGATGTAAAACAGAAGTTAATAAAGCATTTGTTTAAAAAAAAAAAGAAAATTACCAATATCAAAAAAAAAAAAAGAAAAAAGAAAAAATGGCTGACCAAGTTTCGGTAAATTAGTGCAATGGAATATTATTTTGCTATAAGAAATGATGAACAGGACAATTTCAGAATAACATGGAGAGATTTAAATGAACTGATAAAGAGTGAAGTGTGCAGATATAGGAGAATGTTGTATATAATAATAATGGCCAATTTTGAACTACTTAGCAAGTCTTAACAATACAGAGATGCAAAACAACCCCAAAGGATGAAAAATGATATCTGCGTCCAGAGAAAGAACTGATAGTATCTGAATATAGACCAAAGTATACTATTTGTTTCCAATTCTATCTTCCTTCCTTCCTTCCTTCCTTCATTCCTTCTTTCTTTCTCTCTTTCTGTTTTGAGTTTTCTTCAACAAAATAACTAATATGCAAATGTTTTACATAATTTCATATGTATAACCTGTATCTGATTGCTAACCATCTAAGGGAGGGGTAAAAGAAGGAAAGGAGGGATATAATTTGGAACTCAACTTAAAAAAAACAAAATGTTAAGAATTGTTTTATGTGTAGTTGGGGAAAATAAAATATCAAAAAGGAAAAATAGAAGAAAACTTGAGATCGAAAAGGTACATAAAAAGTAGATATGTTATTGCTAGGCAAGAAGGCACTAATAAGTAAGTGGATCAGGTCTAACAAACTTACAAGTTCTCCCAGGAAGGTGACATTCAAAGTGAGTCCTTTTTAATAATATTTCATTTTTTTCATTTTTTTCAATTGCATGTAAAGACAATTTTTTTCTTTTTTTCTTTTTTAAAGAAAAAGAAAAAAATTAGTTTTCAGCATTCATTTCCACCAGATTTAAACATTTCCTCACCATCTTTCCCCTACCCTCCACCCCAAGATAGCGAGACTACTGAATACCCCTTCCCCCAATCTGGTCTCCCTTATAATTCTCCCCCATACTCCTTCTAACCTTCTAGTAGGGCAAGATGGATTTCTATACCCCAGTGATTGTATATCTTATTTCCCAGTTGCATGTAAAAATAATTTTTAACATTTGTTTTTAAAACTTTGATTTTCAGATTCTTTCTCTTCTTCCCTCCTCACCCCACTGAGAAGATAAGCAATTCAATATATGTTGTACATATGTAATTACACAAAACATTTCCATAACAGCTATATTGTGAAAGACTAACTATATTTCCCTCCATCCTATCCCACCCCCCCTGACTTTTTCTATTTTCTACTTTGACCCTGTCCCTTTTCAAAAGGGACAAAATGACACTCTCCCCCAATCTACCCTCCCTTCTATCATCTTCCCTCTTATCCCCTTCCCCCTACTTTCCTCTAGGATAAGATACCCAATTATTTGTGTATGTTATTCGATCCTTAAGCTAAATTCAATGAGACTAATGTTGACCCATTCTCTTTTACCTTCCTGCTCTTTCCCTCCATTGTAACAGTTTTCGCTTTCCTCTTTTATATGAGATAATTTACCCTATTCTATCTTCCCCTTTCTCCTTCTTTCATTATATTGTTCTCTCACCTCTTAATTTTGTTTTTTAGATATCACCACTTCCTATTCAACTGATCCTGCACCCTTTGTTTATGTATACATCTACACACAAATACACACACTCACATATGTATTTATACACACATACACCCTCCTATACCTACATATATATGTATGTATGCATATATTCCCTACAACCATCCTCATACTGTGAAAATTATCATGAGTTACAATTATCATGTTTCCATGTAGCAATGTAAATAGTTCAACTATAATAAGTTCCTTATGATTTCTTTTTTCCTGTTTAGCCTCTCATTATTCTCTTGCTTCTTGTATTTGAAAATTTTTCTGTTCAGCTCTGGTTTTTTCATCAGGAATACTTGAAAGTCCTCTATTTCTTTGAATGGCCATATTTTCCCCTGAAGCATTATGCTCAGTTTTGCTGGGTAAATGATTCTTTGTTTTAATCCTAGCTCCTTTGACCTCTAGAATATCATATTCCAAGCCCTTCGATGCCTTAATGTAGAAGCTGCTAGATCTGGTGTTATCCTGATTGTGTTTCCACAATACTCAAATTGTTTCTTCCTGACAGCTTATAATATTTTCTCCTTGAACTGTGAACTCTGGAATCTGGCTATGATATTTCTAGAAGATTTCTTTTGGGGATCTTTTTCAAGAGGCAATTGGTGCATTCTTTGAATTTCTATTTTGCCCTCTAGTTCTAGAATATCAGGGTAATTTTCCTTGAGAATCTCTTGAAGGATGATTTCTAGGCTCTTTTTATGATCATGACTTCCAGGTAACCCAATAATTTTTAACTTCTCTCTCCTGGAACTATTTTCTAGGTCAGTTGTTTTTCCCATGAGATATTTCACATTGCCTTCTGTTTTTTCATTTGTTTGGATCTGTTTTATAGTATCTTGATTTCTCAAAGTCATCAGCTTCCATTTGCTGCAATCTAATTTTGAAAGAATTATTCTCTTCAGTGAATTTTTAAAATTCATTTTCCATCTGGGAAATTTGGCTTTTTAAGGCATTCTTCTCCTCATTAGCTTTTTGGGCTTCTTTTGCCATCTGAGTTAATCTACTTTTTAAGGTATTATTTTCTTTAGTATTTTTTGGGTCTCCTTTATCAGGCTGTTGACTTGCTTTTCATGATTTGCTTTTTTTTTTTTTTTGGAAGGCAATTGGGGTTAAGTAACTTGCCCAAGGTCACATGGCTAGGTTTTTGTTTGTGTGTGTTAAGTGTCTGAGGCCGGATCCGAATTCAGGTCCTTCTGACTCTGGGGCCAGCGCTCTACTCACTTTGCCACCTAGCCACCCCTTTCATGATTTTCTTGCATCATTCTCATTTCTCTTCCCAATTTTTCCTCCACATCTCTGACTTGATTTTCAAAATCCTTCTTGAGCTCCTCCATGGCCTAGACCAGTTCATATTTTTCTTGGAAGCTTTTGCTGTAGGAGTTTTGACTTTGTTGACTTCTTCTGATTCCATGTTTTGATACCTTTTGTCCCCAAAAAGGGGTTCTATGGTCTGATTGTACTTGCTCTGCTTGCTCATCTTGCCAGCCAATTACTTGACTTTTGAGCTCTTAGCCATGGTAGAACTGTTTCCAGAGTGGAGAGAGCTGTGTCCCAAATCACTCGAGTGTTTGAAAATGCTGTCAGGAGTCTGAGGAAGGCACCCTCTCAAAAGCCACCACAAGCTCTAGTATGCTGGCATTCCTCACACCAGGACCACCACCCAAGACAACAACCAGATCCAAGCAGGTCAAAGCAAGAGCGATTACCCTCTGAATGGTCGCTTGGTCACCCTGCTAGCTGAAGGCCAGGAGCTCTGGAGGGAGCCACAAGGCAGCAGATGCAGCCACTGTGCCTCTGCCACCTCTCACCCTGAGGGCAGTGGCTAGACCCTGCTCTTCCATTACCAGGTTCCAACAGAGTTCCCCAGTGACCTTTTACTTTCTCTTTGGCATTTATAACTTGAGAAGTCAGGAAACCACAACAGCTGCTGGTGATTCACTCTCCTGAAGTGTTCTCTGGCCAGTCTGTGCTACTGGTCAGGGGCACCCCATGTCTGGGACTGAGGGGCTCACTCAGCACTCTGCTAGGCTCCCAGATTGGTGTAATAGATCCTTCCTGTTGGCCTGCCATTCTTTCTTCAGCTGGAGATTTGTTACTTTCTGTCACTTTGTGGGTTCTGTAGCTCTAAGATTTGTTTAGAGTCATATTTTACAGATATTGGAGGTGGTTGGAGCAGGAGCTCAATTTCCTACTTTTTTACTCTGCCATCTTGACTCCACCCCACTAAAGACATTAAAATGCTTTATTAAATTCTGGTTTACATCATTCATTTCCATCAGATTTTGAGTTACATTGTTTTCCCCATTTTTCCCCTACCCACCACCCTAGAATAGCAGTCCCCCACATATATCCCCTCATCCAATCTCCTCTCTCCCATCTCTTCTCCCATAACCCCTTCAACTTTTAGAGTAGGGCAAGGTGAATCCTCCTGCCCCAATGCCTGCACATCTTATCTCCCAATTATATGCAAAATACTATTAATCATAGTATTTATATATATATATATTTTTTTTTAATTTGATTTTAAAAGGAAGATAAGCAACTCAGTATATACTGTACATGTGTAGCTATGCAAAACATTACCATAGTAGATATATCGTAAAAGACTGACTATATTTCCCTCCCTCCTATCTCACCTCCCACTTGTTCTATTCTTTACTTTGATCCTGTCCCTTTTCAAAAGTGGGTGCTTCCAACTTCCCTCCCCCTGAAGCCTGCCCTCCCTTCCATCATCCCCCCCTCTCATCCCCTTCTCCCCTACTCTCCTTTAAGGTGAGATATCCTATTTAGTATGTAAATCATTCTCTCCCTGAGCCAAATTCAATGAGAATAAGGTTTTGCCTTTTTGCCTTCCTGTTCTTCCCCTCCCTTGTAACCATTTTCCCTTGCTTCTTCTATATGAGGTAGTTCACTCCATTCTGTCTCTCCATATCTCTTCTCATTATATTCCTCTGTCACCCCTTAATTTCACCTTTTAAGTATCATCCCTTCCTATTAAACTCAACCTGTGCCCTCTATCTATGTATACCTGTAAACATATATACACACATTCACATATGTATTCATATGTCCATATACCCTTCTTCAATTATTTTCATGATGAGAAAGGTTTCATCAGACACAGTTATTGTTTTTTCCCTGTAGGAATGTAAATAGTTCCACTTTGATAAGTTCCTTATGATTTCTTTTCTCTGTCTACCTTCTCAAGCATCTCTTGCTTCTTTTTTTTTATTTTTAAAAAAAGTTTATTACAATGTACAATAGACTCATTAAGATGACACATAATCTTGGCTGCAGGCGGCAACAGATGTTGAAGTAAGAAATGCAGATGTCACAAAGCAAGAGAGAAACCAACAGGGATTAGCATTTTATCTACACAGGATCGGCTACTTTTTGCCAGATTTCTTTTTTTTTTTTTTTTTTTTGCATTTTGGCGGGCAGTTGGGTTTAAGTAACTTGCCCAAGGTCACACGGCTAGGTTTTAGTTTGTGTGCATTAAGTGTCTGAGGCCGGATCCGAACTCAGATTCTTCTGACTCCAGGGCCAACGCTCTACTCACTGCGCCATCTAGCCGCCCCCTTTGCCAGATTTCTTAACCCCACCACTGGCAAGTGGTCCCTTCCCAGCAGCTTTTGCTTTGAACTCTTCCAGTTTTTTCTGTTCTTTTTGTTTTTGTTTGAAAGCTATATCTTCCTCATCCATTTCCTTGGTTTGCTTCTTGGGCTGCTTCAGAGGCTTCTTACCACCCTCGACACCAGACATCGTGCCTGCTGCTGTTTCCCCGAGCCACTTTGGTGCCGGAAGCAGCCATCTCTTGCTTCTTGTATCTGAATGTCATATTTTCTACTCAACTCTGGTTTTTCCCTCAAGAATGCTTGAAAGTCCTCTATTCCACTGAATGACCATATTTTCCCCTGAAACAAGATACTCAGTTTTGCTGGGTAGGTGACCCTTGGGTTCATTCCCAGCTCTTTTGCCCTCTGGAATATCATATTCCATGCCCTTCAATCCCTCAGTGTAGAAGCTGCCAGGTCCTGGGCTATTCTGATTGTGTTTCCACAATATTGAAATTGTTTCTTCCTGGCTGCTTGTAGTATTTTCTCCTTGATCTGGGGATTCTGGAACCTGGCTATAATATTCCTGGGAGTTTTCTTTTTGGGATCTTTTTCAGGAGGTGATCTGTGGATTCTTTCAACCTCTATTTTGCCCTCTGGATCTAAAACATCAGGGCAATTTTCCTTGAGCATTTCTTGAAGGGTGATTTCTAGGTTCTTTCTTTGATCATGGCTTTCAGGTAGTCCAATAATTTTTAAATTGTCTCTCCTGGATCTATTTTCCAGGTCAGTGGTTTTTCCCATGAGATATTTCACATTGCCTTCTAATCTTTCATTTGTTTGGATCTGCTTAACAGCATCTTGATTTCTCATAAAGTTACTAGCTTCCATTTGCTCCAGTCTAATTCTGAAAGAATGAATCTCCTCAGTGAGCTTTTGAGATTCTTTTTCCATCTGGCAAATTCAGCTTTTTAAGGCATTCTTCTCCTTATTGACTTTTTGAGCCTCTTTTGCCATTTGAGTTAATCTATTTTTAAGGTGTTGTTTTCCTCAGTCAAGCTGTTGACTCTCATTTCATACTTTTCTTGCATCTTTCTCATTTCTCTTCCCAATTTTTCCTCCACTTTTATTATCTGCTTCTTAAGGTCCTCTTTGGCCTATAACCAGCTCGTATTTTCATTTGGGGCTTTTGGTGCAGGATTTCTGACCTCACAGTCCTCTTCATATTGCTCTTTGCTCCCAAAATAGGAGTCTAATGTTGAATGTTTCTGTTCATTTTGTTTCCTTTGCCTAGGCATGTTGCCACTCAATTACTTGACTTTTGGGCTTGTTGCCACAGTAGAACTCTGCCACCAGCCAGTGGAGCTTCTGTCCCAAATGCTGGGGTTTTCTCAATTTCCAGAGGTATTAAATAGGTGGCCTCTGTGAAGCCTCCACACACTCTGGCAAGTTGGTCACGTACCCCAAGACCTCCACCGCAGACTGAAATCCAGATCCAAGAAGGGTAAAGCAAGAGTGATTACCCCCCAAACTGATCGCCGGATTCCCCTACAGTTTGCAGTACAGGAGCTGGAGATGCAATGTGGCAATGTGGTGTAAGCTCTGCCAGCTCCTCAGTGCCTTCTTGTCCCCAGGGGAGGAAACTGAAACATTCTCCCAACCAGTCCCAAAGTCGATAGGGCACTGACCTCTCAGTTTGTCCTAGGCATCTATGCGCTGACAATTCTGGAAATGCCACAGCTGCTGGTGTTCTGGGGTCCCTACAGCCAACTGCTGGTCTGGTCGCCCTGGGGCTAAAACATCAGGCTCAAGGGGGTCTGGGCTCAGCTCCCAGAGTGCTGTGCTGGCCGCTCCCTGCTGGGCTGCCAGGCTGTCCTCAGCAGGAGGTTAACTTCTCTGTGTCATTTTGTGGGTTCTGGAGCTCTAGAGGTCGTTGAGAGTCCCCCTTTTATATACTTTTGAAGTGGTATGGGTGAGAGCTCCATGGAAGTGCTATTCCTACTCTGCCATTTTGACTCCACCCTAAAGACAATTTTTAACATTTGTTTTCTTTATAAAATTTTGAATTTGAAATTTTCTCCCTCCCTCTCTAAGACAGTAAGTAATGTTATATAGGTTATATATGTGCAATCATTTAAAACCCAATTCCATATATTCATATTATGAAAGAAGAAACTTTTTTTTAATTAAACAAATGCTTTATTAAATTCTGGTTTACATCATTCATTTCCACCAGATTATGAGTTACATTTTTCCCCCATTTTTTCCCTACCCACCACCCCAGAATAGCAGTCCCACCAGATATCCCCTCATCCAATCTGCTCTCTCCCATATCTTCTCCCATACCCCCTTCGACTTTGCCATTAGGGCAAGGTGAATCTCTGAGCCCCACTTCCTGGACATCTTATGAAACATTTAATTTTAAAACTTCGATTTTCAGATCCATTCCCTTTCTCCCCTGTCACCCACTCCCTCTGAGAAGATAAGCAATTCAGTATGTGTTGCACATGAATATCTATGCAAAACATTACCATAGTAGATATATTGTAAAAGACTGCTTATATTTCCATCCCACCTGTCTCACCTCCCACCTGGTCCATTCCCTACTTTGATCCTGTCCCTCTTTGATAGTGGGTACTTCTAACCTCCCCTCTCCCCAGAATGCCCTCCCCTCCATCATCCCCCCTCTCATCCCCCTTTCCCCTACTCAGGAGAGTGAGTGAGGGTAAGATATTCCATTTAGTATGTATGTGATTCTCTCCTTGAGCCAACTTCAATGAGAATATGCTTTTGCCTTTTTGCCTTCCTGTTCTTCCCCTCCCCTGCAACTACTTCCCCTTGCCTCTTCTACATGAGATAGTTTACCCTACCCTGTCTCTCTCCATCTCCTCTTGCCACTTTCCTCTCTCACCTCTTGACTTCACCCCTTAAGAATCATCCCTTCCTTGGGGCGGCTAGGTGGCGCAGCGAGCAGAGAGCCAGCCCCGGAGCCAGAAGGACCCAAGCTCAGATCTAGCCCCAGACACCCAACACACAAACAAAAATCCAGCCACTTGAACCTGGGCAAGTCACCCAACCCCAATTGCCCTCCAAAAAAAAATAATCATCCCTTCCCATCAAATTCAACCTGTGCACTCTATCCATGTATACCTGTGAACATATGCCATGTACCCTTCTTCAATTATTTTCATAATGAGAAAGGTTTCATCAAACACAGTTATTGTTTTTCCATGTAGGACTGTAAATAGTCCAACTTTGATAAGTTCCTTTTGATTTCTTTTCCTTGATTACCTTCTCAAGCATCTCTTGCTTCTTCTGTCTGAATGTCAAATTTTCTATTCAACTCTGGTTTTTTCATCAAGAATGCTTGAAAGTCCTCTATTCCACTGAATGACCATATTTTCCCCTGAAACAAGATACTCAGTTTTGCTGGGTAGGTGACCCTTGGGTTCATTCCCAGCTCTTTTGCCCTCTGGAATATCATATTCCATGCCCTTCAATCCCTCAGTGTAGAAGCTGCCAGGTCCTGGGCTATTCTGATTGTGTTTCCACAATATTGAAATTGTTTCTTCCTGGCTGCTTGTAGTATTTTCTCCTTGATCTGGGGATTCTGGAACCTGGCTATAATATTCCTGGGAGTTTTCTTTTTGGGATCTTTTTCAGGAGGTGATCTGTGGATTCTTTCAACCTCTATTTTGCCCTCTGGATCTAAAACATCAGGGCAATTTTCCTTGAGAATTTCTTGAAGGGTGATTTCTAGGTTCTTTCTTTGATCATGGCTTTCAGGTAGTCCAATAATTTTTAAATTGTCTCTCCTGGATCTATTTTCCAGGTCAGTGGTTTTTCCCATGAGATATTTCACATTGCCTTCTAATCTTTCGTTTGTTTGGATCTGCTTAACAGCATCTTGATTTCTCATAAAGTCACTAGCTTCCATTTGCTCCAGTCTAACTCTGAAGGAATGAATCTCCTCAGTGAACTTTTGAGATTCTTTTTCCATCTGGCAAATTCGACTTTTTAAGGCATTCTTCTCCTCATTGCCTTTCTGAGCCTCTTTTGCCATTTGAGTTAGTCTATTTTTTAAGGTGTTATTTTCCTCAGTCAGGCTGTTGACTGTCCTTTCATACTTTTCTTGCATATTTTTCATTTCTCTTCCCAAATTTTCCCCCACTTCTCTTATCTGCTTCTTAAGGTCCTCTATGGCCTGTAGCCAGCTTGTATTTTCATTTGGGGCTTTTGGTGCAGGAGTTCTGACCTCACAGTCCTCCTCCATGCTTTGAGCCTCTTTGCCCCTAAAATAGGAGTCCAATATTGAACTTTTCTGTTTATTTTGTTTCGTTTGCCTAGGCATATTGCCACTTAATTACTTGATTTTTGGGCTTGTTGCCACAGTAGGACTCTGCCACCAGACAGGGGAGCTTCCGCCCAAACGTGGGGTCTTCACAACTTCCGCCAGTTGGGTGGCCTCTGTAAAGCCTCCACCCACTCTGGCAAGTTGGATACCCACCCCAAACTTCCCCCCCAGACCACAATCCAGATCCAGGCAGTTTAAAGCAAAAGTGATTAACCCCCAGACTGATTGCTGGATCTTCCTACAGTTTGCAGACCAGGAGCTAGAGCCACTACTGACGCTGCAAAATGGCTTCTGTGCAGCTGTTTCTTCAGCAGCTTTTTGCCCCCAGGGGAGGAAGCCACGTGTTCCCCAAATACTGGTCCCAAAGTCCATAGGGCACTAACCTCTCACTTTGTCCTAGGCATATCTGTGCTGATAATTCTGGAATCGCCACAATTGCTGGTGTTCTGGGGTTCCACCAGCTGGCTGAAGGCCTGGCCGCCCTGGGGCTAAAACCGAGGACCTGGGCTCGGCTCTGCGGGCTGCGCTGTCGGTTCCCAGACTGCTGTGCTGCCTGCTCTCAGAGCACTGCGCTGGCCACTCCCTGCAGGGCTGCTGGGCTGTCCTCAGCAGGAGGTTAGCTTCTCTGTGCCGTTCTGTGGGTGCTGTGGCTCCAGAAGTTGTTCGGAGCTCCCTTTCACATTGTTTGAAATTTGTGTGGGGCAGAGCACATTGGAAATGCTGTTTCTACTCCGCCATCTTGGCTCCGCCCCCCCAAGAAGAAACATTTTGCACAACAATTACAATTTTCAAAAGAGTAAATGACTAAATCTGCATTCAGAATCTGTCGGTTCTTTCTGTGGAAGTGAATAGCATTTTTCACCAAGAATCTTAAAATTGTCTTGGATCATTGTATTGCTGAGAAGAGATAAGTCAACCATATCAGATCATTGCACAATGTTGCTATTACTATGTATAATGTTCTCCTGCTTTTGCTCCTTTCTCTTTGCATCAATTCATCTAAGTCTTACCAGGTTTGTCTGAAATCTTTGTACATAGTTCCAAATTGATCTCCAAAATGTTTGTATCACTTCACAATTCCTCCAACAACATATTCATGTTCCTATTTTCCCAAATCATCTTCAACATTTTTTATTTTCCTTTTGAAGTGATTCTTTAAGGAATCCAGGAATTCAAAGAGTCAGAGGCAATAAGGGCAAGAATTCCAGGTATGAAGAAGAGCAAATGACAAATTAAAGAGATGAGAGATGAAGCATTATGTGTGAGGAAGAACAAATCAATATGGCTTGAATGTAGAATTCATGGAAGGGGAGTAATGATGTGTAACATGACTATAAAAATAGGAAGAGATCAGATTGTGAAGAGCTTTAAATATCAGAGAAAGTTAGTCAGATAATTAGAATTTATTTACTAAATATTATTTGCTAGGCACTGTGCTATGTGCTAGAATACAAAGGAAGGCAAAAAAGTCCCTGCTTTCAAGGAGCCAATGAGGGGTGACAATATGCAAACAACTATGTGAAAATAAGGGATAAATTGAAGATAATCAACAGAGTGAAAGCACTAGCTTCAAGGGGGATCTGGAAAGGCTTCCTGCTAAAGGTAAGACTTTTGCTGACTCTTAGAGAGAAAAAATACATGGAAGGTAAGAAGCCCATTTGAAGAAGAAGGGAGTTCCAGCCAAGTAAAAATGTTCAAATTTGTGAGATGGTATGTTTGCTGAATGGAACAGCAAGGAGGGAAGTGTCACTGGATTGCAGAGTTCTTGGAGGTGGTGGGAACCACTGCAGTTTATTGAGTGGAAAATAGGAGAAGGACATGATTATCATTTTGTTAGCTGTTTGAAGGAGGGCTTGGAGTAATTAGAAGACTATTGCAATAGTCCAGACAAGAGATTTTGAGGGACTAAATTAGGTCAGGGACTATGCAAATGAAGGTAATGGTTATAAACAAAAAGTAATGGGAGAATATAAATGAAAACATTTGGCAACTGACTGGATATGTGGGGAGAGAGCAAAGATTCAAGGATGAAGTTGAGGTTTTGAATCTTTATGATGGCATATTTGACAAGAATAGGGATGAAGAGTTTAGGAGAGAAATATATGAGTTCTGTTTTGGACATGGTGAGTTGAAGAGGACATATGGTTTGAATTGTCCAATGCTGGTGATTCTAGAATAATCGGCAGCTCTCTCATGAGAAAACCAAGGGCTGATTATAGATGTGGAAGTCTTTGGTACAAAGATGAACATCTAAACCTTAAGAAATGATGAGATCGGGGCGGCTAGGTGGCGCAGTGAATAGAGCGCCGGCCCTGGAATCAGAAGGACCTGAGTTCGGAGCCAGCCTCCGACACTTAATCCACACAAACAAAAACCTAGCCGTGTAACCTTGGGCAAGTTACTTAACCCCAATTTCCCGAAAGGGGCGGCTAGGTGGCGCAGTGAGTAAGAGTGCCGGCCTCAGAGTTTGGATGACCCAAGATCAAATCCGGCCTCAGAAAATGAGCACCCACGCATAAATAATGACTAGCCGTGTAACCTTGAGCAAGTTACTTAACCCCAATTGCTTTAAAAAAAAAATTAAAAAAAAGAAATGATGAGATCGGGGGGCGGAGCCAAGATGGCGGAGTAGAAACAGCTCGTCCAAGCCACTCTGACCCCAGATTCCCCCCAAACTATGTAAAAGGGGACTGAACAACTTCTGGAGCCCCAGCACCCACAGAACAACACAGAGAAGCTAACCTCCCGCTGAGGACGGCCCAGCAGCCCTGCAGCAAGGACCAGCGCAGAGGTCTGGGACCTGGCAGCGCGCAGAACGCAGGAGCCAAGCCGAGCCCAGGTCCGCCTGAGCCGAGGTTTTAGCCCCAGGGCGGCAGGGCCAGCAGCCGGCTGGAGGGACCCCAGAACACCAGCAGCTGTGGTGACTCCAGAATTATCAACATAAACATGTCAAGGACAAAGTAAGAGGTTAGTGTACTATGGACTTTGGGACTCGTATTTGAGGAATGCATCATCTTCCTCCCCTGGGGGCTGGAAGCCACTGAGGAGACACGCCATTTTGTAGTTTTCAGAGGCAGCTCCAGCTCCTGACCTGCGAATTAATTGTAGGGAGATCCAGCAATCAGTCTTGGGGGTAATCACTCTTGCTTTAACCTCCCTGGATCTGGATTGTGATCTAGGGTGGAAGTCGTGGGTGTGTTTACAGCTTGCCAGAAACGGAAGTTGCCCCCCACACATTCGGGACGAAAATTCCTCTATCTGGCCTTAAAGCCATAGTGTGGCAACAAGCCCAAAAGTCAAGCAATTAAGTGGCAACATGCCACGGCAAAGGAAACAGAAAAATGCAACCCTAGACTCATATTTTGGGGGCATAGAGCGGGAAAAAGACTGTGAGGTCACAAGTCCTGCTCCAAAAGCCCCAGGGGAAAACATGAGCGGGTTGCAGGCCATAGAGGACCTTAAGAAGGACTTTAAAATCAAATAAGAGAAGTGGAGGAAAAATTAGAAAGAGAAATGAGAAGGATGCAGGAAAAGTATGAAATGAGGGTCAACAGCCTGACTGAGGAAAACAACACCTTAAAAAATAGACTAGCTCAAATGGCAAAGGAGGCCCAAAAGGGCAATGAGGAGAAGAATGCCTTAAAAAGTCGAATTTGCCAGATGGAAAAGAATCTCAAAAGTTCACTGAGGAGATTCATTCCTTCAGAGTTAGACTGGAGCAAATGGAAGCTAATGACTTTATGAGAAATCAAGATGCTGTTAAGCAGATCCAAACAAATGAAAGATTAGAAGGCAATGTGAAATATCTCATGGGAAAAACCACTGACCTGGAAAATAGATCCAGGAGAGACAATTTAAAAATTATTGGACTACCTGAAAGCCATGATCAAAGAAAGAACCTAGAAATCACCCTTCAAGTAATTCTCAAGGAAAACTGCCCTGATGTTTTAGATCTAGAGGGCAAAATAGAGGTTGAAAGAATCCACAGATCACCTCCTGAAAAAGATCCCAAAAAGAAAACTCCCAGAAATATTATAGCCAGGTTCCAGAATCCCCAAATCAAGGAGAAAATACTACAAGCAGCCAGGAAGAAACAATTTCAATATTGTGGAAACACAATCCGAATAGCCCAGGACCTGGCAGCTTCTACACTGAGTGATTGAAGGGCTTGGAATATGATATTCCAGAGGGCAAAAGAACTGGGAATGAACCCAAGGGTCACCTACCCAGCAAAACTCAGTATTTTGTTTCAGGGGAACATATGGTCATTCAGTGGAATAGAGGACTTTCAAGCATTCTTGAGGGAAAAACCAGAGTTGAATAGAAAATTTGACATCCAGACACAAGAAGGAAGAGATGCCTGAGAAGGTAATCAGGGAAAAGAAATCAAAAGGAACTTATCAAAGTTGAACTATTTACATTTCTATATGGAAAAGCAATAACTGTGACTGATGATATATTTCTCACTATGAAAATAATGGAAGAAGGGTGTGTGGTCATATGAATACATATATGAATGTGTGTGTATATGTTTACAGTTATATATGGATAGAGGGCATAGGTTGAATTTGTTGGGAAGGGAGAATACTCAAGGGATGAAATTATGAGGTGAGAGAGGAAAGTGGCAAGAGGAGATGGGGAGAGACAGGGTAGGGTAAACTATCTCATGTAGAAGAAGCAAGGGGAAGTGGTTGCAAGGGAGGGGGAGAATAGGAAGGCAAAAAAGGCAAAACCACATTCACATTGAATTTGGTTCAGGGAGAGAATGACATACATACTAAATGGGATATCTCAACCTGCAGCAGGATAGGGGGAAGGGGGATGAGAGGAGGGATGATGGATGGGAGGGCATCCTTGGGGGGAGGGGAGGTTGGAAGTACCCACTATAGAAGAGGGACAGGATCATGTAGGGAATGGACCAGGTGGGGGGTGGGATGAGTGGGAGGGAATTATAAGCAGCCTTGTACAATATATCTACTATGATAATGTTTTGCATAGCCAGACATGTACAACATGTACTGAATTACTTATCTCCCAAGAGGGAATGGGTGACAAGGGAGGAAGGAAATGGATCTGAAATTCGAGGTCTTAACATTAAATGTTTCAAATATATGTAAATACTATTATTAATACTCCTTTGCTCGTAATAGGGAGATAAGATGTGCAGGCATTGGGACACAAGATTCATCTTCCTCCAATGGAAACGTCAAAGGGGGTATGGGAGAAGGTATGGGAGAGAACAGATTGGAGGAAGCGATATCTTGTGGGACTGCCATTCTGGGAGGTTGGGTAGGGGAATAACGGGGGGAAAATGATTGTAACTCAAAATCTGGCAGATATGAATGATGTAAAACAGAAGTTAATAAAGCATTTGTTTTAAAAAAATAAATAAATAAAAATTAAAAAATTTAAAAAACAAAAAAAAAGAAATGATGAGATCACCAACTAAGAGAATAAAGAGAGAAAATTGAAGGACTGGGGGGGTGGAGCCAGGATGGAGGAGTAGAAACAGGACTTCCATGCAGCTCAAGATTCTACCTCCTCCAATTCAAGTAAAAGGTGATTCTTAACAAACTTTGGAGCTACAGAACCTACAAAATGATACAGAGTAGCTAACCTCCTGCTTAGGACAGCCCAGCAGGCCAGCAGGAATTGGCCAGCACAGCCCTCTGGGAGCCAACACCAGCCCTGCTGGAGCCAGAGGTCTTAGCCCCAGGGTGGCCACAGCCAGCCACCAGCTGGAGGGACTTCAGATCACCAACAGTTGTGGCGGTTTCCAGAATGATCAACCTATAGCTGCTAAGGACAAAGTGAGAGGTAAGTGCAGTGTGGACTTGGGATCCAGTAGTTTGGGAGTACAGTCGGCCTTTATCCCCTGGAGGGATAAGCTGCTGACACACCATGGCCATGCAGCAACCACCACGTGGCAGCTTTAGCTCCTGGCCTGTGGATTGTAGGGTGACCAAGCATAATATGCTTTCCGGTTCCCTTGCTCTTTGGGAATAAAACTCTTCCATTCACTAAAAAAAGTTATAGACAAGTAGGAAAGGCATTAGATTTAGCCGTTAGAACATTTGTAACTTTGGAGACAATAGTTTCAGTTGAATAGTGATATTAGAAGCCAGGTAACAGAGGTTGTAGAAGAGAATGAGAATAGAAAAATAGAAAATTGACTGTATTATTGCTTTTCATAAAAATCTAACTGGGAAGAGAAGAGAAATTGAATGAGAGCTAATTGCAATGACAGAATCTACTTAAGGCTGTTTTTCTTTTCTGTTTTCTACCTTTCTTCTTTCTTTCTTGGATGATGGAGACTTGTCCATGTTTGTAGTCAATAAGGAATAAATCAGTAGATTAGGGAGAGTTTTAGTTAGCGTAAAATACAGGGGTATTGTGGTCTGCTATAGAAGATTGGATGGTATGACAGGTTGGCTTTGGTGAAAAGGGCTACATATTTATCAGAAGCTGGAGTACAAAAGGGATTAATGAAGGATGTTATTAACTGGATGTGAGATGATGAAAAGAGCAAAAGAGAGCTCATAGCAAATAACCTCATCTTTTTTCAATGAAATATGAGATAAGGTCCTGATCTGAGAAAATGGTAAAGAGATACTGGGAGAGAGACTTGAGGAGAATCTTTGGAACGAAAATAGAGTATTGATTAGGGAAGCATAGAGTATTGCATTGCCACAGTGGAGGCCTAGTTGAGATTAGTTCACATAAATTTATAGTGGAACAGCTCACATGGTTTTATGACTTCCTCTAGCTCCATTCATCGGTTCAAATAAAACAAAGGTTTTGGATGGTAAGTATAATTTAGTATTGACATGTAACAAGGCATAATATTTTACGTTTCACCAGAAAGTTTTGGACTATCAAGGAGAAACAGAGAGGTGGATATGATAGAAAGCATTATGCCCCCTTCATTCTGAGAATCAAATGAGGAGCAAATTCCAGAAACTCCCCCCAGAAAACGAGGGGGAAATGATAGTAGTTTAAAATCAATTCTTTACTTAGAAAGAATTAACTGATGCCTTTAATGATTTGTGGGTTAAGACACAATGATGTTACAAAGATGAGGAAGCCTATTCTACTGATTTAGGGTCATATCAGGAAAACATTAGAAGTGTGAGTGGCAAAATGTCCTAAATCACTAATAATAGAGAAATGGACATTGAAAAGAACTCTGAAGTCCTACCTCACACATCAGTCAGCTAATCAGCACTTATTAAAAGCCAATTATGTCCTAGGCACTTTGCTAAGCTCCAAAACACGAAGAAAGGCAAAAGATACTCCCTCCCCACAATGCCATTGGATTGGTAAAATGGACCAAAAATAAATAGATAGATAGATAAATGAATGATAGATAGATAGATGAAATTACAAGTAATAGAGAGCCCATGGGAAAGCAGATATCCCAATGTATTATTGGTGGAGCCATTCTAGAAAGCAATTTGGAACCATGTCAAAAAGTTTTCATATGTGCATACTTTTTGACTTATTGATACCACTTTCAGATCTATACTCCAAAGACATCAAAGAGAGAGGAAAAGGGCCTATAGATACATGCAGAGATAAAGGTAGAGACAGAGATAAAATCAGCTTTTTGTGGTAGCAAAAGGGTCTTGAGTCCATGTCATATGAGATTTGTTTGAAGGAGTGGGAATATTCAACTCGGAGTAAATAAGACTCAAGATAAACATTTTAGCTGTCTTCAAGTATATAAAGGTCTGTTATATTGAGGAAGGATAGACTTTCTCTGTTGGACCCTGAGGACAGAACCTGGAGCAATGGGTATTAATTACAAATTGGCCATGTTTGCCTTGAGGTGTGGGGGGGATCCTTCATAATAATTAGCATTCTATCAAAGTATAAGAAATTTCCTGGAATAGTGGTGGGTTGCCCCACTGTGGTAATATTCAAAGGAGAAACTAGATGTCCACTTGTCATCTAGTATGTTATGTTGGAGATTCCTTTAATGTATTGTTTACATTAAGCGGCCTATCTTCCAGCTCTCAAATTCTGTGCCTTTGTTCATAATTCCTTAACTATGCTGAAAAAATTTCTTTTTGTTTAATCAAAAATCACTTTTGAAGTAGGAACAGATTCTTCATACAAGAGTTCTCAGCATTAGACTGTGAGGTCCTTGAGAACGGGGATTATATTTTGCTTTTATTTTATCACCAACATTTAACAAAGTGTCTGGCACATAATAGGTACTTAACAAATTCTTACCAACTATTCTCCTTTTCTGAGTAGTCAAGATATTCTGAGCAATCTTTCAACTTAAGTCAACAAGCATTTCTTAAACCATTTTTATATCATGCACTTTCAATTACTTTATTCCTACAGTTCTATCTTAGTATTTAGTTTATTTAAATAACAAATAATGGAATTTTGTTTCTTTCTAATTAACCATAACATAAAAGCGAAAAGAATGACCTAACAAGTAATCCAGTGTGTCTGATTAAACTTTGTCAAAATCATAGAATAATGGGGGCGGCTAGGTGGCACGGTGAAAAGAGCACTTGCCCCCTCCGAAAAACAAAAAAGAAAAAGAAAAATCAAAGAATGAGGTGCCATCTCAACTAGAATAATAGTGGAGGGTGCATTTTTTTGTCAGAATCTTTCAGTGGAGAAACTAAAAGGAAAAAAATAGTTACAACTTTTCAAAGCTTATAGCTTGCCAATAATTTGAGTGTCATTTTTATGGAGTGTAATTCCTTGCCGAGCATTTCCTGAAAAACTTGGAAGTGATGTACTAAATACTCCATTTCAAATTTATCTGCTTCATTGTTAGGAAAGTTCAAAAATTCTTCCCCAGACAGAGGGGGATATTAGAGATGATTATGGGAGTAAGGAAGAAACTGGAGAGTAAAAAGAGAAAAATTCAGAAGGGAAAAAAAGGCAGATGGCTTTTCCCCCCTAAGGAAATTGTTTATGGTTGGGTTTTATCTCTCTTCTGCAACCCAAAACAAATTCTTCAGTCAAAAGAAGAATCAACATTTACAAATATTCCCTAGGAACCATAAAAATAAAGCTTTTCTCGTAGATATATGAAGTGCAAAACCTTTCATAGCAAATGAAGAGGATTGTGAAACCGGTTTCCAGAATTATCAACCCATAGATGCTAAGGACAATGTGAGAGGTCAGTGTGAACTTTGGGAACAGGGAGTCTGCCCCCAGAGGGAGAAGTGGCTAAGGTGTGGCAGCCACTGCCTCATGGATGCTTCAGAGCTCCTGGCCTGCAGATTGTAGGGGGATAAAGCAACCAGTCTGAGGGGTAATCACTTTTGCATTAACCTGCTTGGATCTGATCTGCATTTGCAACAAGAGGCTGTGGCAACCAGAGCCCAAGCAGAGAAGCTTAGCAAGGTCATTCGCTCACAGTCCAAGTTGCTCCCCCCACAACCCGGAGCTAGGCACCCAAGGCGGCCTGCTGCCAAACCCTATCCCCCTTTCCAGTTAACA
>WOXC01003833.1:0-124219 GCA_011680675.1 Gymnobelideus leadbeateri
AAAGACATATACACAGTGTATGTACATGTAATATACATATGCATTTATGTACATATGCATATATACACATATAAACATAGCTGCATGGACTTCAGATTAAAAACCCCATGGTCTAAGTGAAGAGGCATGTTCAAGTTTGGTGAAGGTGGCAAAAATGAAAAAGAACCCATGACCAAATACAAATTAATACATTGTAAACTATTGTACCCTGAATGTAAAGGAAATGCAGAGTGCCCAGAGCTAGAGTTAACTAGGAAAGACTTTCTTTTTAAAGGAGTTGAATTTTGAAAAGATGGGACTTCTTAGAAGAGAAAACAGACATATCTTGTTCAGTGGTAAGGGAAGTATTTGAATGGGAGCAATAAAATGAGTTCTAATATGAGAGAGGGATAAATTGGTTTTTGAGTATCTATTTATATTTGTTTTAGACACAGATATGGAAAAGTGGTCTTCCATCTCAAGGTCTCATATGATGTTATTGGAACTGAGACTAGAACACATCTTCCAATTAAGTGATTTTTTTCCTTTAGGTTGTTATTTCCTTTAGGTTGGATTTAGAGCTAGAAGGGACTAGAAGGGGCTTTAGAGCTCATCCAGTCCAATGCTTCCTTATTGCAGATTAGGAAACTGAAGCCCAAGGATATTTAAGCAAAGTCACAGACTTAGTAAGCAATAGAGGCAGGATTTGAACTCAGTACTCAGACATCATAGTGCTCTTTGTGGTTTGCTATGCTATCTATAAAAGCTGATGACATTAAGCTGAAATTGGAATAGGAGGGAACCTTCTCTATTCTTTGAGTCACACCCCATGGCTAATCAGGAATTGACTGTACATTATTAGACAACATTTGTGTTCCTTGAGCAACGTTATGATTTCATGACTACAACTTGGAAGACCTTGGTTCAAATACCGCCTCTGACACATACTGGCTGTGTGACTTTGGGGAAGTCCTTTGATTTCTCAGTGCTTTAGGAAGCTCTAAGACTTTTTAAGTTGCTGGAGGTTTCAGACCTGCATTGGTAGAAAGTTTCCTCATACCAGATTTCCTTTTTCAGTGAGAGCAGAGGTCCAGTCTTTAGCCCTGTCCTTTCTTTTTTGGCATGTTAAAGTAACTGAAAGCTAATGCCAGCTTTGGTTTGGGGAACTCTGGCAGGTAATACACTATTTACTCAAAGTTAAAATTTCTGCTTGCAAACTGAATATGTATGTTATAAGGAATTCAAAAATTAAATCATGCACATACTCAAAAGTAATAGGATGACCACTGTCAAACTGTCTTAAAATTCAGTAGGTAAAAATAATGAAATTTAATATAATTCACACTTTTTGACTGACTTATTTAAATTATATAACAACTGTTAAAGAGCTTAAAATCTACAAATATTTAAATAATTTAAAGATAATAAAAGAGTAAAACAAATATAAGGAGAATGAGGGCAGTAGGGAAGATAATGGGGATATAGGAAGGATGATAATATATTTTCCAACCAGTTAAGGATGTACATTCCAGGGGAGTAACTGGATGGGACTAGAGGAAAAGAAATAACTATTACTCATGCTCTTGTATTCATGCAGTTATGGAGATAGAATGCTATATCTTCCACATTCATATTTTTACTTTGTAGTTCATGCTGGTCTTATTTACCTTTAGTCATTGAATGTCCTCAAATGAAATTCATAGATTTCAACGTTTGCTCATCTCTTGGATTTTGTATGTTCAGTTACATGTTTACTGAACAGCTTATGGACCTGCTCTTTACTTGTCTTATAGCAACCATGCCCCTTTTCAACATCTAATCAGTTAAAGGTAGAAGAATGGAGAATATGCAGGAACCTTCAGTAAGTGGGAATTCCAGGGACTGGTAGAGTGCCATTTTATAGTGTGGGAAACTAGGCTAGCCCAAATTTGAAAAGTATTTAGGAGTATTCAAAACCGTTATGGCTGCTGCCTCAGACTTTGAGTAGGCAGTATTAACAGATACCTGTCCACACTGGTTTTTATTTTGTTGTCTAACTCATCCAAAACTGAGTTCTGAAAGCTTATAAGATATTAAAACTAACTTCTAATAATACCTTTAAAAAATGTTGTGCTCATTAGAGGAAGGGTAAGGTAGGACCTGCACTAATAGGCAGGTCTCTATCAAAGTGGGTTGGAATTTTAGTGGGTTTTGAATAGCCTTTAATTTTTTTTTCTGGTATATCCAATTAGAGAGAGGTCTGTTCCTCTCTAAATGGAAAGTATTCAATGTAATAACCAGTATATACATAGGTGAAATGCATGTTTAAAAAACAACAACTTACAATTACTATAATTTGTGACACGCCTAAGGGAATAGTTTCCTTTGCTACTTAGCAGTCTTCTCTGTGAAAGACAATGGTGGAAAAATAGGATACTGACCAATGTAATTATTACCAGTTGGGTCTTATTAGAGGCCATCTTTTTCCTCAAAATCCTGTGATAAAATGTTTTTATTTGAATTAAAAGCAAATGTACTTTATGTAGTAATTCTCTGCTGTTATTTTTTAGTATGTACTTAGATTTTTTCAACTTTTAAATACATCTTATTTAAGTCTATATTCAGAACAATATAGTAGTATAAAATATAGGCATTGAATACTTTTTTTCTAGTAATTTGTAACAGTTATCAAGAGTTTAAACTGCTATATTCAGTTATTTGCCAAAACATAGCAACTTCTAGTCAATCCATCAGTTAATCAATATTTATTAAGTGCCTACTCTGTGTCAGACACTGTGCTAAGGGGAGGGGATGGGGGAGTTGAGGTCTGGTGGGGAAGGGGGGGTATACAAAAAGAGACAAAAGCCTATCCTTGCCCTCAAGGAGCTCATAATCTAATGCCTTAAAAACAACATCCTTATACTAACTCAGCCTGTGCTCCCAACAAATTGCCCTATTATACCTTCTGGACTCATATGCTTTATTATCTTAAGTTACATAATTTCATCATTATGGGTATTTTCTCCATTATTGGAAGTGGTAGCCTCTCCGTACTCAACTATACAGTTTCATGAGTTGCCGTGGCCAAACTTGAATCACGTAGGGGCCAGCCTTGTGACAATAAGCCATTTTGAAGTATAGAGGTTAGTTCTTTGAGGGCTTATGCTGAGCCTTCAAGAACTTGGAGTTAATTTCATTTCAAGTTGGAGTGTCAGAGTAGGACTATAGGAAAGATCCATCTAAAAGAGACAAGTCTCTTTTATATAAAATAGTTTGTTAGAAGAGGGAAACTGTGGGGGTCTCTTCAGTTAACTCACTGAGATTAGGTCTGTTCCCAGTAAGGGACTTTAGGTGGAAAATGAAACACAGGGAAATTGCTTCTTTGTAATAATTTTTCAGAGATAATGTGTTTAGGGAAGGAAGAATACTTTTAACAGTAGTGCTTTCAGAATCTCATTCCTATTCATGGAAGTCTTATTGATAAAAGCTAAGATGGCTATTGTTTAGTTTTTGAGGTTGGGTAGGTAGGGTTTGATGTAACAAATTGCTTGAAGGAAAATGTGATCTTTAGTTTTATTGTGAGATTTATCATATGTGAAAAGAGTCTGGAGTCAGGAAGACTGACTGATCTTCCTGAGTTACTCAGCCTCAGATAGTTAATAGCTGTGTGACGCTGGGCAGTTCACTTAACCCCTTTGCCTCAGTTTCCTCATCTGTAAAATGAGCTTGAGAAGGAAATGGCAAACCATTCCTTTGTATCTTTGCCAAGAAAACCCCAAATGGGTCATAAAGAGTCAGAGATGACTGAAAAACAACTGAACAACAGCAGCATGTGCCAGGCACTGTCCTAAGCACTAGGAATACAAAGAGAGGCAAAAGACATGTTAAAAGCAATCCTCTTACCTGAAGAAATTGGGATTAAGTGACTTGCCCAAGGTTACATGGCTAGTAACTATTAAGTGTCTGAGGCCAAATTTGAGCTCAGATCCTCCTGACTCCAGGGCTGGTGCTCTTCACTGCACCCCCTAGTCACCCCACTTCCCTAACTTCTTAAGGAGTATTCCAAGTATAGTGTTTTTGATGACTCCAGGTAATCACTGTAGGCATTAATTATTGTTCTATGGTATAAGAAACAGCGGGACAGCTGGGTGGTATAGTGGACAGAGCACTTGGCCTGGGTTCAGAAGGAATTTGAATTCAAATTTGGCCTCAGACACTGACTTATCTGTGTGAACCTGGACAAGTCACTTAACCCCTATTTACCTCAATTCCTCATCTATAATATTCAGACACACTGGAGAAGGAAATGGCAAACTACTCCATTATCTTTACCAAGAAAACCTTTGAACAGTAGCATAAGAAACATCAAATAATGAGGACTTCAGAGAACCCTGAGATTTAGAGCTGAAGGGCTTTTGAAGGTTATTTACTCTAGCCCTTTTATTTTACTGATGAGGAACCTAAGGCCCACAGAGGTTAAGTGAATGACCTGAGGTCAGCCTGGTAGTGAGTGACAGAGCTGGAACTTGATTCTGTAGACTCTTAACTCCAAAGGCTATGTTTTTCCCATTACATGACAAAAGATGACTTGTATAAATTAATGCAAAATGAAGTAAGGAGAAGAGTAATCAGGAGACCAATCTGTATGACAGCAGCAGTGTAAACAAAAGTAGCACCAAATTCAGCTAGACTCAAAGGAATTCTAGCAACCAGCCTTGATACTGGAGAATAGATGATGGAATATACTTCCCTGTTTTCAGTAGAGAGGTTGGAACTTAATGACTGAAATGTTATACTGTCATCTGCTATCTTTTTGTCAGGTTTTGCTTTATTTTTATTTTCACTAAAATGTGGGATTCAGTAGGGGGGATGTCAGGAAATCATTGTAGTGTAAATACCAAATACATCAAAGGGATATATGATTTCAGATATTTGGATTTTCCTTCAATGGTATAGATTGTAACCCATACATGTCTAGCTGTAAGTTTGCCACAGAAGGTCCTCCCCTATATGCTGGAGACTTTCCTTATTTTTTTGTGGCTATCACAAGGATACCTGTGGAGTACTTGATCTGTTCAGCTTCTTTCTTCTAGCATACATTTCTCTGATGTTCTTACTCCTGTTCTTTTGAAGTTCCTCATTCATTTTATGTTGCAGTCTGATCCACCCTTATTATGTGTCTCTCTATTGCTTTCCATGTGATATTCATTTTCAGTTCTTCAGTTGTATTCTTCATCTACTTGTTCTTTTATTATGTCTGGCCAGGCCAAACTCTGGTGAATGACTACGGATCTCTTCCAGGAGCTTTGTAATGTGCTACAGCTTGATGCAACCAGTACGATATAATCTTCGATGAGAAGCCATCTGGAGGACTTCACCTTCTATAGACAATCCCTCTTCAGTTTGAAATCTGTTCTGAATCTTCCGTCCAGTACTTACATCTGAGTACTTCCATCCACTACTCACCTTTGTGAATCTTTATTTCCTTATTTTATATCTTACCTGGTGTTTGTGACAAGAGGGTTGTAGAACAAGACTTTTTCTATTATTTTGTTTTCAGTGAATCTTGAATAACGTTAATGTAGGGATGGGGCAATACCTTGTTAGAAAATAGCCTTTAAGATGGTGACATTTTCCTTTAATAAATCCCACAAATTGATCAATCAACTAGTCAACATTTATTAATCAGCTTCTTTGTGTTGTATAATGTGATAAGCTCTGGAGATATGAAGACAAAGAAGAAACTGCACAGACTTACCTACAAATGAGGGCGGTAACATGTACATAGATAGCTTGGGTTCTTAATCTTTTATATGTCATGTGAACCCCTCTGCCAGTCTAACAAGCCTATTGACACCCCAATTAGAATAATGTTTTTAAATGCATAAAATAAAATGGACAGTATTAGAAAGGAAACCAATTATATTTAAATATAGTTTAAAAAATTTTTTTAAAGACTCCCAGGTTAAGAATTCCTGGTGCTTATGTTTGGGGTTAAAAAAAAAAAAAGACAGCATATCCAAATCAAGTACAAGTACTTTTTATAGCCAACAAACAACAAAGACATTAGGATCTTGTATTCTCTGTGACTTTCACTGAATTGCCTGATGGTAAAGATGTCCATTATAGCAAATCACTTGTGAAAGCCTGACTTTTTCTTTCTACTGTCTTCATTGAGAATGTTCAGGATACATAAAGGGATGAATCTCAAAATTTTTGTGCAAATGAGAAAGTAGGTTTATGGGTGGGTAGTTTTTGATATTATCTTGATCATCTTTATTGTAAAAATCTTTGCTTGTCTTTTCCACTTTTCTTCTGTTTATCACTCTTCCATTTTTATCTTTAACTACCCTGGTAATAACTGCTTAGTTTGATTTCTTACCAAACTTTCTCTAAACTGTTCTAGTTTTTTTTTTTCTCTCTGCTCTATGAGGTGACACTGTTCCTAATCATATATGGTTCTTCTTGGTATTATTTTACAAATGACTTTATATTTTAAATTGTTTTCTCTTCTTGGCAAGTAAGTTAAATATTTGCTAAGTAAAATGCTTTTTAAGTTCTTTTAGTGTAATTATTGTAATTGGTTTTACATTATACTGATGTTGATAGAATTTGTTTGTCCATTATTATAGATCACAGATTTAGAGTTGGAAGGTACCTTAAAAGCCATCAAGTTCAATTCCCTTATTTTATTTTTTAAAAGTTTTATTTTATTTTCAGTTATGCATTATTTTCTTTCCCTCATTAAAAAAAAAGTAAAAACAAAATTCTTATAACACATATAGTCAAACCAAACAAATTCCCACATTTTCCATATCCGAAAATGTATGTCTCATTCTTGAATCGATTAACTGTCAAGAGGGTGGGTAGCATAAACCATCATCTGTCCCCCGAAGTCTTGCTTGGCCATTGCACTTATCAGAGGACTTAGGTCTTACAGAGGGGTTTGAGAACTCACAAATGAATGTGACTTAGTGGGAAAGCTTTCTGTCTTTCATATATAAGCTTTTATGGTGTTATTATATATATTTTTTCTCTTGGTTCTGCTCACTTCACTCTACATAAGTCTTCCCAGGTTTCTCTAAAATCATCCCTTTCATCTTTTCCTATGGCACAACAGTATTCCATTACCTTCAAATACTGTATGTAATTTGTTGTCATTCCCCAGTTGAGGGGCACCTTCCTTTAGTTTCCAGTACTTCCTCCAGAAAGAGTTCTATAAATATTTTTGTATGTATACAATCTTTTTCTCTTTCTTTGATTTATTTTGGGAATAGGCTTACTAGAGGTATTAGCGGTTCAAAGGATATGGACATTTTAGTGACTCTAGAAACTTTTCTGGAATGTTTATACCAATTCATAGCTTGACCAACAGTGCACTTACGTGCCTTTCTCCTCCCCTGTATTCCCTTCACTATTTGTGATCTTTTTTTTTGTCATCTTTGCCAAAATTTTGATGGATGCAAGGTGGAACCTTAGTTACTTTAATTTACATATTTTTAATTCTTAGTGATTCGGAGCATTTTTACACATGGCTCTTGATAGCTTATGTGTCTGCCTTTGAGAATTGATTGTTCATATCCTTTGTCCATTTATCATTTGGGAAATGTCTCTTATTCTTACATATTTGGGTCAGTTTGCTTAGAAATGAGACCTTTATTAGAAAAAATTTTCTCCAGGTTTTTCAAACCCATTTAACTGTTTTCCTCCTAATTTTAGCTGCACTGGTTTTGTTTATACAAAACCTTTTAGATTTTGTGTAATCAAAATTGCCTGTTTTACCATCTGAGATCCTCTCTATCCCTTGTTTAGTTATAAACTCTTCCCTTATCTATAGATTTGAAAGGAAATTTCTTCCTTTTTTCTCTTAATTTGTATTAAGTATATTTATAGGTCTAAGTCATCTATTTGGAGCTTATCTTGGTATGAAATAGAGGTTTGAACTTATTTCCTCTCATTTTACAGATGAAGAAACTGAGGTTGTGAGAGATAAGGTGGTTTGTCCAGAGTTTCACAACTAACAAGTATCTGGAGCAGGATTCACATTCACGTCTCCAGGTCTTTTATGTCCTGGCTGCTGCCCTTAATCATTTTCATGATCAGCTGCTTGTTTAAATAGTTCAGATTGAGTTGTTTCAGTGGCATAGCATATCTTCTTCTCATTCTTCTTCTAGCTTTTTATTAATTCTGACCTTTGCTCTGAGAAGTTTGTGATATGACTGTACACAGCTGTTTCAGAGATGACTCTCACAATCATAATGAGTCTATTCTTGTCTGGTAAATATAATCAGTTTCACTTTTGTGTGTGTGTTTGATGGTATGTAGTGCTCACAATATCCAGTGCCTACTGATTCTTTTCTCAAAGAATGTATTCATTTTATAAAGGAGTAAAGCTTTTGTGTAGTCTACAAGCATATCAGCCTCTCCTACTCTTTGACTCATGTTGACAATGTACTTGTCACCATTGTCATTGAGTTCCACCTTTGTGTTGAATGTTCTCTGGAAAAGCACTGACTTGAGTCTGACCACCTGATTTCTGAATCAAATCTGACTTGTTTCCTTCTATGATTTTGGGCAAGTCATTGTCAAATGACTTGAACCTCAGTTTCTTCCTTTAAAAAAAAGCATTTACATAATGCTTTACATTAAGATTTTACAAAGCACTTTACAAATATGATCTCATCTTAACCTCACAGCAACCCTGGAAGGTAGGGTGCTATTTTTATCTATGTTTAAAGGTGAGGAAACAGGCTGAGGGAATAAATTACTTACTAGGGTCACAAAGCTAGTAAGTGTCTGAGGCTAGATTTGAATTTACATCTTCCTAACTCAAGTACTGCGCTCTCTCCACTGTACAACCTAGCTGTCTAAGGGGTTGCTCTAGATCAGGGGTGGGGAACCTTCAGCCTCAAGGCCACATGTGGCCTTTTAGGTCCTTAGGTGTGGCCCTTTGACTGAGTTCAAGTTTTACTAACAAATCCTTTTATTAAGGGGATTTCTTCTGTGAAGTTTGGATTCATTCAAAGGGCTCCACTTGAGGACCCAGAGGGCCACATATGGCCTCGAGGCTGGAGGTTCCCCACCCCTGCTCTAGGTGGCTAGCAAGGTCCCTTCCAACTTCAAATCTGTGATTCTGTGATGTGAGATCAGACTGATCTCATATTTGGAGTACCAGCAAGCAAGTTTAAGTTTATAGGAGGTCTAAAAGCTATGTGATTCTTAGTACTTCCCCCACTCTGCCACTGCCATTACAGAAAAAGGAGGAATTGTGGATTGTTTTGTATTTTACTTGTTTTTTTTTTTTTTGGTTTGCCATTCATTACTTATTGATGCCTCATAATGGTGTGGAGATAATTGAATTCTTGAATGGTAAACTAGTAAAGCATAAGCTCTGGGTTTTGTGTGTCAGCCTGATTGTCCTTCATACGAGGTAGATGTGGATAGGCTTATCACCAGTTGTCTGGCAACTGGTTGTTAAAACCTTTGGCCATGGCAACTCATCAGTAATGCTTGAAAAAAAAAGTGCATGTGCTTTAATACCTGTACTTTGTGATACCTATTTTGGCTTTGCAGGTGCTCTCTTTTTCTTTTTTTTTCTGGGGTTGGGAGAGCAAGTCCTGGTCCTTGGCTGTGCTCCTTGTGTGATTGAGTAGGTGGTATAATTTCTAGCTTATTTTTATAGGAATTATAGGGAAATGCATTATCAGTTTTTCTCAAACAACTGGTGAAGTTTTGTTCTTTCTCATCTATACAATAACAGTATTCCAACTGAGGTCCAGTATTTGTTTATCTAAATATTTCCTAATCCTGGTTATATGAGTGATTTAGAATTTTTTTTTAGAATTTTTGCTATTACATATATATATACACATATATATGTACATATATATTAGTACTTTCATATAAGAATAACTTCCTTAGAAATAATCAGTTGCTATATTGTAATATTAGTATTTAATAGCATTTTAAGGTCTGTAAAGGACTTTATAATCAAATAATATTTTATTTGATTCTCACAACTACTCTGTGAGGTAGATGCTATTATCCCCATTTTAGAGATGAGGAGACTGAGGCTGAAAGAGGTTAAATGACTTGCCCAGGTCCAGAACCTAGTAATTTACTGAGGCTGGAGATTCCTTCCAGCTTCAGGTTTGCCTGAGTCCAGGTCCAGTGCTCTGTCCACTAGGCCCACTTTGCTACCTCTTTCATACATGTTCTTTTCATATTGGTTAGGCTGTTGTGAATATTTCTGTGACATTATTGCTGTTTGTTAAATATAAGTTCTATACTGAAGAATCTAAGACTTGAAAACCTCTTCAAAAAGCATATCTCTTAACTCAAAGAGTAAAACCTTTCTTTCAGGAAGAAAACTTTATGATTACTTATTGGCATATTTTTATGTATTGGACACTCCTATCACTGGCTTTTTTTTCCTTGAGAAAATGTTTTCTCTGAGGAAAAGCAGGCATTTTCTTGGTGATCACTGTGGAGAAAGCAGGCCATGTTACTGCTCTCTCTAGAGACTCTTGTTCTTCCTTTGGAAGGGCTCAGGTTTAATATAGCACAGCTGTTGAACTCTGCCCTTCTCTGTTTTAAAAGGAAAATATTTTATCCTTTAAAATGGAAATGCTTTTTTAGGGAGGTGGTCTTTGGCTGGATGAAGACCTTTCGCTATGAAAGTTTCATACTTCTCTAGAGTCCTTTTGTTTCAGTGCTTTCTTAGAATTATTTCAGACCTTGGGAACTCTATTTGAAAGGAAATATCTAAATGACTTTATGAAGCACATTTTGTCACATTCTTACCAGAGATAGAAGATGGTTTATAATTCTGTCTGTTTTCTAGACTTCAAATTCTCCCCCCCTTAACTTCTCCATATACAAGTAAATGGACCTTGAATAGGCCTTACCAGACAAAAGACCCTGTTCTAGATGACCGTTCAAACAAACCATATGCTTCTCCTAAAAATGTCAGTCTGTCTTGATGAGCTTTAAAGTGAATACAGATGTTTCAACTGTGATGAAGACTACTATTCTTTGTGTAGAAAGCAGTGTAATTTTTTTCAGTACACTTATAGACCAAAGTTACAAATGCTCCTTTTATAAAAAAATTCTCTCGGTATGGCAAAAGTTTAGATTGCTGCTATTTGGCAATTTGAGAATTTCATTTTTAGAGTCTTCCAAATCTAATAGAATTTGGGAGAATTAAAATGATCAAACATGGGTGTTAAATTTGAATTACTTATATCTCAAAGTATTTTATGATCTATTACCTTATGATTAATTATTATTTAAATAGGCAAATTCCATGAGGTATATTTTGAATAATCACTAGAAATATGTTAAATGTGAATAGAAGTTGTATATTCTAGAACTGAGATTTATACTTAGAAAAAATATTTGACTTTAGGTTCTGTTAATTTTGAGGCTGGAACACATTAAAAGTTTTGCTATTGCAGATCTTGGTAGATCTTGGACTGTGGAGGGGTTTATGGGTATTATTCAGGTTCGTGTTTATGGTCCCTATTGTTAATTTTACTTGGAAGTCTGTGTTGGGCATTAGGAATGTGAAATGAGATCTAGATATTGAAAACATTCTCTCCAAGAATCTATTTGCTATGTGATTGAAGATTGAGCTGACCAGAGTGATTCAGATCCAGAATTTACTTGGAGGAAATACTTTTAACACTTGGGGATTGAATATAGACATAGGGAATATCTTTAGAAGCTTATGTTTGACTCAGAGATCAAGCTTAAAAACTCCTGAAATAGTAGTTGAGAGGTGAAGGCTTTTTTTGCCAATTACTTTTCAATACACTGACCATGTTATTTTACTGTTCAGAAACTTTCAGTGACTCCTTACTGTGTCAGTGATAAAATGTAAAATTCCTCAGCTTGACTTTTAAGGCTCTCTATAGTTTTCCTCCAGCCTATCTTTTCTCATAGTCTGTCTTTACAGATTTATTTCTCATTATTCCCCTTTAATAATCTGTGTTCCAGCCATTGTGGACTACTAGCTCCTTCTCAAACTGACATTCCTTTACTTTTCTCCTTGCATTTGCCCAATGTATCCTTCATGCTTGGAAGGTACTTCCTTAGCCCTTCCTCTCTGAATACTTAAGTTCTTTCAAGGCTCAGATTATGTCCAGCTTCCTATGTGGAAGCATTCTTCAATCCCTCCTGGTGTTACGGCATCCTCCTTCCTCAAACATCTTATATATTTTTATCTGAGTAAACCAAGTCTGAGTTGGAAGGGACATTAGAAGTCATTTAGTCTAATTCAGACTTGAGTCTCAAAAATGTCTTCTATAACAACAAATGGTCTTCCAGTCTATAATCCTCCCTGAACACCCTATACATATACCCGATACACTCTGGGAATACAAAGAAAGACAAAAAAAAAAAATTCCTGCTTTCAAGTAGCTCATGGTCTAATGGAGGATACAATATGTAAACAGCTATGTATTAACAAGATATATAAATTAAAGTGTGTGTGTTTGTGTATAAAATTGAACCAAAGATAATTAACAGAGAAATTGCTGTCATTCAGAGGATTTGGGAAAGGTTTCTTTTAGAAGGAGGGATTTTGACTGAGATTTGGAGGAAGCTAGGGAGACCAGAAATGGAGATGAGCCAGGGGAGAATTCTGGGCTTGGGGGGGACTACCAGTGAAAAGGCCCTGAATTGGGAGATAGTATCTTGTGAAATCTCAGAATATGTTGGGGAGAATAAGGTATAACAAGACCTGGAATGGTAGGAAGGGGTCAGGTTATGAAGGGCTTTGAATGCTGAACAAAATAATATATATTTAATTCTTGAGATGACAGGGAACCACTGGAGTTTATTGATTTGGGAGAGTGGGGTAACACGATCACACCTTTGCTTTAGAAAGATCATTTTGATTGCTAAATAAAGGATTGATTGGAGTAGGAAGAGACTTGAGGTAGGCAAGTTTACCAGCAACCTGTTTCAATAGTCTAGACATGAGATGCTAAGGGCTTGTACCAGAATGGTGGTCATGTCAGAGGAGAAGGGGCCATAAAAGAAACATATTAAGAAGACAGACTCAATTAGGACTCTTCGTCATATTGGATATGGAGTTTGTGTGAGAAAAGTACATATTTTATACCCAAAGAGCAAATTAAAAGTGTCAAGGAGCTGGGTCAGTTTGGGTCAAAGGGACAATTAAATTGAACAAAATTTATTAAGTATCTAATATGTGTAAAATACTGGGGATAAAAACACAAAAATGAATTTAATTCTTGTTTAAAAACAAGATAATTTGAGGAATGAGAGGGCTTGAACCCTTGAGGAGATCAGGAAAAGTCTACATTCTACATGAATATAGAACACTATGCCTGATAAAGGAGATTCTAAAACAGCAAAAGGTCTTCTTGGACCTGAAGGCCATCATATTGACCTTGAGCAAACTGAGATAATTTTTTGTGAAGGATTGTTGTTGATTAAATCTCTGAAGAGAAAAGAGGTAGATCCTCAATAGTAATCTTGAATTGTTTTACATCAAATCCCACTTTCTGTAATTCTGTCCCTCTTCAATGCTAGTGCCTTCCCCCTGAGATTACCTTCCATTTACTTTTAACTTTCTCTATATCGTGTATGTACCTAGTTATATGTAGGTTTTCTCCCTCATTAGAATGTATGTTGTTTGAGGGCAGGGACCATGTTTTTACCTTTATTTGTATCCCCTGGGCCTAGCATAGTGCCCAGCACATAGTAAATGCATAGTAAATTTTTGTTGAGTGACTTTCATAAACAGAAATATCTATAAATTAATCTTTTTATGTGTTTCTTTAGAATGGAAATGTTCCTCATTAGAATGGAAACTCCTTGAGGACTGGGACTATCCTTTTTGCTTGTATTTATATTTCTTGTGCTTATCACTGTGCCTGGCATGTAGTAAACAACTTAATTTCTTGTTGACTGACTTTCTTAGATGTAAGATTTGGTTATTTCTTCTTGAGTTCTTCCTCACTTTCTTCAGCTGACGAGCCGCACTCAGATCAGCAAATGTACTTCTTTCTGACTAATTCTGTAAATCCTTCAGTATTTTGTTTTCTGATTGATACTTAAAATTTTTGTTGTTATTGGGTTTTCTGTTTGGGGGGTTTCTTTGGAATTTCCATCATCCCTGGACACCAACTGCAAAGGATCTCAAGGTGCCATTTCTAAAGATACTGCCACCTTATTTAAAGCAACATTCTTCTACCCCCACCATTTTCCCTCTCTTTCAGCAGTATTTGTGTAACAGATAAAATGAAAATACACCTCACCAGAACAAAGTGATAAAATAACACCAGGATTTTGAGTACATTTAAATACTCCATTTTATAGTTAGACAGCCAAATAAAAATGACAAATATAATGTTCTCTTTCAGAGAACAATAAACAGTCCAATGTGGGGGTAGAATACAGAATATGTGAAGTTTATAGAGGAAAGAACACATCTGAATTTAAATTTCTGCTCCACTATTTAATGGCCTGTGTGATAAGACTAGAAAGTTGGGTTGGAATCAGATTAAAGAAACCTTAAATGCTAGAAATGTTGGATTAAAGTAGGAACTAAGCTATACAATAGTCTGCACAAGTGCTACTGAGGTCATTGTATTCAAATAATGGAAGTGAAAATAGAAAAAAGGGAATAACCAGTTAGAGATATTAAAAAAATCAGTAAGTCTTGATAACTAGATAAGAATGGCTGCAGAGAGAGAAGTGTGAAATATACATAACTAATTGAGATGAGGTAAATTGATGGTGCTACTGACCAAAATAGTGAAGGTGAGAGAGAAGAACAGATTTAAGAAGATGATAGAGGTTTAAGAGACAAAATTAGCTCACTTTTAGACATACCGGGACATCCAGAAAGAAAAGCTTTGTGCAATCATAGATCCAGAACTTGAAGGGACTTGGAAGCCCGTTAAGTTCTACACTCATCTTACAGGGAGGCAAATAAGATCACATAGGTAATCAGACTTGGGATTTGAACCTTGGGTTTTTGAGTCCAGAATTGGCTCTTTCCATGCTCATAAACCATTTTATGTAGGCAGTTGTCAATGGACATCTTAAGCTCAGAAGAAAGATTAGTATTGAAGACATGGATTGCCAAACAATGTAGAAAAAGAGAAGTGAAATAATTATTGATCAAGGAGAATTTGAAAATGCTTGAGCAAAGAAGGGGTGATTGCTGAAATGAGATACTGAAGTATTGGCACAAGAGGGTTATCTTTAATAAGGAACAGGGAGCATTGGGGAGGAAAGGTGACATATAGTTGGATTGAGTGCTGGACTTAGAGTCAGAAAGACTGGTGTTCAAATCCTTTCCTAAGACATTTATTAAAGTTGTGTGTCCCAACATGACTAATATGGTAATGTGTTTCGATTATTGAACATATATAACCTATATCAAATTGTTTACTGCCTCAGGGAGGGGAGAGGTGAGGGAGAGAGAAAATTTGGAACTCACAATTTTTTTTTTTTTTTTAAGCAATTGGGGTTAAGTAACTTGCTCAAGGTTACACGGCTAGTCATTATTTATGTGTGGGTGCTCATTTTCTGAGGCCGTATTTGATCTCGGGTCATCCCAACTCCGAGGCCGGCGCTCTTACTCACTGCGCCGCCTAGCCACCCCTTTAGGGCAATTGGGGTTAAGTAACTTGCCCAAGGTCACACGGCTAGGTTTTTGTTTGTGTGGGTTAAGTGTCTGAGGCCAGCTCCGAACTCAGGTCCTTCTGACTCCAGGGCTGGCACTCTACTCACTGCACCACCTAGCTGCCCCTGGAACTCACAATTTTTAAAAAATAAATGTTAGATTTGTCTTTGTAGTACCTAGGAAAAATATATTTAAAAAATGTTGTATGACATTGGACAAGTCACTTAATCTCTGAGCCTCACTTTGTGCATCTATAAAATGGAAATAATAATAGCACTTACCTCGAAGGTTTGTTATAAGAATTAAATCTTATATGTGTGTATGTATATACACACATATATAATTTACATATATATGTATATAGATATATAGATAGATAGATAGCACCTTTTAGACCTTAAAGCTCTGTATAAATTGCTAGCTATTATTAGTATTACTATTCTTTGACCAAAGGAGAGTGTAAGAAAAATGTTGTGAGAACGCTGTGATAAATGTTCTCAATTTTCTTAATGATTTAAGAGGCTAATTAAGTATAGAAGAAAATTAGGACTTCAAGAAA
Organism: Gymnobelideus leadbeateri; assembly: GCA_011680675.1. Classification (NCBI taxonomy): domain Eukaryota; kingdom Metazoa; phylum Chordata; class Mammalia; order Diprotodontia; family Petauridae; genus Gymnobelideus; species Gymnobelideus leadbeateri. The sequence continues at coordinate 16,182 of WOXC01003833.1, forward strand.
GGAAGGTTTAGAATAGGCCTTGTGCAAAATAGTTGATCTAATTAGAGTAGAATGATCATAGATCATAGACTTAGATCTGGAAGGGCAGTATAATCCAAACTTCTTATTTTACAAATGAGGAAACTAAGGTTCAAGAACTTTCTGACTTGCTCAATGTCACATAGGTAGCAAGTGTTAGAAGTAGGATTTGAATTTGGTGTTGTTGAGCAGCATGTTAAGGATTCACTGAGCTCCTCCAAGTTCTCCATCCTTTTTTTTTTTTTTTCTGGTAGATAGTAATTTTTTCTTTATTTACTCAGTAAACACTGTGGTTTCTAGGTTTTATTGTTCTAGGTATTATCTTAAATTACAAGTATAAACATAGTCTTTGTTTTTAAGAAGCAGAAATGTAGTTGGAAAGACAAGATTAAAGCACATGAAACTGTTGAACTTAGTATATGTATGCCCTTAAAACTCGTAATGGGAATATATAATGTTCTCTAGATAGCTGTTTTGGATTCCTGTCCACTTGCCTGCCAGAAGTCTGGGCTTCTGCTTTTTTTCATATTATTCCATGGATCTGTTTCTCACCTGATTCTCTTGCTTCCTTTTTTCCTTTTTTTTTTTTAAAGCACCAATATATTTTTCATTTTAATCATTGTCATTAACCCTCTTTTCTCACTGCCACTACCCTAGTATAGACCCTTATGACCACCTATCTAGGTTATTTAAACAACTTTGAAACAGATCTTCTTACCATGCTACTTCCTTTCCCCCCAATCCATTCTTTATGTGAGTGAGAACCAGATTAAAATATTGTATAATATTTTTATTTATTTTGATTTATTTAGGTCACATGGGAGTTTGATATATCTGCTATACATCACAGCTATACTTATCTTTATCTGATTATATAAATCATCTGCCTAAATGTCTTCAATGACTCTCTGTCTAATAAAATTCTGGAGGCAATCTGTAGATTCTTTAAATTGATACTTTGTTTTTGGTGTTCAAAAGTTCTGGGAATTTTTCTCTATTATTTCTTGCATCACAGTGTCAGGTTTATTTATTTGTCTTCATCTTCTGTGAGACCTATACTCCTTAAGTTGTCTTTCTACATTCTGTCTTCAAGATCAACATATTTTACTTTTATTGGAGATAGTTTTCAATGAATGTTAATGCTTTTTGCTTCTTCTAGATTGTCTTTCACTTCTGTATATTTGCATTTTCAATCATTCTTTTGTTTCCTTGGTGACACTTGCTACCATAGATTTAAGTTGTTTTATTCTTTGGATTATTTCTGCTATGCAGGCCATAAATCTTGCCTCCATGATTCTTCTTTCTTTTTTAAACCATTCAGGAACATCTTGCTATGGTTTCATGTTCTTGGGAATCCAGAGTCTTTGTCTCTTAAGGTATTTATTCATTTTCCTTTGTCTTGCATATTTATTCAAGTGTGTCTGGATTCTTTTAGCTGATTTGGAGGCCATATCCCCTTCTGTTATTAATATAATCCTTTTTGTTCTATCTGCTTGTTATCAAAGTCTTTTAACTGAGGTTTTTTTTCCTCCTGTGATCACATGATAATTAGTTCTTTTTCCTCACTTTCCTCTGTTGCTCACTTTCTGACTCTTTCCCCTTTGTCAGTGTGTTCTCTAGAGATTGAACATGAAAGCATTCTCACTATCCTCCTACTCTGGGTGATTCAGATTTCACCAGCTTCATTATCTGCTTCAGGTGACTTCTAGAGGGCCACAGTTTGATGCTGAGCCTTTCTTGTTGGTTTAGTGAAGTCCATACAGCCACCCACATGTGTACTGCTTCATTTTCATCTGTTCTTTGGTTCTCTGACTGAGTTCTATGGCAGCTGTGCCAGCCAGGACCAACTTATGCCTTTTGGTTTTCTGGTACACTGAGAGTAGGAATGAGGTAGATGTGTAACCTTGTATGAAGGTGATAGGTAGAAGAAGTGCTGAATGGCCTTTTCTGCTGTTAATCAGATTATTACCTTGTTGGGTTCTTGGTGTCTTAGACTATGAGAGAGATGAACTTACTTATTTCTTGAAGCATAAATTCAATTTGGTAGAGGTTTGAGAGCTTGTTTAGATCTTCAAAAGTGTTTAGTCTTCCATCTTGTTAGATACTTGACTAAGAAATATCCTCTGCATTCTGTCATTAAGTGCTCTTGACTCATCTAGACCAGTGATGACCACACAATATTACTTTGTCTACACAGTGTATAAAGAATGAAACCTTTGAATAATTCATGGGAATTGATATCATTCTAATGTTTCTGTTTTAATAAAATAAAAGGGAAATGTTTTACACAGAATGACAGCCAAGAAAAAGACAAACAGCCAATAGACAAACTTTTTTTTAAAGGGAAAAGTAGTTAGTAGTCTGAGCCAGAAAGGTGGCAAAAATCTAGATTCTTCTCTACCCTATCCTTTTGTCATCTTCTGAAATATTCCTATACAATTTCAGGCATTCTTCTCCCAACTATAGGCCTGCCTCTCATCATATGACTATGTTCTGAGGTTTGCTTTCTTCAACCCTGACAGAAAGACCCAGGATAATAGAATTCCATTCAATTCTACTTTAGGTAATCACCTTCCAAGTACTTCCTGCTAGGCTACCCCCAACCAGCAGGCTCATATATGCTTGTTAAATAGGAAAACCAACTAATTATAAACTCTAAACCTCTAACTTTCCTAATATTCAATTACACAATAGCATCCAAAATTAAGAACTAAATTGAATAAATGGACTATAAAAGTACCATAAAGATTAAGGAGAATGAGAAATGCATGCTATGTGCTAGCTTCCAGCCAATCAGATAAAAAATGAAGACACCTCTTACCTTTATGGAATTTATTTTCTGCCAGGAGATTTCAGAGTTTAAAAGATTTACAGTATTTAAATAGTTAGAGTAGAGGAACACTTGTTGATAATGGCAAGAACAAGGGTATGACCATTTCTGTGTATAGCTGTGGTGATGTGAAAGAGTGGGTAATGGGAATTAAGTAGATAGAGGGAGTGGTAAGTTAGGATATTTGAGGGATCTTCAATATGTATCTTGTGTTCCCTTTGTTATGAAGACAGGAAGAGTTGGGGTGAAATGAGAAAGACTGTGAGCCATGCACTGAACTTATTAAGGAAGGAAGGAGAATAGCTTGGGGAAAGTAATGAAAAGAAACTAAAACCCAGTCTACTTGGTTTCTTTATCTAGATTGATTGTTGGATATTTTAGGAATGTTTTCTAAACCATCAGAGGAGTAAAATGTACAGTAGTAGGGGACGGGGATTATCAGAATCCATACTTGTGTTATGCTTTTTCCATGCCCATACTGTAGTACCTCCTAGCAAGAAAATTCACTGTAGTTGAGTTCACACAATTACATTTTTGCATGGTGAAGACATTTTTTTCATGACAGAAACCAGTGAAGTAGCCACCTAGCAGTACTGTGGATAGAATTATAGGTGAATGATGGAAACTGGGTGAGGAGCAGACTGACTATGAAATGGGGGCAGTATAGAGGTTGGATTTCTCCATGTTCTCTCAACCTTCCCACCTTTCAATCTCACATACATAGTTTTTGGATTAAGGCTTCATCTATAGTTTTGTTCTTATATACTCCAAGGATTGACTTGTCTTTATCATTTTTTTACCCCCCTCCCTCCCTCTCTCTCTCTCTCTCTCTCTCTCTCTCTCTCTCTCTCTCTCTCTCTCTTTTTCTCTCCATCTCCCCTCCCTTCCTCCCTCTCTCCACCTCATCTCCCTCTCTCACTTTCTCGCTCTCTCTGTCTCACTCTTTCATACACACACACTCTGCTTTCTCAGATAATAGCTGTGAGGTCTATGTTAGAAGTAAGAATGGTATTATGGAGAGATGTTGCCACTCTTGGTATTCCTATGCCTATCTATCTGCCTGTTGGTGGCTATTGGTCAGTGTTGCTGGTGGTGATGAAGAAGAATGCTTTCTCCACAATGATTTCTCCTTTCAATGATGGCTGTGGAGACTGGACTAGAAGCTGGTGTGATGTCTGGGTCCATTCCTTCTGTTTCTAGTCCTCATCTTGTTCACTAGTCTTCTTGAATAGGGAGGCATGCAACTCTAGTACCTTTGCCAAAAAAACCCCAAACAGGGTCGTGAAGAGTCAGATGTGACTGGAAAACTATTGAACAGTAACAATGGTGACTTACTGAAATGAACTAGACTGGCCCTCAAATATGGTTCCTCACTGGGTCTGTACAGTCTTCAACTGGATAGGATTTACCAGAGTTTGTACTCCATAAGCATATCCTTTAAAAATGCAGGATCATATCTGTAATGAGATGTGGAGTAGGACTTTAGTGGTGGATTACTGTACTACTATTAATTCAGTATTTTCCTTCTAAAACCAGTCCCTTGTCTTTGTTTTTCAGTTATTTTAAAAAAATTAATTCTCCAGCATCCAAGATGGTGGAGTAAATAGTAAGTCACTCTCATCCTCCCTTGTTGACCTTGAAAAACCCAGAGAATATTGCTGCAGGAAAAATCCTGGTATAGTGGAGCCAGCAGAAAAACAGGTCATGGCAGTCTTTTAGCTTGGGAGTCTAGGAGGATTAACGGGAAAGGTCCCTCTTGCTGTGGCAGTACAGGACAGGAGGCATCACAGTAAGCCAGCAGCAAGCCCCACCTCAGTGGACTAGCAGGAGATCCTGAGCCCCTGGGTGGTGGAGCCATCAAATGCCAACACCAGCATCCCCCATGTGCCTTCGCACAGCTGGGGAAATTGGTAGATACCAGTGTGGATGGGCATCTACCAGCAGCTGAGCCTACCTGTGTTCTAGCACAGCCCTAGGGGAGGATAAGACCTCCAGGGGCCAGATCACCTTTCCTCTACATCTCTCACGTGTAAGGTTCAGTGTAACTCCTAGGGAAACACAGAAAGACCTCAAGACCTCACCATCCCTCAGCACACACGAGTCAACTCCAGCTCAGCATCAGGTAAGCAATATTATATAACTTTCAGCTGCTAGAACCAGAGACCACGGCACACACACCAGGCCCCTAGTCCCCAGCACAAGAAACGTGGGACAGAGGCTCCTGTGCCCCAGAAGCTGAGATCCACTTTAAAAGCCAGAAAAAAGGCAATCAAAATGAGCAAAGTGCAAATTAGAAAAAGAAAGACCATAGAGTTTTACTATGGGGACAAGGAAGATCAAAATATGAATTTAGAAGAGGACAGCATTGACATTATACCCATATCTGAAACCTCAAAAAAGAATATGAACTGGTCTCAAGCCCCAAAAGCATTCTTGGAAGAGCTCAAGAAGGATTTTAAAAGTCAAATTAGAGAGGTAGAAGAAAAATTGTTCAGTTTTTTAAAAAAATATGATTGACAAAACGGGAAAATTCACGGAAGAAAACAACTCCTTAAAAAGTGAAATTGACCAAATGGGTAAGGAGATACAAAACCTAACTGGAGAAAACAGCTCCTTAAAAAGTAAAATTGGCCAAATGGAAAAGGAGGTATAAAAGCTAACTGAAGAAAACAATTTGTTAAAAATTAGAATGGGGCAAGTAGAAGCTAATAACTCAATGAGGCAGCGAGAATCAGTCAAACAAAATCAAAAGAATGAAAAAATAGAAGAAAGCATAAAATATTTCATTGGGAAAACAACTGACCTGGAAAATGAATCCAGGAAAGATAATTTAAGAATTATTGGTCTACCAGAAAGCCATGATGGAGAAAAAAAAAAAAAAGCATGGACAGTGTCTTTCAAAAATTAAGGAAAACTTCCCTGAAGTCCTAGAACCAGAGGGTAAAATAGTCATTGAAAGAATCCAACAATTGTCTCCTGAAAGAATCCCAAATTGAAACTGCCAAAGAATACTGTAGCCAAATTCCAGAATTATCAGGTCAGGGAGAAAATATTGCAAGCAACCAGAAAGAAACAATTCAGATACTGTGGCGCTAAAGTAAGGATCACACAGGACCTTGTAGCTTCTACATGAAAAGATTGGAGGAATTGGAATATGATATTCTGTAAGGCAAAGGAGGTTGGACTACAACCAAGGATCAACTACCCAGCAAAATTGAACAAAATCTTTCAGGCAAGGAGATGGACATTCAGTGAAATAAAGGACTTCCAGACCTTCCTCATGAAAAGGCCACAACTCAATGGAAACTTTGATCTTCAGATGCAAGACTCAAAAGAGGCATGAAAAGGCAAACAGGGAAAAAAGAAAATAGAAAAAAAATCCCGTGTTATTCAATAAGGGCACACAGTTTATATCACTACATGGGAGTATGGTACTTGTAAATCTTGAGATTTGTATCTTTATCATGACATTTAAACGGGATATACATAAACAGAGGATGTGGTTATAAATTAACTGATGTGATGATAAAAAAAATAAGAGGTGCAAAGGGATTGTAATGGGAGAAGAGGAAAAGAGGAGGACAGAAAATGAAGAGGCACAAAAACAGTATAGTAGAGGGAAGGGAGGGAGGGAGATGAGCATTGTTTAAACTTTACTCTCACCGAATTTGGTTCTTTTAGCAAAAATAATATCAGAATTCACCTGGAAGAACAAAAGGTCCAGAGTATCTAGGAAATTAATGAAAAGAAATCCAAGGGAAGTTGGCCTAGCCATAACATATCTTAAATTGTATTATAAAGCAGCAGTCATCAAAACTACTTGGTACTGGCTAAGAAATGGAGGGGTGGATCAGTGGAATAGGTTAGTTATACAAGACACAGTAGTCAATGATTATAGCAATCTACTGTTTGATAAACCCAAAGACTCCAACTTCTGTGATAAGAACTCACTATTTGACAAAAACTGCTGGGAAAACTGGAAAATAATATGGCAGAAACTGGGCATAGACCAATGTCTTACACCATATTCCAAAATAAAATCCAATTGGGTACATGATTTAGATATAAAGGCTGATCCTATAAATAAATTAGAGGAGCAAGGAATAGTTTGTCAGATTTATGGAGAATGGAGGACTTTATGATCAAAGAAGAGATAGAGAACATTAGAAAATGCTAAATGGATAATTTTGATTACATTAAATTGAAATGTTTCTGCACAAACAATGCAAGCAAGATTAGGAGGGAAGCAGAAAACTGGGGAAGAATTTTTTATAACTAGTATCTCTGATAAAGGCCTCATTTCTAAAATATACAGAGAATTGAGTCAAAAAATACAAGTCATTTCCCAGTTGATAAATGGTCCAAAGATATGAACAGGCAGTTTTCAGAGGAAGAAATTAAAGCTATCTATAGTCATATGAAAAAAAATGCTCTAAATCACTTTTGATTAGTGAGATGCAGAACAAAACAACTCTGAGTTACCACATCACACCCATCAAATTGACTGACATGCAAAACAGGAAAATGATAAATGTTGGAGAAGATGTGGGACAGTTGGAACACTAATTCATTGTTGGTGGAGCTATCCAACCATTCTGGAAAGCAATTTGGAACTATGCCCAAAGGGCTATAAAAATGTGTATACCCTTTGACTCAGGAATACCAAATTTAGGGCTGTATCTCAAAGGAGTCATAAAAATGCGAAAAGGACCCACATGTACAAAAATATTTGCAACAGCTCTTTTTGTGGTGGCCAAGAATTGGAAATTGAGGGGATGCCCATCAATTGGGGAAAGGCTGAACAAGTTGTGGTATATGAATGTAATGGAATACTATTGTGCTATAAGACATGATGAACAGGTGTACTTCAAAAAAACCTGAAAAGACTTCTATGAACTGATGCTGAGTGAAGTGAGCAGAACCAGGAGAGCATTATACACAGTAACAGCCACAGTGTGTGATGACTGACTTTGATAGACTTAGCCCTTCTCAGAAATGCAAGGACCTAAAACAATTCCAAAGGACTCATGATGAAAAATGCCATCCACATCGGGAGAAAGAACTATGGAGTCAGAATGCAGAGTGAAGCAGACTATTTTCTTTTTGTTTTTGTTGTTTCTTTCTCATGGCTTCTCCTATTCATTATAATTCTTATATATATAACATGACTAATATGAAAATATGTTTACTAGGAATGTATATGTAGAGCCTACATCAGATTGCATGTTGTCTTGGGGAAGGGAGACGGAGAGAGGGGCAGAAAATTTAAAACTTATGGAAGTGAATGTTGAAAACTAAAAATAAATTAATAAAAAATATTTTATTTCTATTTCTAACCTTTTCTAGGTTACCAAGGCTAGAGACTACCCTCAGTTCTCTCCCTCCCATTGCTTTTCAATAACCAAATATTTTGATTCTTCAGATGAGTACATTAACTGCTTACTATGGACAAGGCATTTGCTAGGTGAATGAAATGCTAGATGAAAATAATGCTTCTTTCGACATATAGATTGCATCACCAGAAGAATATTATAAATATTATGATTTCAGCTATCTTTAATGGTATTTTCATAGACACATTGTAATCAGGATTTTTGTTCTCCCAGTTCTTACTATATTTCTTCCCTCTGTTTTACTTCAAGCAAGCATTCTATCTGAGTCTTTTCTTGCTTTTGATAACTTCCCAGAGGAATAATCCTTGTAGTGGAATTTGGGGGCCTAATTATATTGACACTTTTTAATTTCTTGTCTAATTTTGTTAGGATGATTCAAGATTCCTTCCTAGATGCAACAAAGAGCTGGTTTTATTATACTTTATCATTATTAATATCAAGCTAGGCATAAAAGAAGACGATGTATGCTTGCCAATGGTGTTTGCTCCTGTTAGGGAAGATACTTAGTACAGAGGCCAAATGGAAGGGGGAATCCTATTGATGATTATAGAATAGGGCAGTGGGTTAGCTTGACTAATAGTAGCTTTCTTTGCTTGTCCTCCTCTGCAGTCTTTAGTGGAGCAGGCATTGGGCTGAAAAATTGCAATTGCCCTTTCTTCTTGCTTTTGTCTCAGAGAAGGAGCAAGTTTATATCAGGAGACTGCAGTCCCTTTCTTTCTTAGTGATGGAATATAGCAGATTAGTGTGAGCCAGGAAGAGGAGGCTGCTTACCTTTCTTTCATCACTGTCTTAGAATTGGGAAAGTGCTAATCAAGGTGTTTGATACTTTTGTTTTTTTCTCTTTTTAAAAAATTTATGAAAACCATGAAAAACCAAATGAATGAAGATTAACAATTGTGTGTATATGTATGTATGTGTGTGTGTGTGCGTGTGTGTGTGTGTGTGTGTGTGTGTGTGTGTGTGTGTATGTATGTATGTACGTGCTAGAATTCAACCTGTGATTTCATTGGTAGTGGGAGTTCTCTTCTACCAGTGCAGGTCAGCATCTTTTTTGCGATTTAGAAGTTTTGCAGAGTTGCTTTAGATTGATTGACCTGCCTAGACTTATACAACCTGTATGTATCAGAGGTGAGATTGAACCCAGGGCTTCCTGATTTTGAGACCAGCTGTGTATCCCCTGCACCAGACACTGCAAATGTGCAGTGAATTGGGCCTTAAATTGAACTTAAGGAACAGACTGGATTGCCTTTGGAGAGCTGCAGGTTGGGTTTTTTTCTACTTTAAATATTTTTTTTCCTATTACATGTAAAAATGATTTTTAACATTTGCTTTTTAAAATCTTGAATTCCAAATTTTCTCCCACTCTCCTTCTCCTCTGCCTTCATTGAGAAGCAAGCAATTTGATATAGGTTATACTGGTATAGTCATGAAAAACATTTCCATATTTATCATGTAAAAAAATACAGATTGGGGCGGCTAGGTGGCACAGTGAGTGAGAGCGCTGGCCCTGGAGTCGGGAGGACCCAGGATTGGTTCCGGTCTCAGAAAATGAGCACCCACAGTCAGAAAATGACTGGCCATGTAACCTTGAGCAAGTTACTTAACCCCACTTGCTTTAAAAAAAGATTTAAAAAAAAGGCAAAGTTTAAAAAATATGCTTCAATCTGTATTGAGATAGTATTTTGCATCATAAGTCCTTCAGATTTGTCTTAGGTCTTTGTATTGCTGAGAATATCTAAGTCATTCACAGTTGATCATCATACAATATTGACTTTACCATATATACTGTTTGCCTGGTTGTGCTTACTTCACTTTGTATTAGTTCATGTAAGTCTTTTCTGGTTTTTTTGAAAGCATTCTGCTCATTAATTTCTTACAGCGCAATAGCATTCTATTCCCTTCTTATTCTACAGCTTGTTTAGCCATTCCCTAGTGGATGGGCATCCACTCAATTTCCAATTCTTTGCCACCACAGAAAGAGATGCTATAAATAAATACATACATATATGTGTGTGCGTGTGTGTGTGTGTATGTGTGTGTATACACATGTATATATATACATATATATGTATATATTTTTTTATATAAGTCCTTTTTCTTTCATCTCTTTAAGATACAGATCTAGTAGTGGTGTTGTCTGAGTCAAAGGGTATGCACAGCTGGGCATAGTTCCAAATTGTTCTCTGAAATGATTGGATCAGTTTGCAACTCCACCAGCAGTGCATTAGTGTCCCAGTTTTCCCACATCACTTCCAACATTTATAATTTTTCTTTTCTGTCACATTAGCCAAACTGCTCAGTGTGAGGTGGTCCCTCAAAAGTTTTTATTTGTATTTCTCTAATCAGAAGTGATTTAGAGCATTTTCTCATGAGATTATAGATAGCTTAGATTTCCCATTTATCAACTAGGGAATGACTTTTATTCTTATAAATTTGACTAAGTTGTCTATATATTTGAAAAATGAGACCTTTATCAGAGGAATTTGTTGTTAATTTTTTTTTCTCCCAGTTTTCTCCTTTCCTTCTAATCTTCACTGCAATGGTTTTGTCTGTGCAAAAAGCTTGTTAATTTAATGTAATCAAATTTACCCATTTTACATATTAAAGTTTAAGACTTTGAATACTGTATCATTTGGCACATACATGCTTAGTATCAATATTACTTCATTGTCTGTATAAGTACCTTTAGGCAAAATGTAGTTTCTCTGCTTATCTTTTTAAATTAGGTCTATTTTTGCTTTTGTTTTGTCTGAGATCATGATTGCTACCTCTGCTTTTTGTTTTCTACTTCAGCTGAAGCATAATAGATTCTACTCCAACCCCTTTCCTTCATTCTGTGTGTATGTCTCTGCTTCAAGTACATTTCTTATAAACAACATATTGTAGGATTCTGGTTTTTAATACATTCTGCTATCTGCTTTCCTTTTAGGGGTGAGTTCATCTCATTCACATTCACAGTTTTGATTACTGTGCATTTCCCTCCATCCTACTCCCCCCCCCCAGTTTATCGTTCTCTTTCTCTTCTTTTACCATGTCCTTAGTCAAACATGTTTTGCTTTTGACCACTGTCTCCCTAGTCTCCCTTCCAGTCTATTAGTTCTCCCTCTTTTCTTGTATTCCTCACTCTTTCTGTGGGTTGATAGATTTTTTTTTTTTTTTTTTTTGCTTTTTGGAGGAGGGAAGGCAGGGCAGTTGGGGTTAAGTGACTTGCCCAAGGTTACATGGCTAGTAAGTGTTAAGTGTCTGAAGTCAGATTTGAACTCAGGTCCTTCTGACTCCAGGGCTGGTGCTCTCTTCACTGTGCCACATAGCTGCCCCTTAAGATAGATTTCTATACTCAAATTGAGTATGTATGTTATTCTCTCTTTGAACCAATTCCGATGAGAATAAGGTTCAAGTATTGCCCACCACCCCTCCAGTTTCCCCTCTGTTGTAAAAGCTCTTTTGAACCTTTTTATGTGAGGTAGTTTATCCCATGTTGCATCTCTTTTCCTCCTCCCAATACATCCCTCTTTCTCATCTGTTTAATTTTTTTTATATCATCCCATCATAGCTCACATCCATGCCCTCTGTCTGTGTATGCTCCTTCTAACTTTAAATTTGAAGTAAACTAGGAACTCTTTTTGAAACTGAGATAAGGAGGGAAGAGTATTTTAAGAATGGAGGACATGTCACCTATGCAAAGGTACAGAGTTGGGAGATGGAATGTTATGTGGGGAACAGCAAGAAGGCCACTTTTGGCTGTAGAATGCATTATGGGTAATAATGTTTAATAAAACTGGAAAGATAAGTTGGAGCCAGATTGTGAAGGCCTTGAAATGAGAAAAAGGAATTGGTATTGAATTCTAGAAGTAATAAGGAACTTCTAGAATTTGTTGATCTGGTGAGTAACATGGTCAGAGCTTTGCTTTAGTTATATCATTTTGACCCTCTATAGAGGAAGAATTATAGTGGGGAGAGACTTCAGTTAGGGACACAAATTATAAGAAGCTATTGAGTTAGAGAGAAGTGATAAAGGTCTCTGAACAGAGAGATGAGGATAGAGGTAAAAGATATGGAAGTAGAATCAACAATTGATGGCATATGTAAGGGTGAAGGAAATTATGAACTTGAGAATAATAGAAGGTTGCAAATCAGATTGACTAGAAGGATGGGGTTGCCTTTGAGTCTTTCAGTAGGAATGGGACAGTTTGGAAGAGGGTCAGGTTTGTGGGGGAAAGATAGTGATCTGTTTTAGACCTTTGAGATTCAGATACTGATAGGATGTTCTGTTCAAAATGTTTGATAGGCAGTTAGTTGACCATTCTAATATTCCATCTGATGAATTTTATTTACATTGAATTCCTTATATTTACTTTTTAAATTGTCTTGTCATCTGTTATAAAAGAAATACAATTTTCATGTCAAAAAGCATTAAAAAATTTTTTTTCCTTCTTTTCCCCTTAGATCAGGGTTCCTTTCCCCCACCCCCCATAAGTACTATGTAATAGGAACTGGGTCTGTGATTTTATTGGCATAGGAAGCTCCCTGTGAGGAACCTCCTCTCCCAATTCAGATGGGTTACTTTCTCTGTAATTTATAGTCTTGGATTGTTGTTGAGGTTCTTATTAAGTGCTAGGTACTCTGTTAGGCAGTACTGATACAGGAAAGGCAAAAACCATGCCTTTTCTCCAGGAATTCATAGTCTAGTGAGGAAGATGCAAACAAAGTGTTACATACTAAATAAATTGGAAATTATCAACAGATGGAACATACTAGCACTCGGGGGAATCAGGAAATGTCTCTTGTAAAAGGTTGGATTTTATTTGAACCTTGAAGGCCGCCAAGAAATCTAGGGGGTAGAGATGAGGGAGGATAGAACTCCAGGCATGTGGTACAGCCAGTGAAAATGCCTGGAGTTTGGATATGGGAGTGTCTTATGTGAGAAACAACAGGGAAACCAGTATCAGAGGATGTTAGAGTATGTAGCAAAGAATAAGGTATAACATGACTGCAAAAGTAGGAAGAGGCCAGGTTATAAACAATGTTAAAAAACTAAGCAGGATTTTGATATTTATATTTGATCCTGAAGGTAATAAGGAGTCAATGGACTTTACTGACAATAGTTAGTATGTGTTAAGAGACAGGACTTCCACTTAGGTCTTCCAGCCAACTTTTATCCACTGCATCACCCTGTCTATCTCTCTTATTTTACCTTTTTAATACAGTGTAAATATCTTGTCAATTTTTAAAAGGTTCGTTTCCCAAAGAGACTAATTCTGTAAGGTGTAAAAATGTATCAGTTTTCTATATTCTTCATGATCTGTCACTTCTTGCCTTTCTAATTACTTTTTCACTTGACAAAATGAAAAACCATATGTTTTAATAACAAAATTTGCCTTTAGGCCTTACCCTGTTTTTTTTAATTGTCTAATGTGTATACTATCTTTAAAATAAATACCTAATTTCCTGCCATAGTTAAACCAAGAGGGGGTGCTAAATGATCAAAGTCAGATTTTTTTTTAGGTCATTATACCAATTTTAACTCATAATTATATACCATTTTATAAACTGTTAGAGAATATTGACATGAGTTATTCCATATTGCTAAAATTGGTCTTCAGTAAGTAGAAGTTCAATAGTTTGATGTTTCTAAATATGTACTTTTCATAGCATTTGGGTTTTAGAAATAATTGCTCTTATTATAACATCTACATTTTGTGACATACTATCCTTCCTTTTTTTTTTAGTTTTATACTTATAATAATTTGTTGTTGTGACAATAGTTTTTCTTCTTTCCATTTCATTTGTCTTCCCTTTTTTTAATCTTCCTTCTATTTCTTTTCCTTTAGCATCTGGCATATTGTTACTCTATCCTACTCATGCTTCTCCCACAGTTGCTTTCTTTTTTTATTCCTTAATCTTCCACCTTCTCTTGAGTGTTTTCCCATCTCTGTGACTGGCAAAGGAGTGTTTCTTAGTTATCTGTCTTAAATGAGGCCCAATAGCTGTGACTGGATCATAGGCTGAAAGGATTATAGATATAGAACAGGATTGGGAAGCCTGGGGCCTCAAGGCCACATATGGCCCTTTAGGTCCTCAAGTGAGGCCCTTTGACTGAATTCAAACTTCATAGAACAAATCCCCTTAATAAAAGGATATGTTCTATAAAACTTGGACTGAGTCAAAAGGCCTCACCCAAGGACCTAGAAGACTACATTTGGCCTTGAGGACAAAGGTTCCCCACTCCTGGTCTAGAACTCTCCAGGTAGTCAAAGCCCACCTATTCCCATTCTCAGATTGATCACAAAGGAAGTAAGAGCCAGAATTGAGCTTTAAACCAGGTCTCTTAATTCCAGAGTTGGGTTTTTTTTTTCCAAGTTCCAGTGCTCTTTCCACTGTCTCATGCTATTAGAATGAAGTACAAGTTAGATGACTACTAGTTTAATAATGTCTGTCAAACATTATAATAATCTCTTTCTCAGGCAACATTTAGAATTGATTATAAATCTAAATAAAAGAAAATAAAACTGCATTTGTCCTTTATTGCTAAGACCAATTTCCATAAGGTTCACCCTGAATTTTCATAAAAATAGTTGTTGAATTTTGTCTCTCTTATCTCTGCCACTTTGGAGAATGGCAAGGTAATAAGATATTTCTATTTGTTTCTGCCTTATTATAGTACACCAAACATAATTTAAACTTTCATTCAGGATCTCAAGTGCCTCAAGGCTGTCATTATGAATGCCAGTAATTATATTAGATTCTCTTTAAAAAATGTAAATATACTTGTATATACCTATTTATACTTACATATATATGTATGTGTGTGTGTATATGATGTTTTTCTTTCCGGGGTTTTTTTGTTTATTGTAGTCATTTCTAGACATTATTCTTTCCTTTCACACATACCCATCTCCTCCTTTTAAAAATGAGCTCTCCCTTATAACAAAGAAAAGTACTTAAGAAAAAAATCCATGGATGACCTTATATAAATATTTTTGTATGTACAGGTCCATTGCTTTTTTCCTTTGATCCCTTTGGGTTGTAGAAATAGTAGTGATATTGCTGAGTCAAAATTTATTGACTTTTGGAACATTGTTCTAAGGTATTTTCTGGAATGACAAAAATAATTGAAAGCTCCATCGATATATGCCTGTTTTCTCACAGCCCCACTAACAATTTTGTCATTAAAAAAAAAATCAACTTTGACAGCCTGATAGGTATAAGATAGAACCTCAGGCTTGCCTTAATTTGCATTTCTCTTAATTATTAGTAATTTGGAGTATATTTTCAAATGACTATAGTTATCTTGGATTTATTCCCTTAAGGACTATCTATTTAAATCCTTTGAACATTTATCAATTAGAGAATAACTGGGGTGCGGGGGGTGGAGTGGAGCCAAGACGGTGGAGTACAAGCAAACTTGGCATGGGCTCCAGCTCCCAACACTTCCATTACATGTAAAAAAATTACTCTAAACAAACTTTAGAGCTACAGAACCCACAGAGACAGAGAGAAACAAATCTCCCACTGAAGGCAGCCTGGCAGGCTGACAGGAATTATCTGTTGCACTGAGCTGGGAGCCGAGCACAGCTCTATGTGAGCCACTGGTTCTGGCCCTGGGGATGGCCAGAGCAGGCTTCAGGAGAGAGAATCACCAGCAGCTGTGGCAGTTTCCAGCCTTATCAACCCATAAACACCAAAGACAAAGTAAAATGTCAGTGTGGAACTCTGTTGGAAAGGGGGAGAGGATGGAATGGAAGAATGCAGTCCTGCCCCTGCCCATAAGGCAAGAAGCATCAGAGACATAGTGTCTGTGCAGCCCTGCTGTGTGGCTACCTCCAGAGTTCCTGACCTGCAGATTGTAGGGGGACCCAATGACCATTCAGAGGGTAATTGCGTTTGCTTTAACCTGCTTGGATCTGTATCGCTGTCTTGGGTAGTGGTCCTGGGGTATGTGGCCAGTGAGCCAGAGTTTGTGAGGCTGTAGAGAGGACACCCTCCTAATACCTCCGGCAGCTGTGAAAACCTCAGTGATTTGGGACAAAGCTCTTTCTATTCTGTAAGCAGAGTTCTACCATGGCAAAGACCTCAAAGCCAAGGAGTTGATTAGCAATATGAGCAAGCAGAGGAAGCACAAACAGACCATAGAATCCTTTTTTGGTGACAAAAAGGATCAAGGCATGGAGTGAGAGGAAGGCAGCAAAGTCAGAACTCCTGCATAAAAAGCCTCCAAGAAAAATATGAATTGGTTATAGGCCATGGAGGAGCTCAAGAAGGATTTTGAAAATCATGTAAGAGAAGTAGAGGAAAAATTGGGAAGAGAAATGAGAATGATGCAAGAAAATCATGAGGAGCAAGTAAATAGCCTGCTAAAGGAGACCCAAAAATACACTGAAGAAAATAACACCTTAAAAAATAGACTAACTCAAATTGGAAAAGAGGCCTAAAAATCTAGTGAGGAAAAGAATGCCTTAAAATGCTGAATTTGCTAGATGGAAAAGGAATTTCAAAAATTCACTGAAGAGAATAACTCCTTCAAACTTAGATTGGAGCAATTGGATGCTAATAACTTTATGAGAAATCAAGATACTATAAAACAGATCCAAACAAATGAAAAAAATAGAAGGCAGTGTGAAATATCTCATTGGAAAAACCACTCACCTGGAAAATAGATCTAGCAGAGATAATTTTAAAATCATTGGACTACCTAAAAGCCATGATCAAAAAAAGAGCCTAGACACCATCTTTCAAGAAATTAAGCAAAATTGCCCTGATATTCTAGAACCAGAGGACAAAATAGAAATTGAAATAATTCACTGATTGCCTCTTGAAAAAGATCCCCAAAAGAAAACTCCTAGGAATATTATAGCCAAATTCCAGAGTTCCCAGGTCAAGGAGAAAATACTGCAGGCAGTCAGTAAGAAACAATTTGAGTATTGTGGAAACAAAATCAGGATAATGCAGGACCTAGCAGCTTCTACATTAAGGGATCAAAGGCCTTAGAATATGATATTCTGGGGGGGCGGAGCCAAGATGGCGGAGTAGAAACAGCTCATCCAAGCCTCTCTGCCCCCAGATTCTCCACAAACTATGTAAAAAAGGACTCTGAAAAACTTCTGGAGCCCCAGCACCCACAGAACGACACAGAGAAGCTAACCTCCCGCTGAGGACAGCCCAGCACCCTGCAGGAAGGACCAGCGCAGTGGTCTGGGAGCCGACAGCGCGCAGAGCGCAGGAGCCGAGCCGAGCCCAGGTCCACCTGAGCCGAGGTTTTAGCCCCAGGGCGGCAGGGCCAGCAGCCGGCTGGAGGAACCCCAGAACACCAGGAACTGTGGAGACTCCAGAATTATCAACATAGACTTGCCTAGGACAAAGTAAGAGGTTAGTGTCCTATGGACTTTGGGACCTGTATTTGGGGAATGCGTCAGCTCCCTCCCCTGGGGGCTAGAAGCCGCTGAGGAGACACGCCATTTTGTAGTTTTCAGAGGCATTTCCGGCTCCCAGCCTACAAATCGTGGGGAGATCCAGCGATCAGTCTTGGGGGTAATCGCTCTTGCTTTAACCTCCCTGGATCTGGATTGTGATCTAGGGTGGAAGTTGTGGGTGGGTTTACAGCTTGCCAGAAACGGAAGTTGCCCCCCACACGTTCGGGACGAAAATTCCTCTATCTGGCCTTAAAGCCATAGTGTGGCAACAAGCCCAAAAGTCAAGCAATTAAGTGGCAACATGCCAAGGCAAAGGAAACAGAAAAATGCAACCCTAGACTCCTATTTTGGGGGCATAGAGCGGGAAAAGGACTATGAGGTCAGAAGTCCTGCTCCAAAAGCCCCAGGGGAAAACATGAGCGGGTTGCAGGCCATAGAGGACCTTAAGAAGGACTTTAAAAATCAAATAAGAGAAGTGGAGGAAAAATTAGAAAGAGAAATGAGAAGGATGCAGGAAAAGTATGAAATGAGGGTCAACAGCCTGACTGAGGAAAACAACACCTTAAAAAATAGACTAACTCAAATGGCAAAGGAGGCCCAAAAGGGCAATGAGGAGAAGAATGCCTTAAAAAGTCGAATTTGCCAGATGGAAAAAGAATCTCAAAAGTTCACTGAGGAGATTCATTCCTTCAGAGTTAGACTGGAGCAAATGGAAGCTAGTGACTTTATGAGAAATCAAGATGCTGTTAAGCAGATCCAAACAAATGAAAGATTAGAAGGCAATGTGAAATATCTCATGGGAAAAACCACTGACCTGGAAAATAGATCCAGGAGAGACAATTTAAAAATTATTGGACTACCTGAAAGCCATGATCAAGGAAAGAACCTAGAAATCACCCTTCAAGAAATTCTCAAGGAAAACTGCCCTGATGTTTTAGATCCAGAGGGCAAAATAGAGGTTGAAAGAATCCACAGATCACCTCCTGAAAAAGATCCCAAAAAGAAAACTCCCAGAAATATTATAGCCAGGTTCCAGAATCCCCAGATCAAGGAGAAAATACTCCAAGCGGCCAGGAAGAAACAATTTCAATATTGTGGAAACACAATCAGAATAGCCCAGGACCTGGCAGCTTCTACACTGAGGGATCGAAGGGCATGGAATATGATATTCCAGAGGGCAAAAGAACTGGGAATGAACCCAAGGGTCACCTACCCAGCAAAACTGAGTATTTTGTTTCAGGGGAAAATATGGTCATTCAGTGGAATAGAGGACTTTCAAGCATTCTTGAGGAAAAAACCAGAGTTGAATAGAAAATTTGACATCCAGATGCAAGAAGTAAGAGATGCCTGAGAAGGTAATCAGGGAAAAGAAATCAAAAGGAACTTATCAAAGTTGAACTATTTACATTCCTATATGGAAAAGCAATAACTGTGACTGATGATATCTTTCTCACTATGAAAATAATGGAAGAAGGGGGTGTGGTCATACGAATACATATGTGAATGTGTGTGTATATGGCTACAGTTATATATGGATAGAGGGCATAGGTTGATTTTGTTGGGAAGGGAGAGTACTCAAGGGATGAAATTATGAGGTGAGAGAGGAAAGTGGCAAGAGGAGATGGGGAGAGACATGGTAGGGTAAACTATCTCATGTAGGGGAAGTGGGTGCAAAGGAGGGGGAGAATAAGGAAGGCTAAAAAGGCAAAACCACATTCACATTGAATTTGGTTCAGGGAGAAAATGACATACATACTAAATGGGATATCTCAACCTGCAGCAGGATAGGGGGAAGGGGGATGAGAGGAGGGATGATGGATGGGAGGGCATCCTTGGGGTGAGGGGAGGTTGGAAGTACCCACTATAGAAGAGGGACAGGATCATGTAGGGAATGGACCAGGTGGGGGGTGGGATGAGTGGGAGGGAATTATAAGCAGCCTTGTACAATATATCTACTATGATAATGTTTTGCATAGCTAGACATGTACAACATATACTGAATTACTTATATCCCAAGAAGGAATGGGTGACAAGGGAGGAAGGAAATGGATCTGAAATTCAAGGTCGTAACATTAAATGTTTCAAATATATATAAATACTATTATTAATACTCTTTTGCCTATAATTGGGAGATAAGATGTGCAGGCATTGGGACACAAAGATTCATCTTCCTCTAATGGAAAAGTCGATGGGGGTATGGGAGAAGGTATGGGAGAGAGCAGATTGGAGGAAGCGATATCTTGTGGGACTGCTATTCTGGGAGGTTGGGTAGGGGAATAATGGGGGGAAAATGATTGTAACTCAAAATCTGGCGGAAATGAATGATGTAAAACAGAAGTTAATAAAGTATTTGTTTAAAAAAAAAAAAGAATATGATATTCTGGAGGTCAGAGGAGCTAGGATTAAAACCAAGGATCACCTACCCAGCAAAATGGATTATAATGCCATAGTCATTTAATGAAATAGAGGATTTTCAAACATTCTTGATGAAAAAGCCAGAGCTGAACAGAAAATTTGACTTTCAGATAAAGAAGCAAGAGAAGCATGAAAAGGTAAGCAGGAAAAATAAATCATAAGGAATTTATTAAAGCTGAACTATTTACATTCCTACATAGAAAAATGATAATTGTAACTCATGAGACTTTTTCTCAGTACGAAGATAGTTGAAGGTAATGTGTGTGTGTGTGTGTGTGTGTGTGTGTGTGTGTGTGTGTGTGTGTGTGTGTGAGAGAGAGTGTGTGTGTGTGTGTATGTGTGTATACAGACACATATGTATGTATAGGTGGATGTATGTGTATATAAATATATATATATGTGAGTGTGGGCATATGTTCTTGTATACATAGACGGAAGGCACAAGAATGAGTTGAATAGGAAGGGATGATATCTAAAAGATAAAATTAAGAGGTGAGAGAGGAATTAATTAGAAGGAGAAAGGGAGAGATAGAATAGGGTAAATTATCTCACATGAAACAGTCAAGAGAAAACTGTTACAGTGGAGGGGAAGAGCAGGAAGGTGAAAGGAAATGGGTCAACCTTACTCTTATTGAATTTGGCTTAAGGAGGGAATAATGCACACACTCGATTGGGTATCTTACCCTATAGGAAAATGGGGGGAAAGGGGATAAGAGGGAGCATGATAGAAGGGAGGGCAGATTGGGGGAGAGCTTAGTTAGAAGCAAACATTTTTGAAAAGGGACAAAGTCAAAGGAGAAAATAGAATAAATAGGGGGCAGGATAGGATGGAGGGAAATATAGTTAGTCTCTCACAATATAACTACTATGGAAATGATTTGGGTAACTATACATGTACAACTTATATTGAATTGCTTACTTTCCCAGTGGGGGTGGGTGAGTAGGGAAGAAGGGAAAAAATCTGGAACTCAAAGTTTTAAAAACTTTAAAAACAAATGTTTAAAAAATATTAGGGGGGTAATGGGGAGAATATAAGAAAGAACAGATTGGGGGAAGGGGTATTCAGTAGGCTTGTTATTTTGGGGTGGGGGTAAGGGAAAGATGGGGAAAAATAACTCAAAATCTTGTGCAAATGAATGTTGAAAACTAAAAATAAATTTAAAAAATAAATTAAAAAATTAGAGAATAACTGAAATTGAAAATTGATATCCTACTTTGTTTTGTATTATATATTGAAAATGATATCTAATCATTGGAATCAATACTTATGGATCAGATTTAGATTTGATTGCATAGGCCTTAGTAGTAGAGTTTTTAAGAGTTTAATTTCCTTTTCCCAGTGGCCTACAGTCTGTACTCAATCTGTCTCACTCTAGAAGGGAGGAAAGGGGAAAGGGAAGGTGAGTCGACTTGGTTATAAGTTGTTTTGCCTAACACTGGACCACTATATTATAAGGTGGTGCTTGACACGGAATACTCTAGAGGATGTCAGTCAGCTCTGGGTTTCTTCTGTTGCCATGTGTCCTGGAGATCCCCTCTTGTGAGTCAGGCCAAATTTAAGACCAACTTTTATCTCTGTTATAGGTCAGTAACGTTGTTAGTTTAGTTTTCATTATAACACTGTTTTTGTTACTCCATATAGCCTGTTATTTTTTCACTATGTAAAAAAAAAAAGGTTCTCTGACTGTCATGGGGGGCATCCTTGTCTTTTAGAGGGGCCATGGATACCATTTATTGGCATTTGCTAGCCTTGCAAATAAACTGATCATGCTCAGAACTTTGTGGCTCAGTTTCTCTTAATTGTACTTTTTTATCATCACATAACTTACACTTATAAATTCAGATGAGTTACTTATATATACACACACTTATCTGAAATGAGACCTTTACAACAGAACTTGCTGCAATGATTTCCCCAATAACTTTTCTCTTTTAATTGTATTTTTTAAATTTGATTTTATTGGAGTGGAGCTAAGATGGAGTAAAAGCAAGAACTTGAATGAGCTCCCACACTGACCACCTCCAATATCTGTGAAGTGTGACTTTAAACAAATTTTAGAGCTACAATACCCACAAAGTGACCGAGAGAAACAAATCTCCTGCTGGAGGTAACCTAGCAGGCTGATAAGAAGGGTCTACCACACAGAGCTAGGAGCCGAGGATGGTCTCTTGTGAACCCCCCATGACCAGACCTAGGCAGCCCCCACCAGTGGCACAGACTAGCCAGAGCAGACTTTAGGAGAGTGAATCACTGGCAGCTATGGCAGTTTCCAGACTTTTCAACCCCTAAACACCAAAGAGAAAATAAAAGTTAAGTAGGGAGCTCTGTTGGAACTGGGTGAAGGAGAACGAGGTCTGGCCCAAGATCTTGGGGTAAGAGGTGATTGAGGCACAGTGGCTGCAGCTGTTGCCTCATGGCTGCCCCCAGAGCTCCTGGCCTGCAGATCATATGGGGACCATGCAACCCTGCTTGGATATGGGTCACAGTGTTCAGCGGTGCTCCTGGGGTGAGGAACAGTAGCTGCCAGAGCTTGTGGTGGCTGTAGAGAGGATGCCCTCCTCATATCTCTGGCAACTGTGAAAACCCCAGTAACTTGAGACACAGCTCTCTCCATGTTGGAAGCAATGTTCTACACATGGCAAAGTGCTCAAAAGTCAAGTAATTGGCTGGCAAGATGAGCAAGTAGAGGAAGGGCAATCAGACCATAGAATCCTTTTTTGGTGACAAAAAAGGACCAAGACGTGGGACCAGAAGAAGACAAAAAGTCAAAACTCCTGCATTAAAAGCTTCCAAGAAAAAATATGAACTTGTTAGAGGTCATGGGTGAGCTCCAGAAGGATTCTGAAAATCAAGTAAGAGAAGTGGAGGAAAAATTGGGAAGAGAAATGAGAATGATGCAAGAAAGTCATGAAAAGTAAGTCAGCAGCCTGCTAAAGGAGATCCAAAAAATATGGAAGAAAATAGCACCTTAAAAAATAGACTAACTCCAATTTTCCAATGTGCTCTGCCCCACACAAATTTAAAATAATGTGAAAGGGGACTCCAAACAACTTCTGGAACCACAGCACCCACAGAACAGCACAGAGAAGCTAACCTCCTGCTGAGGACAGCCCAGCAGCCCTGCAGGGATCAGCCAGCGCAGTGCTCTGAGAGCAGGCAGCACATCGAGCTGGTAACCGACAGCGCAGTGCACAGAGCCGAGCCCAGGTCTGCGGTTTTAGCCCCAGGGAGGCCAGACCTTCAGCCGGCTGGAGGGACCCCAGAACACCAACAATTGTGGCAATTCCAGAATTACCAGCACAGATATGCCTAGGACAAACTGAGAGGTTAGTGCCCTATGGACTTTGGGACCAGTATTTGGGGAACGTGTGGCTTCCTCCCCTGGGGGCGAAAAGCTGCTGAAGAAACAGCTGCACAGAAGCCATTTTGCAGCATCAGTAGTGGCTCTAGCTCCTGGTCTGCGAACTGTAGGGAGATCCAGCAATCAGTCTGGGGGTTAATCGCTCTTGCTTTAAACTGCCTGGATCTGCATTGTGGTCTGGTGGGGAAGTTTGGGGTGGGTATCCAACTTGCCAGAATGGGTGGAGGCTTTACAGAGGCCACCCAACTGGTGTAAGTTGTGAAGACCCCACATTTGGGCGGAAGCTCCCCTGTCTGGTGGCAGAGTCCTACTGTGGCAACAAGACCAAAAAATCAAGTAATTAAATGGCAACATGCCTAGGCAAATGAAACAAAATAAACAGAAAAGTTCAACATTGGACTCCTATTTTAGGGGCAAAGAGGCTCAAAGCATGGAGGAGGACTGTGAGGTCAGAACTCCTGCACCAAAAGCCCCAAATGAAAATACAAGCTGGCTACAGGCCATAGAGGACCTTAAGAAGCAGATAAGAGAAGTGGGGGAAATTTGGGAAGAGAAATGAAAAAGATGCAAGAAAAGTATGAAATGACAGTCAACAGCCTGACTGAGGAAAATAACACCTTAAAAAATAGACTAACTCAAATGGCAAAAGAGGCTCAGAAAGGCAATGAGGAGAAGAATGCCTTAAAAAGTCGAATTTGCCAGATGGAAAAAGAATCTCAAAAGCTCACTGAGGAGATTCATTCCTTCAGAGTTAGACTGGAGCAAATGGAAGCTAGTGACTTTATGAGAAATCAAGATACTATTAAACAGATCCAAACAAATGAAAGAATAGAAGGCAATGTGAAATATCTCATGGGAAAAACCATTGACCTGGAAAATAGATCCAGGATAGATAATTTAAAAATTATTGGACTACCTGAAAGCCATGATCAAAGAAAGAAGCTATGGTCAAAGAAAGAACCTAGAAATCATCCTTAAAGAAATTCTCAAGGAAAATTGCCCTGATGTTTTAGACCCAGTGGGGGAAATAGAGGTTGAAAGAATCCACAGATCACCTCCTGAAAATGGTCCCAAAAAGAAAACTCCTAGGAATATTATAGCCAGGCTCCAGAACTCCCAGATCAAGGAGAAAATACTATAAGCAGCCAGGAAGAAACAATTTCAACATTGTGGAAACACAATCAGATTAGCACAGGACCTGGCAGCTTCTACACTGGGGGATCAAAGAGCATGGAATATGATATTCCAGAGGGCAAAAGAGCTGGGATTGAAGCCAAGAATCACCTACCCAGCAAAACTGAGTATCTTGTTTCAGGGGAAAATATGGTCATTCAGTGGAATAGAGGACTTTCAAGCATTCTTGATGAAAAAACCAGAGTTGAATAGAAAATTTGACATTCAGACACAAGAAGCAAGAGATGCTTGAGAAGGTAATCAAGGAAAAGAAATCAAAAGGAACTTATCAAAGTTGGACTGTTTACATTCTTACATGGAAAAACAATAACTGTGTTTGATGAAACCTCTCTCATTATGAAAATAATTGAAGAAGGGTACATGGCATATGTTCACAGGTATACATGGATAGAGGGCACAGGTTGAATTTGATGGGATGGGCTGATTCGTTTTTTTTTTTTTTGCAATTGGGGTTGGGTGACTTGCCCGGGGTCATGTGGCTGGGTTTTTGTTTGTGTTTTGGGTGTCTGGGGCTGGGTCCGAGCTCGGGTCCTTCTGACTCCAGGTCTGGCGCTCTGCTCGCTGCGCCACCTAGCCGCCCCAAGGAAGGGATGATTCTTAAGGGGTGAAGTCAAGAGGTGAGAGAGGAAAGTGGCAAGAGGCGATGGAGAGAGACAGGGTAGGGTAAACTATCTCATGTAGAAGAGGCAAGGGGAAGTAGTTGCAGGGGAGGGGAAGAACAGGAAGGCAAAAAGGCAAAAGCATATTCTCATTGAAGTTGGCTCAAGGAGAGAACCACATACATACTAAATGGAATATCTTACCCTCACTCACTCTCCTGAGTAGGGGAAAGGAGGATTAGAGGGGGGATGATGGAGGGGAGGAGAGATTGGAAGTACCCACTATCAAAGAGGGACAGGATCAAAGTAGGGAATGGACCAGGTGGGAGGTGAGATGGGTGGGAGGGAAATATAAGCAGTCTTTTACAATATATCTACTATGGTAATGTTTTGCATAGCTATACATGTACAACACATACTGAATTGCTTATCTTCTCAGAGGGAGTGGGTGACAAGGGAGGAAGGGAATGGATCTGAAAATCGAAGTTTTAAAATTAAATGTTTCATAAGATGTCCAGGCATTGGGGCTCAGAGATTTACCTTGCCCTAATGGCAAAGTCGAAGGGGGTATGGGAGAAGATATGGGAGAGAGCAGATTGGATGAGGGGATATCTAGTGGGACTGCTATTCTGGGGTGGTGGGTAGGGAAAAATGGGGGAAAAATGTAACTCATAATCTGGTGGAAATGAATGATGTAAACCAGAAGTTAATAAAGCATTTGTTTAATTAATAAAATAAAATCTATTGACAGAGAAAAAAAATAAAATGAAATTTTTAAAAGTTAAAAAAAAATAGACTAACTCAAATGGCAAAAGAGGCCCAAAAAGGCAATGAGGAGAAGAATGCTTTAAAAAACTAAATTGGCCAGATGGAAGAGGAGTTTCAAAAACTCACTGAAGAGAATAATTCCTTCAAAATTAGATTGGAGCAAATGGAAGTTAATGAGTTTATGAGAAATCAAGATACTATTAAACAGATCCAAACAAATAAAAACTTAGAAGGTAGTGGGAAATACCTCATTGGAATAACTACTGACCTGGAAAATAGATCTGGGAGAGAGAATTTTAAAATTATTGGACTACCTGAAAGCCATGATCAAAAATAGAGCCTAGATATCATCCTTTAAGAAATTCTCAAGGAAAATTGCCCTGATGTTCTAGAACCAGAGGCAAAATAGAAATTGAAATAATTTGCTGTTTGCCTCTTGAAAAAGATCCTAAAAAAGAAAAGTCCTAGGAATATCATAACCAAATTCCAGAGCTCCCAGGTCAAGGAGAAAATATTACAGAGTGTCGGGAAGAAACAATTTGAGTATTGTGGAAACACAATCAAGATAACAAGATCTAGCAGCTTCTGTATTAAGGGATTGAAGACTTGGAATATTCTGGAGGTCAGAGGAGCTAGGATTAAAATCAAGAATCAGCTACCCAGCAAAACTGAGTTTAATGCTTCAGGGAAAAATATCGTTATTCAATGAAATACAGGATTTTCAAGCATTTTTGATGAAAAAAACAGAGGTCAACAGAAATTTTGACTTTCAAATAAAAGAAGCAAGAGGAACATAAGAAGATAAACAGGAAAAAGAAATCATAAGCAGCTTATTAACGTTGAACTATTTTTCCTGTATGGAAAAATGATAATTGTTACTCATGAGACTTTTTCTCAGTATGAGTAACTTTGAAGGGAATATATATGTATAGAAGTGTGTATGTATGTATAAATACATATGTGAGTGTGTGTGTACATGCATACATAGACCGAGGGCACAGGATGATTTGAATACGAAGGGATGATATTTAAAAAAAAAATTAAGAGGTGAGAAAGGAATATAATGGGAGAAGGAGAAAGGGAGAGATAGAATAGGGTAAATCATCATATAAATGAGGCAAGAGAAAACTGTCAAAATGGAAGGGAAGAGCAGGAAGGTGAGAGGGAGTTGGACAACCTTACTCTCATTGAATTTGGCTTAAGGAGGCAATTACATACACACTCAGTTGTTGTCTTACCCTACAAGAAAGTACAGGGAAGGCGATAAGAGGGGGCTGATAGAAGGGAGGGCAGATTGGGGGAGAGGGTAGTTAGAGGTCAGGTTCAAAGTAGAAAATAGAATAAGTGGGGGGTGGGATAGGATGGAGGGAAATATAGTTTGTCTTTCAAAATATAACTACTATGGAAACATTGTAGAACATACATTGAATTGCCTGTCTTCCCAGTGGGAGTGGGTGAAGAAGGAAGAATAGAAAAAAATCTGGAAATAAAAGTTTTAAAAACAAATGTTTAAAAAAAAATGTTGGTTCTTTTTTTTTCTTTTACATGCAGCTGGGGAATAAAATATATAGACACTGGGGTATAGAAATCTATCTTGCCATACTAGAAAATTGGTGGGGGGACAGTGTAAGAGAGAGCAGATTGGGGGAATGGGTATTCAGTAGGCTGTCTATCTTTGGGTGGGTGGTAGGGGAAAGATAGGGAGAAAATTTGTAACTCAAAATCTTGTGGAAATGAATGTTGAAAACTAAAATAAATAAATAAAAGATTAATTACAAAAAATAAATAAAGCTGTTCCCAAATTCCCTTTCCATTCTCCAGCTATTGAGGAGACAACAAAAGAAAAACCTGATATATGTGTGTGTGTGTGTGTGTGTGTGTGTGTGTGTGTGTGTGTGTCTGTATGTATGTGTAATGGAAATGCAGATTTAAAGATCTTCCCTGCCCCTAGGCCCTTTGATTGGCTTAAGAGACTTTGATTGGCTTTAAGAGACTCTGAAAACCTTCCTTGATTTGAAAATATGCTCTGCCTCCTAATAGGCTGAATGTGGTCACATGGAGCCTGTGGTGGGAGGCTTGGTTTTCAGGAATGACCACACCTTGATGCTGTGTGATTGGGCAGTGGATCAAAAGGGTGGTTACATTCTTTGAGCCAGGAGAAGGCTATATAAACTCTGATGAGGGGCTTTGCTTTGGGGCTCACTTTGAGAAGTGTTGTGTGATTTGACCAGATGAGACTCTGGGAAGCCGTTGTTGAGAGCCCCCCGGCTTTGAAAACCCAGATGTTGATGCTTCCCTCTCTGGTAACTGTGATTTGGTATTGCTATAATGGTTGGACAGTTTGGAAGCCTGTCTGTGTGATCTTTAAGTTCTGTAACTCTGAAGTTCGGGGTGCTGACCTTTTTCCCCTGAACTAGGTAATGTGTGTTTGTTTGATTAAAGTAAGCTTGTTAACTGATTTTGAGTTGCTTTCCTTTTGAAAAGCAGATCTAAGAACCTGTGTTGGCAGCTACCCTGGGGATATTGGGGTGCTTGCCGCTACAGTATGTATGTGTATATATATATACACATACATACACACAGACACACACACACACACGCGCGCACACACACACACACACACACACACACACACACACACACACACACACACACACACAAAACAAGTTTCTGCATTAGTTATGTCCAAAAAGAAAAAAAAGAAATATACTTCAGTAAATACTCTGAATCTGTCAGGCACCTGTTTGGAAGTGGGTAGTGTGTTTTCTTGTGACTTCTTTGGAATTATGTTTGCTCATTGTGCAAATCAGAATTACCAAGTCTTTCAAAATTCATTATCTTTACTATAGAATTGTTATTGTATAAATTGTTTTACTGGTTCTTCTTACTTCATTTTGCATCAGTTAATATAAATCTCCCCAGGTTTTTTTGAAACCATTCCCTTAATATTTCTCTGTGTGTGTGTGTGTGTGTGTGTGTGTGTGTGTGTGTGTGTGCGCAGTTTTTTTTTAACTTAAATACAGAATGAGAAAAGGGTAAAAAACTGCTATGTACAAGGCCGACCGTAAGAGAGGATTCAGTCTAAAACAATAAACATCCATTTCAACAAAACCTCTATAATAAATATTGTACATTGTTTTCAAAGCTGCCCACCTTTTCTTTGCTACCTTGTTGATTTACTTTTGTTCTCTGCTATGCACTTTTTACTTTATCTCCCCTTCTTCCCCCTCCCCCCTCAAAAGAAGGCTACAATGAAGTGTGGCTATATATGCATAGATATTTATATATATATATTTTTTTAAACTTATTTTTATTTAGATATACATAGATATTTATTTTAAAAATTTATACACTCATACACATATT
This sequence comes from Gymnobelideus leadbeateri, assembly GCA_011680675.1. NCBI lineage: Eukaryota > Metazoa > Chordata > Mammalia > Diprotodontia > Petauridae > Gymnobelideus > Gymnobelideus leadbeateri. The sequence continues at coordinate 45,537 of WOXC01003833.1, forward strand.
TGTAAGACTGTACTATGCCTTTTTTCTCCTATCATCTGTTTCTCTGAATGTGGAAAATAAGTTCAAGTCTTTCCATGTTTTTCTAAATCATCCAGCTCATCATTTTCTACACTACTGCAATATTCCAACCCAATCACATTCTATCTGAGAGATTTTCTGTGAAAGTTTTTTCCTAGTTTTCTGCATTCCTTCTCTTTTTTGGCTACATAAGTTTTACTTATACAAGAAATTTTTAATTTAAAATAATTGAAATTATCCTTTGTACACTTTAGTGATAACATTACCTCATAATATAGTTTAAAGTCTGATACTGCTGATTCTACTTCCTTTACATGTTTTTTCCCTGGTTTCTTTGAAGTTCCTGACCTTTTGTTCTTCCCAGTGAACTTTGTTACTACTTTGTCTAACTCCATAAACTGATCTTTTGGTAACTTAATTGGGATGACAATGAATATATAGATTAGTTCAGTAAAATTGTCATTTAAAAATAATATTGGCTTCACCTACCCATGAACAGTAATTATTACTTCAACTATATCTGAGTTTATTTGTATAAAAAGTGTTTTATGTTTCTGTTCATATAGTTCTTGTGTCTGTTTTGGCAGGTAAATACTCACATTTTATGCTGTCTAGGTATTTTAAATGATCTAAAACAATATTAAATAACTTTGCTGACACAGTATAGTTTCTCTATTTTTTTACTTTTGATTAAATATATTTTTATTTTAACTTTGAGATGATGGTTACTTTCCCTGCTTTTTTACATACCAAATTCTGCTCCTGACCTTTATTTTATCTTTGTGTGTATCTTTCATTTTTATGTTTCCTGAAAGCAACATTATGTTGAATTCAAATTTTTAATCTGCTATCTGTTTCTATTTTATGGGTAACTTCACCCCATTCACATTGTAAGCAACAGTTGTTTGTTGTGTATTTTCCTCCTTCCTATTTTTCCTCACTATCCTTCTCACCCTATTTTCCCTATCTCTCCTCACTTCTCTGCTTTAATTCTACCTGCTGTCTTGCCTTCCTATTCCTTAAATTACCTACCCCTCTAAAAGTTCCTCTCTTATCCTCTTCCTTCCTGCTCTATCCCCTTGCTGTCTTATTTCTTTCTTAATTTGGAAGGCTTTTATACCCTTCTAAGATGTATGTTGTTCCCTTTTTAACCCAGTCCAGGTGAGAATAAGGTTCTACTACTACCTGCCCTTCCCCCACTAGCTTCTTCTCTTTTTCCTTTTATGTCTGATTTGTATAATTACTCCTTTTAACTCTACCTTCACAGTTTGATTTTTTTAGAATCACCCATTTTACTCAGGTCAAGCCTTTCTTTCAAACTATATATACATACATACATATATATATACATACATATACATATATATACATACATATATAATGATGACTGCCATAAGAGTATTGCTAATATTTTCACATATAAAAAGTAAACAGTTTGACCTTATTGAGTTGCTTATAATTGGTCTTTAATGTTAACCTTTCATTTCTCCTAGATATTTTATGTCAAATTTCCCCTTAAGTTCCGGGGTGCATGAAAACGTGAAAGTCTTTGAATTCATAAATGTCTTTTTTTTTTTTTAATTCCAGGCTTATACTTAACTTTGCTGGGTGAGTTACCCTTGGTTATAATCCTAGCTCTTTTGCTCTACAGAATATAGTGTTCCAAGACCTGCAGTTCTTCAACATAGTAGCTTCTAAGTCTTGTGCAATCCTTATTGTAGCTCCTCGATATTTAAATTGTTTTTTTTCCTTGTTGATTCTAATATTTTCTCCTTAACCTGGGAGCTTTGAAACTTGACTATGATATTCTTGTAAGTTTTCCTCCTGGGATCTATTTCAGGTCGTGAAACAGTGGATTATTTCTGTTTCTTCTTTGCCTTCTTGTTCTAGAACTTCAGGGTAATTTTCCTTGATAATTTCTAGAATCTAAAGATTCTTTTTTTATCATAATTTTCACATAGTCTGACAATTCTTATATTTTTTTCCTCAATCTGTTCTCTAAATCAGTTGTTTTCCTGATAAGATGTTTCACAGTCTCTTCTGTTTTTTCATATTTTTTGTTTTGTTTTATGCTTTCTTGGTGTCTTAGGGATGTCATTAGCGTTTCCTTACCAGTTCTAGTTTTCAAGGCATTAATTTCTTCCTTAAGCTTTTGATTCTCTATTTCTAGTTGGTTAACTTTCTTTTCATAATTTTCTTGATTTTCTCTCATTTTTTTCTAATTTTTCCTAGATATCTCCTATTTGATTTTTAAAGTTCTTTTTAAGGTCTTCCAATAAGTCTTTTTGTGCTTAGGACCATTTAATTTTCCTCATTGAAAAGGAAGTAGCTTTTTTTTAGCTCCATTATTTTCCTTTGAATATGAACCCAGATCTTCTCTATCCCCATAGTAACTATCTGTGCTTGGGTTCTTTCTCCTTTGCTTACTCATTTTTATTTATTTATTTTGCTTTTAGCAGCCATTAGTGTAATCAAGTTGTATCCCCTATGTATGGGGAACGATGCCCCAAGCCTCAAGAACTTCTTACTGTTATTTTCTCAGTTCTGTCTCAGGGCCCAACTTTGGGCTCTAGACTCCATTCCTAAACCACAGCGAGGGCCCCCAACCACATTGTCTCTCAAATGATCTTGCTTCCGATAGTCCCTTAGGTGTCTGCAAATTATAGCTTTTCTTTCTGCCCCAGAATTGAAACCAGAAACTCTGCTCTCCTGCAAGTGCCCACAGCCAACAGGGTCCTTACCCATTGCTGTTCCACTTGGCAGGAGTGTGCTCCCTCCTTTTCCCCACAGCCACAGCCCCCCCGGATGTGACTTATTAGCACAGCTGTGCTTGGTGCCCCTCAACAATGGAAGGTTCTTCAGTCTTCTATTCAACTCCCATACTGTCTGGGAGATGAAAGTTTCTGAGACTGAGGCTGCCTGTGAGGTGATAATTGTGTCTTTTTTTGTGGAGGAAATTCGGAGAGCCAAAAGTTTTTTGATCTACTCTACCATATTCCCAGAATCCTTTTCTTCCCCTCCCCCCCCAATTTCTTACAGCACAATATAGTTATCCTTTTTAAATCTAGAGGTTAGGGCCCCTGGACTTTCACAGTCTGGAAAATCTGCATAAAATTCTCCCTTAGACCAAAGAAGAAGTCTTGAGTTTTTTCTTTTTCTTTTATGTGGTGTTTAAGTACCTTATTGTAAAATTTGGGTTAAGTATTTGGTATTAGGCTCTGTGTCACCTGCTGACCTTAAAGTATCATCTGTGGCTTTTACAAAACTCCCCTAAAATTCCCATTTAATTTTTTATGCCCATCCATGATATATTGAAACTGCTACGGGGAAAGTTGCAATGTGGAAGAGGTAACTATAGTACCTGTATGTCTATTTATCTAATCTATCTATATATCTAATAGTTATAGTATTCCTTCACATTCGCCTACCACAATTTTTTCAGCCATTCCCCAGTCAATGGGCTGCCACCACAAAAAGAGCTATTATAAATATTTGTGTACATATAGGTCCTTTTCCTCTTTGTTTGATAATGTTGGGTTTTGAGCTAGTAGTGGTATGGCTGGGTCCAAGTGTATGTGCATTTTTAATTGTTTTGGGGGTCATAGTTCCAAATTGTTTTCCAGAATGATTGAGCAAGTCCACAGTTCTACAAATAGTACTTTAATAAACCTGTTTTCCCACAGTCCTTCTAGCATTTGTCATTTCCTTTTTTTTTTTTTGGTCATCTTAACCTAATGTGATGTGTGTGAGATGTTCCTAAAGACACCAAGTTCTCTAGAACTTGGTTCTAGGTTCTCTCTCTTGGAACTAGGTTCTCTAATTATTAGTGATTTAAAACATTTCTTCATATTGCTTTAATAGCTTTCATTTCTTCTAAAAACTGCCTAGTCATATCCCTTAACTGTTTTTCAATTGGGGGATGGCTCCTGTTGTAAATTTTGCTCAATTTCCTATGTAACTTAAAATGATACCTTTGCTAGAGGAACTTAATGCAAAGATTTTATTCTGTTTCCCATTTTCTGATTTTAATTGCTTTGGTTTGTGCAAAAACTTTTTAAATTCTATGTAACCAAAATTATTCATTTTATCATCTGTAAAACTATCTTTTATTTGATAATGAACTTTTCCTCTAAATTCTGAGAGGTAATTTGTTCCATGTTCCACTAATTTGCTTATTGTCACTCTTTAAATCATGTTCTTATTTTGAGCTTATTTGATATACAGTAAAAGATGTTGGCCTTTATCTAGTTTCTTCCAGACTGTTTTCCCATTTTTCCCTCAGTTTTTGTTGAATAGTGAGTGAAAGAAGTAAAAACTTCTCAGACTATACTCTAAATCTAGTAAGGCTTTTCGTGGGAAACAGGCCCAAGTTCCCCTTCACCAGAATCACATGATTTACATGGACTCAAAACTCAGAGTTTTAGGGAGTTACCCCACTCCTCAGTGATACCTCAGCATAAGATATGCCAAATAAGGACAGAAGTGCTTTCTCAGATGTACATTGGGTGGTCTACTGTTTCCTTGTTCCTGTACTTGAAGTAGATTGCCACGCTTAGATTGTACACCTGACTCCTAGCCAATGGAAGAAAAGGATCTGGGGGAGAATTCCAATAGGGCGTTATAACCTAGCCATTTCCTTTTGTAAATTGCTGTTCCTTCCTGACCATTTGTTGGGAGGGTAGCCCTTTCTCAAGATCTAATAAACCATTTTTTTCTGCTTCCTACTTTGAGAAACCTCTGAGTAAGGATTTGAGGAAGGATTTCTGTTGCACACAGTTTTTGGGGTGCACACAATAGTGAGCATTTGCCCCAATAACTGTGCTCATTTGCTTCTATATATTGTGTGTCTAATCATTTCTACTGCTCAGCCTCTCCATCTCTTACCCAGTGACAGACTGTTTTGATGATTACAGCTTCGTAATATAGTTTGAAATCTAGTCAGGCACCCTTCCTTCTTTCTCATTTTTCCCTCATTGATTCTCTTAATATTCTTGACCTTTTGCTCCTCCAGATGAATTTTGTTATTAATTTTTTCTAGCTTTATAAGGTAATTTTTGGTTGGTTGATTGTTATGGCACTAAATAAGTAAATTAATTTAGGCAGTGTAAATTAATTTAGGCAGTGTATTACATTAGCTTGCCCTACCCATGACCATTAATATTTCTCCAGTTTTTTAGATTTGTCTCTGTGTGAAAAGTGTTCTGTAATTTTGTTCATATAGCAGTGCCTTGTAAGGTAGACTGCTAAATATCTTATGTTGTCTGTGATTATTTTAAACAGATTCTCATTCTCTTCCTGCTAGATTTTAATGGCAACATACAGAAATGAGGATGATTTGTATGGATTTATTTTATGCCCAGCAGCTTTGTAGAAGTTGTTAATTGCTTTGATTAGTTATTTAGTTAACTTTCTAGGGTTCCCAAGTAAACCATCAGAAGATCTGCAAAAAGTGATAGTTTTATTTTTTTGCTTATGCTTATTTCTATAGGTTTTATTGTCTTATTGCTATAGCTAGCATTTTTAATATTGAATAGTAATGGTGATAATAGATGCCCCTGCTTCACTCTGGATTTTACTGGAAGAACTTCTAACTTATCCCCATTTCAGATTATGTTTGCTTTTGGTTTTAGATAGATACTACTTATCGTTTAAAGGAAAATTCCACTTATTTCTTTTCTTTCTAGCATTTTTAACAGGAATAGTAATCATATTTTATAAGAAGCTTTTTCTGCATACATTCAGATAGTCATTATTTTTGCTGGTTTTATTATTAATATGATTAATTATGCTTAGAGTTTTCCTAATACTTAACCCATTTTGTATTCCTGGCATAAATCCAATTTGATTATAGTATATGTGATTTTTGTGATATATTGCTATAGTCTCATTACTAATATTTCATTTAAAATTTTTTGCAACAGTGTTCATTAGAGAAATTAGGTTGTCATTTTTCTTTTTCTGTTTTGACTCCTTGGGGTGTGTGTGTGTGTGTGTGTGTGTGTGTGTGTGTGTGTGTGTAGACAATATTTGTGTCTCAGAAGAAATTTGTTAGGATTTCTTCTTTACTCATTTTTTAAAAAATCAGTTTGTGTGGTATTGAAATTAATCATTCTTTAAATATTTGATAGAATTCACTTGTACATCCATCTGGTGGGATTTTTATTTGAGGGCAATGGGGTTAAGTAACTTGCCCAAGGTCACACAGCTAGGTTTTATTTGTGTGTGCGTTAAGTGTCTGAGGTTGTATCTGAACTCAGGTCCTTCTGACTCCAGGGCTGGTGCTCTACTCACTGTGCCACCTAGCTGCCCCGGTGGGATTTCTTAGGAAGTTCATTTATGACTTATTCAATTTCTTTTTCTAAAATAGGGTAATTTAAATATTCTAGTTCTTTTTCTAGCAACCAGGAAATTTATTTCTAAATATTCATCTATTTCATTTAGCTTGTCAATTTTACTGGCATATGATTCAGAAATAAAGTTCCTAAAAATTGCTTTTCTTTCATCTTCATTGGTTGTGAATTCCTCTTTCTCACTTTTTTATACTTGTAAATTTCTTTCTTTCTTTTTCTTAATAAAATTAGTTCGCTTATCTATTATGTTGAGTTTTTTCTAAAAGAAGTTCCTAGTTTTATTCAATGTTTGTTTAGTTTTTAAAAATTTCGTTAATCTCTTCTTTGATTGTCAGGATTTCTATTTTGGTGTTTAATTGGGAGGTTTTAATATGTTGGTTTTTTAATTTTCTTAGTTGTATGTCCAGTTAATTGATTTGAATTATCATCTCTTTTTTTCTTTTTTAAAATTATTAGTATTTTTGGAGGGCAGTTGGGGTTAAGTGATTTACCCAAGGACACAGGGCTAGTTTTTGTGTTAAGTGTCTGAGGCCAGATCCAAACTCAGGTCCTCCCAACTCAAGGGCCAATGCTCCATTCACTGTGCCACCCAGCTGCCCCAGAAACTTACGTTCTTTTTTTTTTTTTTAAGTATTTATATATATTTGAAACATCTAATGTTAAGACCTCGAATTTCAGATCCATTTCCTTCCTCCCTTGTCACCCATTCCCTCTGGGGAGATAAGTAATTCAGTATATGTTGTACATGTCTAGCTATGCAAAACATTATCATAGTAGATATATTGTACAAGGCTGCTTATAATGCCCTCCCACTCATCCCACCCCCAACCTGGTCCATTCCCTACATGATCCTGTCCCTCTTCTATAGTGGGTACTTCCAACCTCCCCTCCCCCCAAGGATGCCCTCCCATCCATCATCCCTCCTCTCATCCCCCTTCCCCCTATTCTGCTGCAGGTTGAGATATCCCATTTAGTATGTATGTCATTCTCTCCCTGAACCAAATTCAATGAGAATGTGGTTTTGCCTTTTTTGCCTTCCTATTCTCCTCCTCCCTTGTAACCACTTCCCCTTGCTTCTTCTACATAAGATAGTTTACCCTACCCTGTCTCTCCCCATCTCCTCTTGCCACTTTCCTCTCTCACCTCATAATTTCATCCCTTGAGTATTCTCCCTTCCCAGCAAATTCAACCTATGCCCTCTATCCATATATAACTGTAACCATATACACACACATTCACATATGTATTCATATGACCACACACCCTTCTTCCATTGTTTTCATAGTGAAAAAGATATCATCAGTCCCAGTTATTGCTTTTCCATATAGGAATGTAAATAGTTCAACTTTGATAAGTTCCTTTTGATTTCTTTTTCCCTGATTACCTTCTCAGGCATCTCTTCCTTCTTGTGTCTGGATGTCAAATTTTCTATTCAATTCTGGCTTTTTCCTCAAGAATGCTTGAAAGTCCTCTATTCCACTGAATGACCATATTTTCCCCTGAAACAAAATACTCAGTTTTGCTGGGTAGGTGACCCTTGGGTTCATTCCCAGTACTTTTGCCCTCTGGAATATCATATTCCATGCCCTTCGATCCCTCAGTGTAGAAGCTGCCAGGTCCTGGGCTATTCTGATTGTGTTTCCACAATATTGAAATTGTTTCTTCCTGGCTGCTTGCAGTATTTTCTCCTTGATCTGGGGATTCTGGAACCTGGCTATAATATTCCTGGGAGTTTTCTTTTTGGGATCTTTTTCAGGAGGTGATCTGTGGATTCTTTCAACCTCTATTTTGCCCTCTGGATCTAAAACATCAGGGCAATTTTCCTTGAGAATTTCTTGAAGGGTGATTTCTAGGTTCTTTCTTTGATCATGGCTTTCAGGCAGTCCAATAATTTTTAAATTGTCTCTCCTGGATCTATTTTCCAGGTCAGTGGTTTTTCCCATGAGATATTTCACATTGCCTTCTAATCTTTCATTTGTTTGGATCTGCTTAACAGCATCTTGATTTCTCATAAAGTCATTAGCTTCCATTTGCTCCAGTCTAACTCTGAAAGAATGAATCTCCTCAGTGAACTTTTGAGATTCTTTTTCCATCTGGCAAATTCGACTTTTCAAGGCATTCTTCTCCTCATTACCCTTGTGGGCCTCCTTTGCCATTTGAGTTAGTCTATTTTTTAAGGTGTTGTTTTCCTCAGTCAGGCTGTTAACCCTCATTTCATACTTTTCCTGCATCCTTCTCATTTCTCTTTCCAATTTTTCCTCCACTTCTCTTATTTGATGTTTAAAGTCCTTCTTAAGGTCCTCTATGGCCTGCAACCTGCTCATGTTTTCCCCTGGGGCTTTTGGAGCAGGAGTTCTGACCTCACAGTCCTTTTCCCACTCTATGCCCCCAAAATAGGAGTCTAGGGTTGCATTTTTCTGTTTCCTTTGCCTTGGCATGTTGCCACTTAATTACTTGACTTTTGGGCTTGTTGCCACACTATGGCTTTAAGGCCAGATAGAAGAATTTTCGTCCTGAACGTGTCGGGGGCAACTTCCATTTCTGGCAAGGTGTAAACCCACCCATGACTTCGACCCTAGATCACAATCCAGATCCAGGGAGGTTAAAGCAAGAGCTATTACCCCCCAAGACTGATCGCTGAATCTCCCTACAGTTCGCAGGCCAGGAGCTGGAGCTGCCTCTGAAAACTACAAAATGGCGTGTCTCCTCAGCAGCTTCTAGCCCCCAGGGGAGGGAGCCGACGCATTCTCCAAATACTGGTCCCAAAGTCCATAGGACACTAACCTCTTACTTTGTCCTAGGCATGTCTGTGTTGATAGTTCTGGAGTTGCCACAGCCGCTGGTGTTCTGGGGTCTCTCCAGCCGGCTGCTGGCCCTGCTGCCCTGGGGCTAAAACCTCGGCTCACGGGGACCTGGGCTCTGCTCAGCTTGGCTCCCCATGCTCTGCGGCTGTGCTGCTGGCTCCCAGAGTGCTGTGCTGGTCCTTCCTGCAGGGCTGCTGGGCTGTCCTCAGCGGGAGGTTAGCTTCTCTGTGTCGTTCTGTGGGTGCTGGGGCTCCAGAAGTTGTTCAGAGTCCCCTTTTACATAGTTTGGGGGGAATCTGGGGGCAGAGTGGCTTGGATGAGCTGTTTCTAATCCGCCATCTTGGATCCGCCCCCGAATTATCATCTCTTTTATTGATGAACGATTTTAGAGATAGGAAATTTGCCCCTGATCACTGTTTTGGCTATATTCTACAAATTTTGGTGTGTTGTCTCATTGATGTTATTTTTAATGAAATGATTGTTTATTTTTATAATTTTTTCTTTTATCTTCATTTTTTAGGATTATGTTAGTTTCCAGTTAATTTTTGATTTGTGTCAGTTCCCTTTATTGAATGTAAATTCTTATTGCATTATGGTCAGTAAAAAATACTTAGTTTTTCTGTTTTTCTGCATCTGTTTGTGAGGTTTTTTTATACCGAAATACATAATCATTTTTCCTGATCATATCATGGATGATTGAGAAATGGGTATATTCCTTTCTGTTCTCATTCATTATTCTCTATCATATCTAACTTTTCTAAAATCTTATTCAGGTCCTTACCTCTTTTTTTTTAATTTGATTTGTATAGTTCTGAGAGGAATAAATTGAGGCAACATCTCCTTCCTCACTATTATAGTTTTACTCTAATTCTTCCTGTAATTCGTTTTACTTTTCACATAAGAATTTAGATGTAATATCATTTGGTGCACAAGTTTATTGCTGATATTAGTTAATTGTTTATTGTTTCCTTTTAACAAGATGTAGTTTTCCTCCTTATCTTTTTTTAATGAGGACTGGTTTTGCTTTTATCTGAGATCATTATTGCTGCCCTTGCCTTTTTTTACTTCTGCTCCCTCCTTTTATTTTAGCTCTTATGTTATCTTTGTGTTTCAAGTGTGTTTCTTGTAAAAAAAACAAAACCAACAACTATATCATTCATTGGATTTTGGTTTCTGATACCTTCTCCTGTCTTCCTTTTTAGAGCTGTCTTCATTCCATTCACATACACATTTTTCTGTATTTTCTTCCATTAATCTATTCTCTTTTACTTATCCTCACTTTTCTCTCTGCTCCTTCTCTAAGAGTTTTGCTTTAGACTTTTATTTGTGATTACCCTTCCTCTTATTTCCCCTTTTTCCCTTACCTTTTCTTCCTCTTTCCTCATTGGATGAAATGTGTTCTTATATCCAGCTGTGTGTTTTTTCTTTCCCCCTTGAACCATTTCAGATAAGAATGAAATTTAAATGTCATCCTTTCCCCCACAGTTACCCCCTTCTTATTGAATAAGCCCCTATTTATGTGCAGTATCTTTCTCCATTCTTCCTTTCCCTTCTCTCTTTTAGTTGTCAGCAAAGATTTATTAAGTGCCTACTGTTTTCCAGGCACTGCTCTGTGTCTAAATTTTCTTAGCATCGTGCTAAGTCTTCTCCCAGTATGTGATTCTTTTCAGATCATACAAACACAACAAAATTACTCCTGGGCTTTCTATCTAATTAGAATCTCTCTGTGACCTCTGGTGATGATAATCATCTTTTCATATAAAAATGTAACTTTAACCTTGTTTAGTCCCTTATGATTTCATCTGGAATGCTAGGAAGTCCTCTGTTTTGTTAAATGTACATTTTCCCTCTCCTCCCTCATAGGATTATAAACTTTTTTTTGCTGGGTAGATTGTTCTTGATTGTAAGCCTATCAGAGGTGGGGAACCTGTGACCACGGTGGCCTTCTAGGCCCTTGGGTATGGCCTTTTGACTGAGTCCAGGTTTTACAGAACAAATTCTTTTATTAAGGGGATTTGTTCTGTGAAGTTTGGATTCAGTCAGAGGGCTGCATTTGAGGACCTAGAGGGCCACATGTGGCCTGGAGGCCAAAGGTTCCCCACCCCTGGCCTACATGTTTTGCCTCCTGGAACATCATTGGAAGTTCTCCACTTATTTTTAGTAATGACTGCTATGTCTTGTGTGGTTCTGATTGTGGCTTCTTGATACTTTAATATTTTCTGACTACTTAACAGATTTTTTTTTTCGTTTACCTGGAAATTTTGTATTTGGACTATAATATTCCTGGAAGTTTTCATTTTGGGATTTCTTTCAGGAGGTGACTGCTGGATTCTTTCAGTTTTTACTTTGCACTCTGGTTCTAAAATGTCTGAGTTCTTGATATATGACATCTAAGTTGCATTTTTTTGTTGTTGTTTTTTATGGCTTTTGGGTAGTTTGGTGACTCTTAAATTATCTCTTCTCAGTCTTTTTTCTAGGTCATTTATTTTTCCTGTGAGATACTTCACATATTTTAATTTTTTTTTACCTTTAAACTTTGTTTTATTATATCTTGATTTCTCATGGAGTCCCTATTTTTTATTTTGCTAGCTCTAATTTTGAAGTAGTTATTTTCTTCTATAAAGTTTTGTACCTCTTTCCAAGCTTTTAATTATTTTTTTCATATTTCTTCCCTTGCCTTGCCTCTTTTCCCATTTTTTTTGCTCAGTTTTTTTTTTTCAGCTACTTTGACTCTTCTTGTAACTCTTATTGGACTTGTGTTACAGCTGCATTTTTCTTTGAGGCTTTGCTTGTAAATATTTTTGAGTCGTTCTTTTCTTTGTATCTTAAGTTTCCCTTTTACCATAATAGTTCATTATGTGGTCAGGTTCTTTCTTCATTTGCCTTTGTTGCAGCAAGCACCCCGACATCCCCAGGGTGGCTGCCAACACAGGTTTCTAGATCAGCTTTTCTAAAGGAAAGCAACTCAAAATGGGTTAACAAATTTGCTTTAATCAATCAAACATATCATTTACCTAGTTCAGGGGAAAAAGTCAGCATCCCAAACTTCAGAGTATATAGACAGAAGTTACAAGAAGACAAAGAAACATTTCAAGCAGACAGGCTTCCAATTGTCTGACCATTACATATATCCATACCTAGTCACATACCACAGAGGGAAGCATCAGCATCTGGGTTTTCCAAGGGGGTGGGGAGGGCTCTCAATGGCTGCCCAGAGTCTCATCTGGTCAAATCACACAACACTTCTCAAAGTGAGCCCCCCAAAAAAGCCTCCCATCAGGGTTTATATAGCCTTCTCCTAGCTCAGAGAATGTAACAACCCTCTTGACCCACTGCCCAATCACAAAGTATCTCCTGAAAAACAAGCCTCCTGCTATAGGCTCCAGGTGTACTTAAGCCTCTCAAAGGGCTTAGGGGCAGGGAAGATCTTAAATTTGCATTCCCATTACAGCCTTCCAACCCATTTCTTGATTTTGAACTTTATGTTTATGCTGGGCCTGCCACACTTCTGTTGGGGAAAGGGGTCGGGGGCATTGTTTCTGGCCTGAACTTTTGTTTTCCTGTGCCCTTCTGCTGCTTCCACAGCTCTGGCTAGGGTCCCATATGCTTTTAGTGCTTCCGAAGTGGTACGATTCAGGGAGAGGGAGGTCTGTACGGTGCCCTCCTGATCTGACATCTACAGGTTCCTGACCCAGGCTTGTGTCTGGTTGGGAGTCTCACCAGATTGATGTAGTCACTATTATCCTGCTGTAAGATGTGAATTCAAAGTATCTGGACTGCCAGCAGTCCCTTTTGTCTGCAATGCTATGCTCTACTCCAGAGATCAGAGACACACTGATACCATTTCCTTTCCAGAACTTGTTCCTAGGGCAGAAGTTTACAACCCCTACTCTCATCCCTGAATTTGTTATGGAAAGGTATGAGACCCATGACTGGTCTCAATTCTCTTTCAGTCCCTGTGTGTTGGAGTGCCCCCCCCCCATCTTTCCTGTCCAGACCCTGACCATATTGTATACAGAAATCACTTGTCTCCCTAAGCCACCCTGAGCTGGAAAAAAATTGACTCACAGTGATTTCCCAATCAAAATTCAATTGGGTTCATTCTCTAGATCTTTGTCAAAGAGATGGGGGTGGGGGAAGGGTTATACTCTAATACTTCTTTCTCTGCCATCTTGGCTCCCTCTATTCTAATTTGTGCTGCATTTGGATTGGTTTGTACAAAACCTTATTTTATGTGATCAGAATTATTCATTTTATCTTCTGAGAGCCTCTCTGTCATTTGTTTGGTCATGAACTTTCTCTCTGTCCATACTGCTGAAAGTATTATATTCCTTACTTCTCTAGTTCATATATGGTATAACCTTTTCTAGCTGTAATGTATCCATTTGAAGCTCATATTTATATTTGTTTTGAGATGTTAGCATGTGCCTAATTTCTACCAGACTGATTTCAGATATTTCTTTTTTTTGTCAGTAAGTTTATTACAGTAGTTGAGATCTTAAGTAAGACTATACTATTGCTTGTTTGCTACTGTATATTGTGTACTTTTTTTGGCTACTCTGTGTTGTGTATTTTTTCCTCTGGCTGACCTCTGTTTTCTAATGAGTACCAAATAATCAAATAGTTCTGATGATATGATGCAGTAAGACCTCTTTCCTTCCCACTTAAGAAAAAAAATTATCTTCCCAGTTCACTGTCAACACACTTTCATTAAACAGTCTCTCTTCCTTTGAGATTCATGCTATACAGGGGCAGCTAGGTGGCTCAGTGAATACAGCACTGGCTTTGGAGTCATGAGGACCTGAGTTCAAATCCAGCCTCAGACACTTAACACTTACTAGCTGTGTGACCTTGGGCAAGTCACTTAACCCCAATTGCCTTGCCTTCCCCCTCCACAAAAAAAAAAGATTCATGCTATCCAAATGTTAGTCAATGTTGATCATCCTGTTGGCTTATTTTGCTTTTATTGGTTGGTTTTCTGATTTTTTTTAAATGCATGTTCAGCCCATTGATCTTCTGCTTTACTGTTGTGTTCATGAATGTTTGTAAGGATATGATTTTTCATTTTTCCTGATGATTGCTTTAGCTGTATCTTGGAAATTTTGGTATATTATTGTTATAATTTTCTTTTATGTAGTTGTCTTCCTATAATTTGTTCTTTGACTCATTATTATTTAGAATTTCATAGTAAAGTCTCCATTTGAATCTGTATTATTTGTTTGTGGTCCCTGAGTCAGTTTCTATTTTTATTGCCTTATGATCCATAAAGGATGTATTAACTATTTCTGTCTTTTTACATTTGTTTTTAATATCTCTGTGCCCTAGTGCCTGGTCAGTTTTTTGTCAAAGTTTCATTCTTTTTTTCATTTTCTTTTTTTTTGGGGGGGGTAGAGTCCATGAAACTTTAATGCACACAAAAAAAGCAAAAGATGCTTGACCAGCTTGCTGACTGGCCACTTCTGTCCACTTACATCAGATAGTGTAGGTACATAGACAAATAAGGAAATAAGTTCTGGTTATAGTTCAGAGTGCCTCATAAGAGCACTGGAAGGGCTGGTCTCTCTTCAGAGCCATGAGATTTCAGTTTTAGGGGCCTTAGTGTACATATGCCTTGGGCAGCTCCGAGACCTCTTGTACTTGGAGTGCAGCGACTACTTCTTCAATCCACTCTCTGCGTGTGGGGCCCTGCCCGGGGCACCTGAGTAGAAGCCTGCCGGACAGCACTGATGTTGGAGATGGAGTGCTGAGGGGTGGATGAAGACCTAGGAGAAAAGCTGGTCCACCTGGGGGCAGGCTGAACGGGGGCCACAGTGCTGGGGTTGTAGAAGGTTGCTCAGGTAGGTGACTGGAAGACTGCAGTCACCTGGGGGATGGCAGGCAGGAAATAATTGGTCGGTTGGGGAAAAATGGGGCCATTTATGTTCCGGAGGACAGAGATGCGTTGCATGTATTGGTTGGTGAGGATGGCCTTCCGTTCTTCCTTGCGTTGGGCCAGGGCCACATAGAGGGGCTTGGTGCTAACAATTCGCCCGTTCATCTCTGTCACAGCCTTTGTAGCCTCTTCTGGGGAGGAAAAACACACAAAGCCAAACCCCTTGCTGTGGCCACCCTCTGTCATCACTTTGGCACTGGTGATCATGCCATATGGAGAAAACTCCTTCCATAGCTTCTCATCATCAGTGACATCGTCTAGATTCTTCACATACAGATTCACTCCCTGGTAGCGGTTCACTCTCTCCTGCTTCATCTG
This sequence comes from Gymnobelideus leadbeateri, assembly GCA_011680675.1. NCBI lineage: Eukaryota > Metazoa > Chordata > Mammalia > Diprotodontia > Petauridae > Gymnobelideus > Gymnobelideus leadbeateri. The sequence goes on from WOXC01003833.1 coordinate 60,959, forward strand.
CTCAAATCTACGCTTCAGTTCACCCTGCCTCTCTGTCCTCTTCTGGGCCCGTCCAACATACAGGACCCGACCCCCAAGCTCTTTCCCATTCATGCCACTCACAGCCTTCTGAGCTTCCTCATGCTTCTCAAAGTTGACAAAACCAAAGCCTCTCGAATGGCCATTTTCATCGATCATCACTTTCACACTTAAGAGTCTTTCCAAACTGAGAGAAGAGTTCCTGAAGGCACCCATCATCCACATCCTTCCTGAAGTTCTTGACATAGATGTTGGTGAATTCCAGCACTTGTGCCCCCAGCTCTGCTTCCCGTTCTTGTCGAGACTTGAAGTGGCCCACGAAAACTTTCCGGTCATTAAGGAGCATCCCATTCATAGTGCTGATTGCTTGTTTTGCAGCCTCCTGGGTCTCAAAGTGGACAAAGCCAAATCCTCTGGAGCCATTCTCATCACACACCATCTTACAAGAGAGGATGTTCCCAAAGGTAGAGAAGGTGTCATGCAAGGCCTTGTTGTCAATGGAGTCATCCAAATTCTTGATAAAGATGTTGCCAATTCCTGATTTCCAGAGCCCCGGATCTCGTTGGGACCACATGATACGGATGGGCCTGCCCTTGATTACCTCAAAGTTCATGGTGTCCAAGGCTCGTTCAGCGTCTGCGGGCTGCTGGAAGTTGATGTAGGCATAGCCCAGGGAGCGGCGCGTGGCCAAGTTGCGGCACACGCGGATGGACATGATGGGCCCCGCGGCTGAGAACTTCTCGTACAGCATGGCCTCGGTCACGTCGGGGTGCAGGTCGCCCACGGAGAGGGACGCCAGGGGGTAGCTGGGGCCACTTGCGTTCATGTTCCGAGGGGAGGTGGGTCATGGTCCGGCGGCGTCCTGGGAGCAGCAGAGCGTGGGGGCTTTTTTTCATTTTCTAGTAGTGTAGAATTACCCTGCATTATTTGAATTTCCCTTCCTTTGTATTCATAAATCTTTCTCTTGAGAATGTGTAAAACATGTTTCTGAATTGAATTGTTAAAATCAACTGGTATGGATCTTGGAGTTTTCAGCCTTGAGATTTTTCTGAGAAAGTTTTCTAAACATTTTCTATGTTCAGAAGTTCTGAACAATTCTTTTTTGTTTTTTGTGTTGTAGTGCTAAGGGTTTTTGTTCTTCTGAGAGACTTAATAGTCTTAGTTGTCTCTTTGCATCCTGTCTTCAAGGTGGATATGCCTTGCTTTGCATAGGGAAAATATTTTCTTTTAATGTCATTGTTTTTTTGCTTTCTGTTTTTCCAGATTTCCCTTAATTTCTATTTGCATCCCCAACCTATTGTTTTCTCTTTTGTTTCTTTGGTGAGACTTGTCATCGCAAATTCCAGTTTTTCTGTTTTGTCTATTATTGCTATCTATGTAGGCCATACATTTTGCTCTCATTTTTCTTAATCTTTTTACTTCTTAGGAACAGTATATTATAGTTCCATGTTCTTCTCAAATTCCAGAGGGTCCCCTGTCTCATCAAATGTTGGATCATTTTCCTTTATTTTTCAGTATTTATCAATAGATGCCTAAACTCACTTACTAGCCCTGGAGACCATATTTCCTCCCATTTTTATTGTTTTCCCAATTGATTTATTGCTTATGTGCAAGATCTTTGAGTTTTCTTCTTCCTGATATCTTTAATATATCTTTAATAATTATAGTTCCTTACAACCCCAAATTTCTTTTTATTCTCTTTCTTATTCTTTCCCCTCTGATGGTGCTTTTCTTAGTGGCCAGATCTCCAAGCATCTCTACTTTTTTCCATGCTGGACAATTTATGTCTCAGTGGCTGAGGTTTCTATTCCCAAGTAAATTTCAGGTGGACAGAACTGATTCCGGCTGAATGCTGTGCTTTTTATCTCAGACTTACTGGAGTGCTATACAGTTCTTCCTGGGGTAGGTGTCCTATCCTGGTGTCTTATTCCATTCCCTCTGTTCTTCAGTTCTCTGGCCTAGCACTAGCAATTCAGAACTTTGCAGCACTGATGCTATAGGGTTGTCTGCTGTATCACTGACTGTATGTTATGACTTCCAGCCAGCTTTTGTTCCTGAAGAACTGCCATAGCACTGGCTGGTTTTTGTCACCTGAGCAAACTTTTGTAGCCTGGAGCCAGGGTCTCCACAGAGCACTGGGAAGAGGTGAGGGGAAGGGTAGGATTGGAATTTATTGCAAGCCAGTGTTTTGGGTCCTTGGGTCTGCTAGTATAGCCTTGATACTTGTGGCATAGGAGTAAAGGGAGGTTCTAAGTAAGCCCAGCATCAGTGAATACCATTTCACTTTTATTTTTTTAAACCTGTTTTTTGATTCTATTTGTCCTAGGTTATGGAGATAGCTGAAGTTGCTTTATCTTTGGTACATGATTTCTGTTTTGAAGAAGTTAAAGAGGAAATGTCTAGTCCTCCATCTTTTTGTTCACATGACCAGAAATCCCAGAAGTGTCCCATGTTCATGAACTTTGAAATTCCTTTTTTCTAATCATAATATCTTCTTATGCCATATTTCTCTTTCCATTCAGTCTCTTCCTCCTTTTAATTCATTCTTATTGTGACCTTCCATTTCCTTCTACCCTTCAGTTCTAGTGCAGATTATCACTTCTGCATTGAATGAACTCTCCTTTCTTCTTTCTCTGTTTTGACTGTCACCTTTAATCCCCTTGCCTCTTTGTCACATTGCTATTCATGTCTTACCAAGCCCACATGCTGCTGAATGGAACTCGAGGACATCATGAAACTCTGCTGACTGGACCACATACTAATTTATGGTATCTTATCTCAGCTGGATCCTCACTTCAACAAGGCAAACATTCTGTTCCTTTGGAATCTGGTTAGTTTCCCAATGCCCACAATGGGTGTTCCAAACCCTAAATTCCAAACTCCTCCCAATGCCTTCCTTTATAGAAAGTAGAAACTACAGTTATTCCTTTCACATAAGCATTAGGAGTATAGGGTCCCCACCGTCTGGAAAATCTGTATAAAATGTTTTGACCCTCCTTCCATACCGAGAAAAAATCTGAATTATTTTGATATTAAATAATAAAATGTGTTATATTATACAATACTATGTCTATGATTTTATGCATTTCTGAGTTTTTTTTTTCTGTTGTCTGCTGGCCTTTGCATGTTTTCTGCAGCTTCTTCAAAACTCTCAAAAAATTCCCATTTAATTTTTTATGCTGACCTATGATATATTAGAACCACAATGGAGAAAGTTGCAATGTGAAAGGGATAATTGTGTGCTCTTAGATCACTCCACTTTGCATGTGCTGCCCTGCTTGGTTACAACTCCATTGCTAGGTGATACAATGATAAAATAAAAGGATACTTCTCTTGTCCTAAATCGCCCTATAGGGGGGCCCTATGCGCCCCCCCCCCCGCCATCTTCCCTATGGCCATTTTCTTTCCCATTAACAGGCAGTTTCCCTTCTCTTGAGGTATCATGTTTTTTTCCATGGAAGTATACTTTCTCAGAGGAAATGGTCTACTTGTGAATAGCTTCTCTCCAGATTAAACCCATTGTATATTCTCTGTCTCTCATTACTTATATTTTTTCCACTACGTAAGTGCTCTTCACTGAGACCCCTTATTCTCATTTTTAAAGACCTCCTTTTTATTCCTGCTACATGACCAACTTATTTCCTTTTCCACTTTTACAAAATTCTAATACTGGCTTTGTATATTTCTCATACACCACTCATCATTGGGAAATACCCATTCTCCCAGTTCCTTCGTTTAGTAATTTTCCATGACCTATTTTCCTACCCCTGCTTATCTACACAGAGAATCATATCCTTGACCATTATCCACAAGTATTCTACTTCATAAACTCTTACATTTTTTTATCTGATCATAATCTTGTATCATCCCATTTTTTCCCTTTGTCTTGTCCTACTCTTCATCCTTACTGTGACCTCTAATCCTTTCTCCCTAGTTCTTTCCCAGGAGATCACCCTTGCACTGGCTACTTTCCTTTCTACTCCATCTGGATCCTTTGTTTATCCAGGTTAGCTCTGCACTATCCTTTGCTCTGGAGTCATCAGCCATCTTTTTCTATTACTGACTTCCCCTGCCAAGCCATGGCCTTGGATCTCTTTGCCCTGAATGTATTACTGAATGAAGTTGGAGATAATCACAAAACAATGCTGACTGATTTCTCTACAAATTTATATTCCATCATCTTAACCGGGACTTCGATTCTGCGAGGCAATCCTCTTATACTTCTCTAATTGATTCTCTATTCCTCTTACCACTGTGGCTTTTCTAAACCATTTCATTCCTTTCTAAACCTATCATAGCTCTTCCTTTCTCCACCTTCTCGGCTGAGAACTACAGCTCTCTGGGAGATGACCCGCCCCCCCAAATGGAGACACTATTGAGGCCATCTGCTGAGATCTTCTTTTCCCCTCCTCCTCATCTTACATTACTCAAATGCCTTTCCTGCTCTGTTCCTTCTTCATCCCTGTCTCACTTGAAGAGGTGACCCTTCTTGCCAAGGCATACCTTTTTTACAGTTACAAAGTGATGCTATTCCATCTCATCTTCTTTAACAGATGTTCCCCCCACCCCATCATCTCCACTCTCTCACTAATCTTCATTCTTTCCTGTCTGCTGGCTGCTTACCTACTCCCTAAAAACATCCCCATGGCTCCTTCATACTTAGAAAACTTTCATTTGACCCATTCCATTAACTAGCTTCCTACGTCTCTCTATGCTGTTGTGGTTAAACGCCTTAAGAAGACCATCTAAAATCCTTGCCTTTTCTTCCTTTGCTCCCATTCTTTTCTTTTCTTTTTCTTTTTATTTTTGGAGGGCAGTTGGGGTTAAGTAACTTGCCCAAGGTCACACGACTAGGTTTTGGTTTGTTTGTATTAAGTGTCTGAGGCCAGATCCGAATTCAGGTCCTTCTGACTCCAGGGCTGGCGCTCTACTCACTGTGCCACCTAGCCACCCACTCCCATTCTTTTCTTACTCTCTTGGAATGCCTCATCCTTTAGCTAAAAGTACTCTCTCCAAAATTGCTAATGATCTCTTAACTGGCAAATCTAATGGCCTATTAATCTGTTTTTGTTCTTTTTGAACCTTCTGCAGACTTTGGCACTGTTGATCACCCTCTCTTCCTTCATATTGTACTCTCTTTTCTTTAGATTTTTAAGAAACTGCTCATTTTTGGTTCTCCTTTTCCTATCTGACCTCTTCTTCTAATGTGCTACCCATGGGTGTCTTTTAATACTATTATCTGGGACTCCTGTCCTCTCTGTAATATATTTCATTTGGTGATTTCAGCAGTTCCCGTGGATTGTGATTCTGACTTACTTATCCAGCCCTAACCTATAATGGTATCCATTCTTGAATCTCTAACTGCCTATTGCATATCTTGAACTGAATGTCCTATAGATATCTTAAACTCAACTTGTCATGTTTCTTCCACATCCAAACTGTGTGACCTTGGGTTGGTTACAATCTCTCAGTGCCCTAGCAGCTAAGACTGCAAGTAACAAATGAGTTGCCAGTGTGCATTGGTAGGAGGAGTTACTGCACTTAGAATTTCCTAGGTGGGTTCCTTCATTGGCCAAGCTAATGAATGAATTAATGTCCCCAAACTGGAGGTATTTCAACTGCCGGTGCTTTCAAAATTAATCTAATCACAGGAAAATATAATTAGACCTAAAAGATCTAACTTTTAAAATAAAATAACCAACTCAAGGTTCAGTTTTCTGTGTAGCTAAGAAATAATATAAATCTGTCTTTGTAGAAAATAACCGTTTCCAAAATGGAACACTGCATTAAATGAATACTTATATTGAATGTTTTGTCGAGGGGTGGGGAAACCCAGTTCTTTTGTAGAATTTATTTAAATTGTGTCTTTCTGATGGTTTAAATCTAATTCATTATTTGTGGAGTCCAAAATGACCGTATTTAATAGTCCTGAAGAGTACAGATTTTTGATCCATTATGTTTTACAAAAAAAAAAAAATTAGGTTGATTAATTTAAGTTTTTAGTTGAATTCTTTCAAAATTTAAACTTACTAATATTTTAACTTCCTCTCTGTTCTGAATTTTGTGCCTCCATCATCACTTAACAAGAATTGTTTCCTTCTATAAACATATATTTACCATTAAACCGGTTTTATTAATTTATGTATTCAGTTGAGAGACAGTATAGCAGAATGAATACAAAGAGCTGGTGTGGTTTAAAAGACCTGGGATTTAGTCCCACCTCTGCCACATGCTGACTTACTAACCTTGGACAAGTCACTTTACCTCAGTATCTAAGTATCTCTAAAACTGAAAGTTTCTGAAAAGGTTTCTCCTTGCCTTTGTAGGATCTTCTTCCTCATTAGGCCTTGAAACCCCAGTTCTAATCTTATCCCTAGCCTATATACACTTGTTTAAAATACCTTTTCTTGATTTCTGGTAGCTTTCCTCCTCATTGCCTTCCAACTCTGACATTTTGTGTTCTGTGGTTCTGTCTCACTTTAATATTTTATGTTCTAACAATTTTTGAAGACTTTCACATGTGAGAGGGATTAATCTTATTTTTGCTTGACAGCAGAGGGCAGAATTAAGAGCAGTGGGTAGAAGTTGCAAAGAGGGGAAACTCAGGATAAATTTCTAATCGCTAACAATTAGAGTTTCTCTGAAAATAGAAATATGCTACCTTAGTTCTCCCTCACTGGAGGTCTTCAGTAACATTTGGATGCCCAGTTCCTGGCTTTGTTGTAAAAAAGAATTCTTTTTCTGTTATGGGCTGTACTTATATGGATGCTGAAGTTGCTTCCACCTCTAAAATTCTCTGATTGATGAATCTATACTAACAAATTTGCGGGCCTGTGGATAATTAGATGTCTCCTACTTCCACAAGTAAATGATATTTTAGTTTTCTTATGCCTTTACTTATACTGAAGGCGTTATTTTAAAAATGAGTTTAATTCACGATGTAGCATATGTTAAACTTTTAGGTTATCCATAAAATTTGTATGTGTGCAAATATTTAAGCAGGAAATTTTCCAAAATGAGAGCTACTTCTTAGATTAGATTTTAGAAGTAGGATTTTGGAAATAAAAGAGACTATATCGGTCATGGGATTTGTCTTCATATATACTGGTAAAAGAAAATTCAGGTCTAGTTTGTACCTTGTCTAATGTGATAGTTTTAATGTTGGATATTTAATGATGAAATCTTAGGTAATATTGCTAAATTATACTGTCCTAATTTGAGACAAAATCACCTTCAAATTTTAAAATCTATTTATTTGTAAGTGAAATAATTATTTTGCATTATCAGTAATCACATCTGAATTTATATTTTTGTAACACGAATTTCCTTAAAATAGGTCATATATTTATTGAAAATTTAATTTTAGACAGTGTCTAATACTGTCTAACACCTCTTATAATATTACAAATAATTGTGTGTGTCTATATACATATGTATATAAATAATGTTTTCTGGTACAGATTTATTGAATGATTTGTTTGACATCTTAAATGGTAATTTTATATACCTGCGGTAACTTTATATACCTATAGTAATTTTGTTTTCTGAAAGGAAATTTGTGGCTAATTTAGGGAATTATGAAGAGTTATCAGTCAGTGCATAAACATTGATTTAGCCCAATGCTTGACACATAGTAAGTGCTTAAAGCTGGGTATACCAAAAGGAGCAAAAAAAGTCTTGCTCTCACGGAGTTTCCAGTCTCGTGGAGGAAACAACAATTAACAATTATAAATAAAAAAGCAACATGCAGCATAAATAAGTAAGAGAGGGAAGACACTAGAATTAAGAGGGTCTAGGAAATGGTGTTAGAAATGAACTGTCACTAGCCAAATATTCACAGCACTTCACTAATAGAAACTATAGCGTACTTGAAATAGGTAGTCACAGTTTTAAGCATTTCTTTTTGAAGAATAATACAAATATAAAGGAGCTAGATTTTTTAAAAACTGTACTTTTTAAAAATACTGAAAAATTTCCCTTACCCATTGGCAGCAGTTGATAATGAGCTAATATTTAACATTTTATAAGTATACCATTTGTTCTGAGTTAGGAATTATATTACAATAACAGTTCTTCTTTGAAGAATACACGTTCTTATATCAATTCCATTTGTTGGTAAATTTTCTGTTTCTGAATTTTTAACAACTGAATTTTTGAACTAAAGTTGTTAAACTAATCCTTAGATTAAAATAATAATGAAGATCACACCTACTTGGATTTTCTTTTTTTTTTAATTATGATAAAAGTTTTTCAGTTTTAATATCCCATTATTAAATTATACAATTATACTTTACACTATTAAGAATATGCTTAAGATTTTTTCCTTCTGATGCCATCATTTAGGGATCAGAGTTCCAGAATAGTTGCTTCAGCTTTGTATTTTCTGTCTGTTCGTGACAAACTAGCTACTGTACATTCACATAGAGCAGTACAGTCCTTGCCACTGGCAGTCTCTCTGTGTGACACAGAGCCTGTAGGCTGACATAAAGTTCAGCCTGTTGTGAACTGTTAAGTGGGAGCCTGCCAAAAACTCAGCAGACAGAACTAATTGGGGAGAAAAAGGATTTTTGTGCCCTCATCTCTCCCTCTTTCATTTTTTTTTTTACAAGACGGATATTGTTAAAGTAACTTGTTTATGTAAGATTTGTCTGCCTCTATTTTCTCGTTGCATGAATCATTTTTTAACTTCAAGTCTTACACTGCAGGTCACTGAGCACTTCCACATGGTGGCTGGCAAAGGACCAAGCTCAAGACACGCAACTCATCACAGTTGATGAAAAATTGGTAAGGGTTTTTTACAACATACTGATGATTGTGCCTTCAGGTTATTTCTGCACAATAGGCATTCAGGATGGTATTCTGTGCTCCTTGAGGAAAGAAATATAAATTTTAACTTCCAAATTCGTATTATGCTTTAAACAGAAACATTAGTAAACCACAAGAAGATAATCTCTGTATTAAAGCACCACATGTAGTCACATACACAAATATTAAGCAACAAATATGAAATTGTGAAAGGCCTAGATCATAGTATCATAGTGGATCATATGGTTAAGTTGCAACGAGTAATTGACTTTGTTTTTGTTTTATAAATTTACTATTTTTTAATTCCCTGGTTTATACTCCCATTTAATGAAATTGCAGATATTTGCCAATACTTTAAAAAAATCAAACTTAATTAGGTTTTTCTTTTTGCTAAAGAAATAAAGTTTAAAGAACCATGCAAAGTTATTGTTACTGTATACATACCTCATTTCTGCATATTCATGAAGGTTAGATTGCAACTAGAAACAAATGCACAACATTTTTCTGTTAATCAGTAGCAGATTAGAATTTTGGCAACAATCACTTATAAAATTTTTCAATGTGTGGTCCGTTACTTTAGATGCAACCTGATATTTATGCTTATATTCTACAATGGCACAATTTTTGTGAAGCTTCCAAGACTTCTGGTGAAAACATGTCAGCATAAACCTGCTTTTCATTGTATTTTTTAATTACTATTATAGAATACATGGATATGTTTCTTGATTACTCCCCTTCTGTTTGTTCTTCAGCCTTACATTGCTCACCTTTGGGCAGGAAAAGGTGCCTAAAATATTTAAAGCAGAATGCCAGAAGTGTACATTCACACATATTAAAGTTTCTGAAGCATAATATTGAACATTTAAATAATAAATACTTAGGATCTTTTGCTTGGTATATTATGTCTTAAGTCTTCCATAAATTGTAGTTCAAGTTCAGTTATATGGGCTTGATTTTATTAGTTTAAACAAATTTAAAACTGATGAATTAAAATTATATGTATATAGATATAAACTAAAATGTGGTTTAAATTTTGTGTAGATTATGATCCCATGTTAATTTTATATAAAAACAGTGACTATTCAGTAGGAGATTTAGGTTTTGAGTTGGCCTTAGAGTTACTCCTAATTTAAGACCTTTAGGGGTGAGTGCCAGTTGTGGTTTGGTCTGTAATGTTCTTGTATCCCTGGGTATGAAACTTGAATTTGCTATACTTAGTTTATAAACTTTGGGATTGTACTATTTCTCCCATTTCACAAGTGTTTTGAATATAAATTAGATTAAATTCAGCAAATAAATTTATTGAATACATGTTGTATACAATATGTTTCATCTGCTTTCTGAGACTCAAAAAAGGATTTAAATTTTTTCATCTTCCTAGTCAATGGCCTTCTATGAGAGAAAATATTTTCATTATTATTATTTGGAGAAGTCATTATTTCACAGCGATTATTGTTTCCTGAATACAAATCTTAAATAGCTGTCAGACCTTTCTATCTGTATAAAATTGACTTGAAATTAATTTTAATTTTATTTTTTTGTTTTTTGTTTGTTTGTTTTTTTTGCTTTTTGGAGGGCAGTTGGGATTAAGTGACTTGCCAGAAGTCACACAGCTAGTAATTGTGTCTAGTGTCTGAGGCTGGATTTGAACTCAGGTCCTCTTGACTCCAAGGCCAGTGCTCTCTTCACTGCGCCACCTAGCTGCTCCTATTTTTATGTTTCTATTTGGGTTTTAGCTTTATGCCAATTCAGGTTAATAAATATAAGTATTTTACATTATCAGTATTATTTTCCCATCTGTGAAGTGATGGCATTGTACTAGGACAGGTGTTGTTAACCTTTTTTCTGCCTTGTACCCCTTTGGCAGTATTAAAGCCTGGAAAACCTTCTAGGAAAAATGTTTTTGGATGCATAAAATAACATGATTACAAAGGAAATTCATTATATTGAAATAATTATTAATTTTTTAAAAGTACAAGTTCACATGCACCATGCTAATAAGAACCCTTGGATTACATATTTCTTACAAGTCTTTCTAGTTCTAAATCCTATGGTTCTATAACAAAGTTATTCACAGAATTTTAAAACCTGAGGGTCGGAAAGAATCTCAGTGACTGTCAAGTGTAAATAATGAGAAAAGAATATACTTGACAGGTGATTGTCCAGGCTCTACTTACGGATCTACATAATGAACCCCCCTTATGGAGGGGGAGACCTATCACCTCTCAAAGTAAGTGATTGTACTTTTTGGACAGATGCAGAAACTGAGGCAGACTTGTCCCCAGGATCACATAGCTGGTAAATGTTGAATGCTGGATTTGAGCTCAGGAAAATGAGGTTTCCTGATTCCAGGGCTGGTGCTCTAGCTGCCCCATTAGATTTGAGAATCATTAGCTTCTAGAGGATGATAATTGAATTCCTTAGAGCTGATGAAATCACTACATTAAGTAGTATTGATCCAGAGCAGAGCCCTGTAGAACAGCCGTGGTTAACAGGCTTTACCTGGATGTAGGTCCAGCAGAGGAGAGTGAGAGAGGTGGTCATGTAAGTGGGAGGAGAACCCAGGAGAGAGTTTTACCAGGGGGGGGAACTGGAAAAAAGAGTACGAAGGAGAAGAGAATGATTGACAATGTCAAAAGCTGCAGAGAAGCCAAGATGTCTGACTGAAGAAAGGCCATTAGATGTGGCAAGAGCTCAGAATACAGACTGAATAAAGTGAAGAGAGTGAGAGGAAGAGAATAAAATAGAGGAATCCCTCATTGTAGACAGCCTTCTCAAGGAGTTTAGCCACAAAAGGCAGAAGATATGGGATGATAACTAGCATGGATGGATGGATCAAGAGAGATTTTTTTTGAGGACAGTGAAACATACATGGGCATGTTTTTAGAGGGTAAAGAAGCAACCAGTATACAGGGAGAGATTCAATATTAGAGTGCAGATGATAAGGCTAACTGCTGGAGAAGACTGAAATGGGATCATTTGTACACTGGGCAAGGAAAAGAACAATTTCATTATGTAAGATAGGGTAAAAGATAGTGGTAGAAGGCATCTGGGTGATGTGAGGTGAGGACAGGAGAAGAGAAGCCTTTGGCTAATGTCCTTAATACTTTTAATAAAATATCAAGCAAGATTCTTAGCTGAGAAGGGGTAAGGAAGGGGCCACTGGAGGTTTGGAGGAATAAAAAGGTTTGGAAAAGCCACTATGTTGAGTGGAATTGTAAATTAGGGAGGTGTAAAATGATTGCCTTGTAACAGTGAGGACCCAGTTGAGCTTATGTAACATAAATTTGTAGGGGATCAAGTCATCACAATTTCATGATTTTATCTGAAATGCCTTCTTGACCAGATTGGAGACTTTATAAAATGACTTTTCTCCTCTTCCCTGAGAGGATGAGAGGAATGATGTTTCTCCTTTTCTAGCAGGAGGCAAGAAACTCACCTTTAAGGAATAGCATTTTTTCCCCTTGCCCCAAAGGCTGGAGACTGATTCTAGATGGAATGATATTTTTCCTCTTCCTCTAAGAAGCTGGAAACTAGTCAGAAAACTTAGCAGGATAGAATGATATTTCTCCTCTTGCCTCAAAGCAAGAAGACTGGTGCTTAATAGAATGGCATTTTTTCTCCTCAACAAAAGCCAGGGTTCTTTTTAAGGGAGTTTTTTTACTTACTGTGTATGAGATATTTGATGACAGTTTATTTTCTGGCTTTTTAAAAGCATAAAGAAGTACCTAGCATGCATAAAACATCAGTCCTTAGGAAACATTCACTTGTATTAATGACCCCTTTGCCAGACTTCTGTTCCCACACTTTAGATATATTTAGGTATATTTTTTCCTCACTTTGTTCTTCAGATGATAAGCCTACAACAAGAAAAACATATAAAGTCTTTATATTTTAAAGATTATAAAGTCTTTTTAAAACTTATTTGGGAACCTAGTTGTAAAATTATTTTGTAGCCCATACAGCTGTATGTAGTACTTCTCACGGGTATTAAAGAAAGCATATAAATTATTATTTCTCTGGCCCTTAGCTTTTGTTGTAGGGGGCCTTCAGAATATGGAAGAGAGACGGGTGCCTTTCTTTGCCTTTGTACTTTTATTAAGAGGGTAACTGTGCTTTGTGTCTTCCATGCCCCATCTCCTTTCTTCTAGCACCTTTAATGAGTATCTAAATCTAGTGATCTTGCTTACTATTTTTTGCATTCACTTTGACTGTATGACATATACTTGTAGTATTTTTTTTTATTTGTTTGTTAAGTTAGACACAAAGGTGTGTGTTTATGATTTTCAGCAGTCTTAAATTAGCTCTTTTAAAATACCTTGTTTCTTCTGTTGCCACATTTGCTTTATATTTACTTGCCACTGATATGAGACTTTTATTACAACGGAAATTTTAAAATAGGTGTATTTTATTAAATATTAAAAGTCTGCCATTTTACTTTTAATGAGTTAATAAAATATCACATCATTAATTTATTCTTAGCATATCACTCAATTTAAAATTTTCATTTTGCTGGTATTCTTTCTAAATACCTGTATTTATACAGGTTTCCAGCTGTTTGTCCTTTCATGTGGTTCCCATGTAATTGTCTTTATGATAGCAAGCACCACTCATTTAAATTCTTAAAAAGCATCTGTAAAGTAATGCAGACCTAGTTTTATACATGTAGTTTTAACAACAACAACAAAAGTTTTACTTAAAACAGCCTGATGTTTTCTTGTTTTTAGTATCAATTTCCTTTATTTTTTTTTTTTAATTTTAAAACTTGGGGGAGGGGGAAGGTGTCATTTTATATTCCATTATGCTGTTAAACTTTGTGACTTATTCTAAGCAGTGTGACCCTTCTTAAAAGTGTTTTTAGTATGTAGATAGATATGAAATGTCATTCCTAGTTGTTATATTGTTACTAATTAGTTGTACTTTGTTTCATGGCAAGTAGGTCCTTTTTAATTGAATTAATGTCTCACTTTAGACTTTGCTTCTTGCATTTTTAGAAGTAATTGCTGTTAGATTTAAGGAAGTAACAGAAATAACTCAACTCACTGGGTAGTAATAGTCCTTTTCAGAAGAATGTCTGCAGGCAACAAGTTATCTAACATCGGAAAAGTTTTTCTCTAATAGTTCTAATAAAGAAATGCTTGTCTTATACCTCAGAAAGCTTTTATGAAAGTGACTGATTTTTAACAAACTTTCAGAAACAGCAAAATTATTTATTTCCTGCGTAAGTATGCTTATTTTGCTTTTGGTTTTGAATATAGCAGATCTTAACAAAGTTAATAACCAATTTTTAAATGTACATACACCAACTTGAATAGTTGGTTTTAAAGAGGTTACTGGGAAAAGATTATAGACCAAATTTAATGGCTTAAATTTGCTTTGACTATTGGATTTTTTTCCTAAGGGTCAGTTTTCTTTTGGTGTATGGTAGCGCTATCTCTGGTAGATTATTGGAAGGGGGAGTGTCTGCTGCGATTGGGCTTATACAACCTCCTCGCATCTCAAGTGTCTGTTTTGTCTGGACTTTCCTCACGCAGCATTCTTGTGCAAAAATGTCAAGGCTTTAGTCTGGAGCACTGGGTCAAAGGATATGTCTCTTTGAAGGGGAGACAGGAGTTTTTTATGTTTTATTCACTAAGTAGTATTTCATTTTACATCAAAGAATAGCAGCCTTGGAGAGCCTACCATGGTGGCAGTTTAGCATGCGTTTTTTTTCCCTTAAAAACTTTTACTTAATATAGAAAAAGATATTCCTGAGACTTTTTCAGTCTGCAGATATATGTATGGTCAGAAATGAGAGAGTACAAATGAAAGAAAAAGTAATATTCAATGTAAAGTTAAGTTTGTGGTGAAAATTTGGCCTAAAATTATCATTTTAAGTTGTAGTTTTTTATACCATATGTTATCTATTGAAAAAAGGTGAGTGAAACCTTAGAACCTGGCTTTAACTCAGTGCACTAGGGAGGGATAATTCCTTGAGACAAGAACAATATAGAGCAAAAGAATTATTCTTTAAGGTTTAGGCATCACTATTTGGCATTTTCAGATTTACCAGTTCATGATCGTTATAAAATTATTTTCTAAATAAGGAAAAGATGATATTCTGGTAAAACTAGATTAAAAAAACAACAACCTTTTTTTGCCAAATTATTGGATAGGGTGAGAGGTATGAGTTTTATTACTATCAGTAATGGTCGTTAGGTAAAATTGTTTTAAAAAACTACTTCTAATTATTTTCTCCTGTTAGAGAACCTGATTGTGCATAATTAGCATGTATATAAGTTAATAAATTGAAACTTTTTCTTAAATACCCATTTTATAAATGAATCCCACTTTAAAAATCATTGATCAGCTTACATAAATCAAGATTAACAAATTATTTAAATAGTAGTAATGTTTCTACCATCATCATTTAATGTTTAAATTTATTTTTAAAAGAGATATAGCATTTATAATTAATGTACACTATTTAAATTACCTTTATAAAAGTAAATTTTAATTTATATATTTTACTTTTTTCTAGATAGCAATTATGAGAAAAGAGATTGCTCATTACCACACTTTCTCATAAAGTACTAATTAAAAATGCATTCATGTGCCTCTCTCCAAAGTATATAAAATGAAGTATCTGCAGACTTAATACCTAAAAAGCAAATAAAAATTAATACATTTTATCTATAAATGTACATAAACATCTATACATAAATTTTACAGGATAACTGCTAAAGCTAGGGGGGAAAAATAAGATTTTACCTTTAGTGCAAAAGCAAGAAACCTTTGGTACTTGAAATAGAGAATTATTCCCCTGTATTAAAATAAAAAAGGAACAAAAGATCTTTCCCCTAAAGTATTCATCCATCTCTTTTATCAGTGGTACTTAAACAATTAAAGCAGTATTTTTCCCTTTGTTCTTGCTTGGAATACATGAACAAATGACACTGCTGGAGAACTGAACTGGAATGTTTTATCTGTTGAAAGCTTAAAAGTCCTGTGTACCAATTAGCCAAATACAGTGAAGGTTTAAATTGTTAATAGCCACAACGTCTTTATTGCATAGACCTGTGGTACTCTAACTCAGGATAACAGTTCTTTATTGTCTGTCTCTTTTAAGGAGAGTAACTGTGTCATTTCTTTTCTTGCTTTACTACCTGCTGGGTATGGAAATTCTGTATAATACTTTACACTTGCTTTCAATATTTAAAATTCTTGCATATTATTATGTAGGAGTTTTGATTTTCATAAGGTAGAGGCCAGATAATTATTTGTATGTTAAACTTTCATTTTAAGGTGATGCATGTTTTAAGAAGTTGCTGCTGTGGACCCTCTTGGTAATTAAGAATGAATTATCACAGCTTTATTGACTTAAAATATATGTTATAGGGTGTGTTGTGGTGAGAAAAAAAGCATTGAAGATTATCTAGTTTAACCCTTGTATTGAGATATGTATGTATATGTAAAACAAATGATAGAAACACAGGCCACAAAGAGGGGAGAGACCATTATGATGAAGGAACTCACATGGAGAATAAATACAATCCTTGGAGGGTAAGAAGTGTGGGGCAAGATAGGAAGACCTATAGGATCATGGATTTAGATAGAAAGGTACCTAAGTGGAAACTAGTATTTAGAAAAGTGTGTGACTGGCCCAAAGACACCCAGATGTTAGTGATAGTTGTGAAATGAACTCAGGTCCTTTGACTCTTTTTTTTTTTTTTTTTGGAGTGAAGGAGGCATTTGGGGTTAAGTGACTTGCCCAAGGTCACACGGGTAGTTTTTTGTTACGTGTCTGAGGTCACATTTGAACTCAGGTCCTCCTGACTCCAGGGCCAGTATTCTATTCACTGTGCCACCTAGCTGCCCCTGTCCTTTGACTCTTTAACCAGTGTTCTTTCTACTGTACCACAATCAGTCAGTCAACAAACATTAGTCATTTACCTTGTGCTAAGCACTAGTGTTAGAAAGAAGCCAAAAATAGTCTGTGCCCTCCAGTAGCTTACAATCTAATTAGGAAGACATCATGTACATAGACAAGTATGTACAGCATAGATGGAAAGTAACCTTAGAAGCTATAGGAACTGGTGAGTAGGAGAGACTGGTGACATAGGGAAAGGCCTATTCCAAGTGATGTTTGAGTTTAATCTTTCAGGAAGTTAGGGATTTTATGAAGTCAGTGTAGGGAGGGAGAGCATTCCAGGCAGTAGGGACAGCAAGTGTGAAGTCACAGATAGGGAGAGAAGGATACCATCTGAACTAGGACCATGGGTGTAGGTATGTGGAAAAGTAAGAGATGTGGAGGAAGAAAAATGACAAGATTTGGCAACTGATTGGATATGTGGAGTGGGAGTGAAGAGCCAAGGGTGACTCCAGTCTTCAGATATTTGAGTAGAAGTCATCTGTAAATGGAGATTAGACCTGTTCTTCTTGGTCACAGAAGGCAGGACTAGGAGCCAGAGGCAGAAGTTACAGAGAGGCAGATTTCAGCTCAATGTAAAGAAAACCTTCTTCATAATTAGAGGGTTTTTTTTTATAATTAGAGGTTTTAAAAAATACAGTAGTTTCTCTTGGGGTAATGTGAGTGAGCTCTTGCTTATTAGAAGTTTTCATGTGGAGATTAGGTAACTACTTGTCAGTAATATTTTTTAAGGAAAGGATTCTTACTTAAATATGACCAAGACTGTGGCATCAGAGGTCTTTTCCCATCTGGAAATTCTCTGAGAGCCTGTTTTCTTGTTTCCTTGGATAAATCCAGTAAATTGGAAGCAATTATAACTCCATTAAGCAGGAACCCTGATTAATATATTTGTATTTGTCCTAGTACATAACAAAGTATTTTGTAGAGAGTACACTTAATAAATATTTGTTGAATTGACTCATTTACTTTGGAGGATACCTAAAAATGCATATATATAGAAAAATATACATATTTGGAATATGTATATATACATACATATATACTGTATGTACACACAGGTATTTACTTGTTCAAATATCTGCTATATATACGTTTTGTATTTTTTCATGTATTTTTATATTTATTTAGTGCTTGAGCATGATTGACTTGTTTTTGGAAAATAAAACTATAATTTAGGTATCTACTAGATAATGCCAAAACTCAGGAATTCATAAAAATTCCCACTTAAACTGTAAAAATGTCTGTTTATTATTTTCTTCATTAATTTTCTTTACTTTTTCAGTTACATTTTAGCTAAAACAGTAGTATTTTGAGTAGTCTTTTGAATACTTAAGCTCTTTTGTAACAAATCATTCTGTATGTTTTGAAAGAAATTTTGTGGAGAACTACAGCCTTTCCAGTCCTTAGCAACTGTTGGGTCTTGGTTTAGCTGCTGTCCCTCTAATAGGTGCTAACAAGTTTTATGTATTCAGGCTTCCAAAATCTACCTAAACTAATGGTAAATATAATGGCTTCAAAGATTTTTTAAAAAGACTTCTGTGTACTGATACCCAGAAAAGTAAATAGAATCACAAGAATATATATAATAATTATTAAAAACATATCTTCCATTTTCTTCCTTTTCTTCTCAATCTCATTTTTCTCTCCCTTTTTTTCCTTTCTATATCCCTCCTTTTTTTCCTTTGATACTCTCTTCCTTTTGCTTTTTATCCACAGGCATCTAGGAAGCTATAGCCTGAGTGATCTGAAGAGAAGGAAGGAAGGTAGCAGAAGTTACTATCTGATTCTACCATTGCTCTTACTGGATATTTTAGTCTATTCTCAGCTATTAGTTGTTAGGCACAGAGACTGGTAAATGTGACCAGCAGTATGATCTCACGTTGGTGATATATAGTCAACAAGTGAATGTTGAGCCCCACATAAAAGAACAGCGAAATGTTGGTCTCAGTGTTACAGGGTTTGTATCAGTCCATCAGTAATTAGGGATTTTTATCGTACTAGATGGTGAACATTACATAGATAATAAGTAGCAGTATTCTTTCAGAGCCATAATTTGTTCCTACTTCTTAGGATTTCACATCCAGAAATACTTCTGCTATACCATGCTACCTCAAGTAAGTCTTTAAAATATAATTGATGGTTTGATTTAAGTCTTGGGTTCTGGTTACACTGGTTCTTAAACTAAACTAGCTAATTTAACAGAATTAGAGAGAGCCATGAATTCTGATTTTTTTCAGTCTTCTACATTAGTTTTTAATAAATTGCTCTCTGTTCTCCATGTTTCTGCCATGTTCTCTTCTTCAGAACCCTACTGAAGACTCACTTTTGATTAGGTTTACATCAGCTTCTGACAGTCTATTCTGGGTTGAGCCTTACTCTTATTATTCCCTAGATTGTTTAGGTGCAATATTGGAACAAAATGAGATACTTACAGGTTATCTAGCCATCAACAAAAGGAGAATTACTTGGTTGTATCAGGATAATGATATTCAACAAGGATCAAGCATTGAGGATACCTTGACTTGATTCAGTTCAGTGATATTCCTTTCACCAACTTTCCCATTATGATCTGCCAACCAACCATTGAAGATAACTGCCTGGAGCACCTCATGGCTATTTTATTCTTGTGACCAGAAGGTAATGCCAGCAGTCTGGCTTTCTTTAGACCCTATACCCTCCAAGCCAGTGAAGTCTTAAGATTGGTCTCAGGGCAGAGTCAAGATGGCAGAGTAGAAACAGCACTTCCATGTGGCTCCGCTTTCTACCTCCTCCAATTCATGTAAAAAATGATTCTAGACAAACATTGGAGCTACAGAACCCACAAAATGACACAGAGAAGCTAACCTCCTGCTGAAGGCAGGCTGGCAGGAAGTGGCCACTGCAGCACTCTGGGACCCGAGCCCAGCCCCATGTAAGCCTGAGGTTTTAGCCTCAGGGTGGCCACAACCAGGAGCCAGCTGGAGGGAGTTCAGACCACCAGCAGCTGTGGTGATTTCAAGAATTATCAACACATAGATGCTAAGGACAAAGTGAGAGGTCAGTGCAGTGTGGACTTTGAGATCCGGTAGTACGTTCTGGCCTTTTCTCCCTGGAGGGAGAAGCTGCTGAGGCACTGTGGCCATACAGCAGCTGCCACATGGCAGCATCAGCTCCTGGCTTGCAGATTGCAGGGGGACCAGGCGACCAGTCTGAATGGTAATTGCTCTTGCTTTAACCTGCATGGATTTGGATTGCAGTCTAGGGTGGAGGTCCTGGGGTGTGTAACCAGCTTGCCAGAGCACGTACAGGCTCAGAGAGGGCACCCAACTAACAGCTCTAGCAGCTGCGAAGACCCTAGCAACTGGGACAAAGTTCCCCTCTCTGGTAGCAGAGTCTTACTGTGGCAGAAATCTCAAAGGTCAAGTAATTGAGTGGCATCATGAGCAAACAAGGGAAGCAAAGCAAATAGAGCAATCCAACTTTATAGTCCTATTTTGGGGACAAAAAGGATCAAAGCATGAAACAGTAGGAAGGCAGTGAAGTCAGAGCTCCTGCACCAAAAGCTTCCAAGAAAAATATGAGCTAGTTACAGGCTGTAGAGGAGCTTAAGAAAGATTTGAAAACCAAATAAGGGAAGTGGAGGGAAAATTGGAAAGGGAAATGAGAACGATGCAAAAAAAAAAAATGTGAAATGAGAGTCAACAACCTGATTGAAGAAAATAACACCTTAAAAATAAACTAACTGAAATGGCAAAAGAGGCTCAAAAAGCCAATGAGGAGAAGAATGCCTTAAAAAGCCAAATTTGCCAGATGGAAAAAGAATCTCAAAAGCTCACTGAAGAGAATCATTCCTTCAGAATTAGATTGGAGCAAATGGAAGCTAGTGACTTTATGAAAAATCAAGATACTATTAAATAGATCCAAATAAATAAAAAAAGTAGAAGGCATTGTGAATTATCTTATTGGGAAAACCACTAACCTGGAAAATAGATCCAGGAGAGATAATTTTAAAATTATTGGACTACTTGAAAGCCATAATCAAAAAAAGAACCTAGAAATCATCCTTCAAGAAATTCTCAAGGAAAATTCCCCTGATGTTTTAGAACCAGAGGGCAAAATAGAGGTTGAAAGAATCCACTGATCACCTCCTTAAAAAGATTCCAAAAAGAAAACTCCTAGGAGTATTATAGCCAGGTTCCGGAATTCCCAGATCAAGGAGAGAATATTACAAGCAGCCAGGAAGAAACAATTTGAATATTGTAGAAACACAATCAGGATAACACGGGATCTGGCAGTTTCTACACTGAGGGATTGAATGGCCTGGAATATGATATTCCACAGGTCAAAGGAGCTGGGATTAAAACCAAGAATCACCTACCCAGCAAAACTGAGTATTATGTTTCTGGAGAAAATAAGGTCATTCAGTGGAATAGAGGACTTTCAAAAATTCTTTTTTTTTTTTTTTTTTTTTTTGCTTTTTGGAGGGCAGTTGGGGTTAAGTAACTTGCCCAAGGTCACATGGCTAGGTTTTTGTTTGTGTGTGCATTAAGTGTCTGAGGCCGGATCAGAACTCAGGTCCTTCTGACTCCAGGGCCGGCATTCTACTCACTGCGCCACCTAGCTGCCCCGACTTTCAAGAATTCTTGATGAAAAAAATCATAGTTGAATAGAAAATTTGATATTCAGATACAAGAAGCAAGAGAAGCCTGAGAAGGTAAACAGGGAAAAGAAATCATAAGGAATTTATCAAAGTTGAACTATTTATATTCCTACATGAAAAAACAACAATTGTAACATATGAAACTTTTCTGAGTATGAGAGTTGTTGAACGGAATAGAAATGTGTATGTGTGTGTGTGTGTGTGTGTGTGTGTGTGTGTACATACATATGTCTATATAGGAGAGTATGTGGACATATGAATACATATGTGAGTGTGTATATATGTCTACAGGTATACATAGAGGGCACAGGACCAATTTAATAGGGAGGATAATACTTAAAAGGTGAAATTAAGAGGTGAGAGAGGATATGGAGAGAGACAGAATGGGGTAAATTGTCTCATACAGAAGAGGCAAAGGAAAATAGTTACAATGGAGGGGAAGAATAGGAAGGCAAAAGGGAATAGGTCAACCTTATTCTCATTTAATTTGACTTAGTGAGGGAATGACATACTCACTCAATAGGGTATCTTGACCTACAGGAGAATAGGGGGAAGGGGATGAGAGGGGGGATGATGGAAGGGAGGGCCTGGAAGTTGGAAAAACCCACTTTTGAAAAGGGATAGGATCAAAGTAGAAAATAGAACAAGTGGGAGGGAGGATAGTATGGAGGGAAATACAGTCAGTCTTTTACAGGATATCCACTATGGAAATGTTTTGCATAGCTACACATGTACAACCTATATTGAATTGCCTATCTTCCCAGTAAGGGTGGGTGACAAGGGAGGAAGGGAATGAATCTGGAATTCAAAGTTTTAAAGTCAAATGTTTAAAAATTTTATCTATATACATATACTATTTTTAATATTATTTTACATGTAACTGGGAAATAAGATATAAAGGCATTGGGGCATAGAGATCCATTGTGCCCTACTAGAAAATCGGAGAGGGTATAGGGGAAGATATGGGAGAGAGCAGATTGGAGGAGGGGATTTCCAGTGGGATGGCTATTTTGGGATGGTGGGTAGGGGGAAAACAAGGGAGAAAATTTGTAACTCAAAAGCTTGCAGAAATAAATGATGTAAACTAGGGGCGGCTAGGTGGCGCAGTGAGTAAGAGCGCTGGCCTTGGAGTTGGGATGACCCGGGATCGAATCCGGCCTCAGAAAATGAGCACCCACACACAAATAATGACTAGCCGTGTAACCTTGAGCAAGTTACTTAACCCCAATTGCTTTTAAAATAAATAAGTAAATAAATGATGTAAACTGGAAGTGAATAAAGCATTTGATAAAGTAAAAAAGAAAAGAAAGAACAGGCTTTTGGGACCAGCAACTTTTTAATTACACCATGAAAAATGTCAGCTGCCTGTATTAATTGCTAGAGAATATATGAGCTTTATATTCCAGTTTCAAAAAAAAAAATTGGTCTCAGTATCTCTCTCTCTCTCTCTGTCTCTCTCTCTCTCTCTCTCTGTGTCTCTCTCTCTGTCTCTCTCTGTCTCTCTCTCGTATTTTTTGGAAGGCAATTGGGGTTAAGTGACTTGCCCAAAGTCACATGGCTAGTAATTGTGTCAAGTATCTGAGGCCGGATTTGAACCCTGACTCCAGGACTGGTGCTCTATTCACTGTGCCACCTAGCCACCCCAAGTCTCAATATCTTGTAAGAAAAAATTAAGCTAATTTGTTAGGAACAAGAGGTACTACCACACACCATATTTCAAAGTAAGCTCTATTAAGATAATGTAAAAGATTACAACCTCTAAAAAAAAAAAAAAACTGAAGGAGAATGAAGGAGTTGCATACCTTTCAGATATATGATTTGGGGGCAAGTGTGTAATGAAAGAAAGGATATAGAAAATCCCCAAAGAAAAAAATAGGTGGTTTTGATTATATAAAATAAAAATACTTTTGCTCAAACAAAATTTGTGTAATTAGAATGAGTCTCTTCCCACTCTAGTCAATTTTACACTCAGCTACCAAAGGGAACTTAAAGTGAAAGTCTGACCCATGTCACTCTTCTAGTCAAGAAATTTCAGTGACTCTCACTTCTAGGACTAACTAACTAATGTTTCCTTTTGAAGCCCCTTATACCCTTTGCCCCTTATTAACCTTTCCCATCTTTTTTCACTTTATTCCCTTCCACATACTCTATGATTGAGCAACTCAGAGCTTCTTGGTGTTCTTTTTATAGGACACTCTACTTCCTGATTTTTTGCCTTCTTATATTGGCTGGCCCCCATTCCTAGAATGCTTCTGTTAAGCCTCAGTTTAAATCATAATGTTCTGCAAGAGGCTTTTTCATAGTGGCTCCCCCAACTCCCACATGTGCCTTCCTTATGAGATTACCTTCCCTTTATCATTTGTATATCTTGTATGTGCATAGTTGTTTATGTGTTGTTTCCCTTATTAGAAAGTACGCTCATTGGGGTGGCTAGGTGGTACAGTGAATAGAGCACTGGCCCTGGAGTCAGGAGGACCTGAGTTTAAATCCAGCCTTAGACACTTGACACAATTACTAGCCATGTGACTTTGGGCAAGTCACTTAACTCCATTTGCCCTACAAAAAAAAAGGCAAAAAAATAAGCTCCTTAAGGACTAATAATGTGTTTCTTTTTTCCTTTATTTATATTCCCAAAGCTTAGCACTGTACCTAGCACATAAGTACTTCATAAACTCTTGTTGACCAACTATCACTTGGTAGGAAAAAAAAATCTTTGCACCAGATAATTTTGGATAAAAGTTTTAGATCCAGGAGATTTGGAGAGTTGATATAAATATATAAGAAAAATTCCTCAGAATATAATGTCAAAGAATAAATACAGCCAACCTTCAAAAGAAGTAGTTCAGGCCAACAACAATGATGTAAAAAAATAAGAGAAATGAAAATTAAAATAACTTCAAAGTTTCAACTCATGCCCAGAAGATTAACCAAGTTAATAAAAGATGAAAATAGTAAATATTAGAAGGACTGTAGGAAGATAGACACACTAATCCACTATTATTGGAGCTTTTTTAGTTGTTTAACTATTCAGAAAACAATTTGTAGCTCTGATAGAATAGTGTAGTAACATTTTCAAAGTCATATCCTTTAACCCATTTATTCTAACACTAAGCACAAATGCAGAAGATATCAGAGATGGAGGAAAGACATATAGGCTAACATATTCATAGTAGTATTTTTTTTGGTGGCAAAAACTTGAAAACAAAATAGATTTCCATAGATTAAAAAATAAAAATTTGTTACATATAAGTTGTGATGGACTATTTCTGTGTAATGATAAATGATGAATGTGAGGAATTTGGAGAAATTTGAGGACTTGTTTGAATTAATATATTATGAAGTAAACAGTCCTAAGAGCAATGTACATAATAATCACAATAACATAAAGGAAAAAAAAACACTAAAAGACATCAGAATTCAGGTTGATATATTGACCACACAACTACTAATGAAATATGCCAGTCATCCAGTACCAAAGTGATGATTTGTGGGTATAGAATGAAGCTTATATTGCCAGGCATCGTGCCTTTTGATTTTGCTTATTACTACTTTATTGCAATGAGAGAAGCACTGAAAATTTTATCAGTGTTATTTTTTAACATGTTAGTAAAACATTTTTAGAAGTCTTTCCCGGACAAATTTATACAAATAAATTCTCTTCTCACTCAGTTTGTACAGCATTCATCAGCATTTGTTTGAATGTTACTTTCACGTATTTCCTAAAGGCTTTGAACTAGAGTTCTGTCTTCACATTTAAAATGTAAAATCTTTGAAGGGAGATACTATATCTAAATTTTTTTCTTACATCCTTCTTCCAGATATTTGATATAGTTAGTTGTACTGTACTCTTTACCCAGTAGATTGTTTCAGTATTGCTGACAATGCAATTTTTTGTTTCTAGAATGAGACTTGAAAGTAAGTTTCAGTAACATTATGTACTAATATGAGAGGGCAGGATATAGATTTCCCCACAATTATGGATCTCACCATAGTAATCTATAAATAAACTCAAAATACAAAACCACTTTTAGACCTATGTGATTACTCCATTCCCTTTGCCTTTTCATTATATGATTGAGTGGCACTTGGTAATCTCATTATCTTCCATGGATTGTTATCTATGTTGATGATTCTCAGATCTATTTATCCAGCCCTGACTTACCTGCTGACCTCCAGGCTTGCATCTTCAGCTGCTTTTTGGACACCTTGAAGTGGATGTTCAATAGACATCTCAACTCAACATGTCCAAAACCAAACTTATTTTCTTTCCCCCTCAACCTTTCCCTCTTCCTAACTTCACTATTACTAGCCAGGGTATTATCATCCTCCTGGTTACCTAGGCATCCTCAACTACTCGTTTTCTCTCATATCCAGTCTTTTGCCAAGTATTATTAATTCTACCTTCACAAAATCTTTCATCTATGACCCCTTCCCTCCTTCGATATTGCCATTGCTCTAGTACAGGCCCTCATTTCCGCGTGCCTGGACTATTGCAGTAGTCTGGCGTTTAGTCTGCCTGACACAAGTCAAAGTGATCTTCCTGAAGTGAAGATTTATAGAGGATCAGTAGTATGTGATGGAAATATTCCTCTTTTTCTTTTCATGTTTCAAGGGTAACAACTAGTAGTGGCAGAAGTAGTAGTAGTAATAATGGTACTTTTAGGTTTACAAAGTACCTTGCATATATGACCAAATTTGATAAAATCTGTAAGCATTAAAAATATACTTATTCTCATTTTAGGCTCAGAAAGGTTAAATGACTTGTCTATGGTCACAGAGTTGGTAAACATTGGAGACAGGATTTGATTCAATAAACTTTTTCAGTAAACTCCAGCAGTTTCCTGTCACCTCCAGGTTCAAATATAAAGTCTTCTGTTTGATATTCATAATCCTTCATGACCTGCTTTCCAACCACCACCTTTCAGATCTCTCCTTATACTTTATGCTTTTCTTGTGTACTCTGCTATCCAGTAACATTGGCTTCCTTTCATAATACATTATATTTCCTCACTCAGGACTATTACCCATGCCTGAGATGCTTTCCCTCCTCATCTATGCCTCCTCTGGCCTCCTTCAAGTCCCATCTACAACCCCACTTTTTATAGTAAGTTTTTCCTAACATCTCCCTAAATTCCAGTGCCTTCTCCCTGTTGTTTATTTCCAGTTTATCCATAGTTGTTTCCTGTTGTCAGAACTCAGTGAGAGCAGGAGTTGTCTTCTACCCTTAACCTTACCTTTGCATTAAGCCAGTGCTAAGTATCTTGCATATTGTAGGCACTTAATAAATGTTTATTAGCTGACTGACAGGGGAGAAGCATATGACATAGCTTTTACATTATAAACTTTATATTTATATTATTATTTATGATTTTTAAATTTTTATTTATTTTATAGATTTTAATTGATCTTTGTCCAGTGACCATTGACTGATATACTGTTAGAAAAACAGAATTATATCCTTTTTGTCATTCTTGCTATGATTGAAACCAGAAAGTGTGTTGTAGCCTTGCCTTGACTTAGTCTAGTTTGGTTGCATCAGACTCGTGATTGGAACAAAATGAGACATTCTTAGACCATCTAACAGTTAACAAGAGATGTTTTACTTAGCCCTAGCATGGAAAGAATGCTCAGCAAGGACATAGGGCCAATTTAGGTAGACATGGTGAAGTACATCTTGTTTACAGGGTGTGTTTGCTGTGGTTACAGTAACTGGATGTCTATCCAGTCACCAGAGCCCTGACTTCTTATGAGTTGGCCTTCTATGCCCTATATGACCAATAGGCTTTCTACTGTTATCACATTGCCTTCTGGTCAAATAGTGATAACGAGGATTTTATAGGATAGTGATGGACAGCCCAAGGAGGCATGATAGTGTAGTGAAAGGAACATTGAATTTGTGATCAGAGTTCTTGGTTCAAATCCTGTCTCTAATGTTTACCAACAGACAAGTCATTTAGCCTTTCTGAGCCTCAATTTCTTTAAAAATAGAATATCTTTAATGCTTACATATTATATAAAATTTGTTCATGTATGCAAAGTACTTTGTAAACCTGGAAGTACTATTATTACTAGTGGTCCTACTATGATTTTTGTTACCCTTGAAATATTAAAAGAACCAGGGAATATTTCCATCACATTGTATTTATCCTCAATGAAGGATTTATATATGAACATGAATTAGAATGAAACAGAAGGAGAAAACATGGTGGGGTTGCAGTCTGTTTCAATGGAGAGCACACCTGCCCCAATGAAGGGAAGGGAAGGTGTATTTATATAGCACCTACTGTGTGCCAGGCACTGTGCAAAGTCGTTTACAAATTTTATCTCATTTGATCCTTACAACAACCCTGTGAGATATTGCTATTGTTATTCCCATTTTACAATGGAGGTAACTGAGGCAAATAGGTTGAGTGACTTGCCTAGGGTCACACAGCTTCGAAGTGTCAGAGTCTGGATTTGAATTCAGGTCTTCCTAACTCCAGACCCAGTGCTTGATCCATGCCAGCACTGAGTTGCCTCAATGAAATCACAGACCCATCAAAGTGTTATTAATAATAATAACTCACATTTATTTAATACTTTATGATGTATTAAATACTTTCCTTCCAAGAATGCTATAAGGTAGATAAGACAGGTATCATTATTCCATTTATAGTTGAGGCAGCTGTGGTTTCAGCGTAGGTTAAAGGCCTGTGTCATATGGCAAGTTGTCGGTTAAATATCAGACATGAGAAACAAAGCTAGGATTTTAAACTCTAAATTCAGCTATCTTTCCACTGTGTCACCCTGCCCAATTCAGCATAGCTTCTGACTTACTTTCCTCTGAAGAACTATTTCTGAAGTCCATTCATATATGTTTTAATATCATCTGGGTGTAATGGAAATGCAGATTTAAAGATCTTCCCTGCCCCTAGCTTAAGTGCACCTGGAGCCTGTGGTGGGAGGCTTGTTTTTCAGGAAAGCCCACACCTTGATACTTTGTGATTGGGCAGTGGGTCAAGGAGGTTGTTACATTCTCTGAGCCAAGAGAAGGCTATATAAACCCTGAGGAGAGGCTTTGCTTTGGGGCTCACTTTGAGAAGTGTTGTGTGATTTGACCAGATGAGACTCTGGGAAGCCGTTGTTGAGAGCCCCCCGGCTTTGAAAACCCAGATGTTGATGCTTCCCTCTCTGGTAACTGTGATTTGGTATTGTATGTAATGTTGGGACAGTTTGGAAGCCTGTCTGTTTGATCTGTAAGTTCTGTAACTCTGAAGTTCGGGGTGCTGACCTTTTTCCCCTGAACTAGGTAATGTGTGTTTGTTTGATTAAAGTAAGCTTGTTAACCCATTTTGAGTTGCTTTCCTTTTGAAAAGCAGATCTAAGAACCTGTGTTGGCAGTCACCCTGGGGATATTGGGGTGCTTGCCGCTACACTGGGCTTTGTTTAAAAACAAAACAAAAAACCTAGGCAGTTTTAATGATTTTCCTACCTTGTATCCTGTACCTTAAAAAGCGGGTCCAGTTCTATGGAATCATTCTGTTCTGGGAGAATGTTCTGAAAGCTTTTGAAACTAGAATTGTCTGTACAAGAAGCTCTTGTTATAAGACTGCTAAGCAAGTGAGATTTTTTATTAACTAAAATGGTTTCTTAGCAAGAACATTGTTTCCCTGTTTGTTCACTATGGAGTTTAGCGGCAACAGTAAGGTAGATAAGTTCTGCACAAATAATCTTCCTGATGGCCTGTTCAGATTATTTCACTTATTTGCTCAGAAACCTTCAGTTGTTGAATAAAGTACAGTAAAGTACAGTAATTCAGTAGTAGTTGAATAAAGTACAGACTCCTTGATCTAGCATACAAGGCCTGCCACATTCTGACTCCAGCTTAACTTTTTTTTTTTGCTTTTTGGGGGGCAATTGGGGTTAAGTAACTTGCCCAAGGTCACACAGCTAGGTTTTTTTTGTTCGTGTCTGCGTTAAGTGTCTGAGGCCGGATCCGAACTCAGGTCCTTCTGACTCCAGGGCTGATGCTCTACTCACTGCGCCACCTAGCCACTCCTCCAGCTTAACTTTCAAGCCTTATCCCATAATTCCCTTTATACTATAAATCTCTTTTACTATGTACCATCTCCTATTCTTATCTTGCCCTTTCTCATCTCCATGCCTTTATGTTGTCCATCTTCCTGTAATGGATTCCATTCCTTGAGCTTCCAGATTCAGCTCAGGTGCTGTCTCATACATGAAACCTTCTATGATCCTTCCAGATAGAAGTTACATTTCCTCTTAAAATTTACCATTACATTTTCGTTCTCTCCTTAATACTACTCATGGCTTACATCAGTTATTTATGTGCATTTGTTATCCCACCCATTTAGAACATAAGCTCTATGAAGAAGAAGACTGTTTTATTTTATCTTTGTATCTTCAGTACCTACCACAGTGCTTTGTGTACAATTAGACATTCAGTAAATTCTGTATAATTGAATTGAATTCTATATAATTGAATTATACTCTATTCACAATTAATTTTCAATCAATTAACGTGTAATAAAATATTCTTAACAGTAAAACTACAATAAATGTTCATTCTTTTTTAAATCAGAAGTTCTTTTTAGATTTGGCAGATTTTTAGGGTTTTGATTTTGAGTAGTCACTAATGTACCATAGATATGTAGAAGTATCAATTTGTGGAAACTTCCAGTAGATTAAATGGTTTATAGTGTACTATGCCAAGAATGTAGTTGTAATATAAATCTAAGGAAATTGCAGAACTACTTCTGTGTTCTTCAGGACTAAGCTTGAATCGTTCTTCATCCATAAAGTCTTATAAACCCACTATGACCTTTCCATTTCTAAAATCAGAGCACTTATTTTTGTACCATTCATTTAATTTATATATGACTTTAACATTTAACATATTGTTTAACTTAAGTAACTTTTAAATTATTAACCTTTCATATTAACTTTTTTTCAAACCTTTGATTTTTCCAGTTAGACTGCAGAATTATGTGATGATTCAAACAAAAGGACCTCAGACCATCAGTCCAATCCACACTCACTGATTGAGCTCCCTCTTTTGCCTTTACAAGAAACAATAATCCATCCCCTACTTAAAGATTTAAAGATCTTGCAAAGTTTTTCCATTCCTTTTTCTATCAAAAATCTTCCTCTTTTTAACTTTTATCCTTTACCTTTAATTCTGTCCTTTAGAGAAATGTAGAGAAGTCTGATCCTTCTTCCAAATGATAGTTCTTCAAATAGAATAATCAATTCCTCTAGATATTTTCTTTTCTAATCTAAATATTTTTAATCCCTTTAACTGACTCTCATATAGCCCAAATTCTAATATCTGCACCATCTAGGACTTAAGGAGTCAAAAAGAGTCAAGTGAAATATTGGAATGTCACTGAAGTTGAGTATAAATGATACCTGATAGTACCTGATAGGGAGCAAGAATAGCATGTGAGAAATTTTACTCCCATTAGGAAGCCATGAAAAGTGTGGCTAAACAAAAGATAAAACTTTTTGACTACCTTTGCTTAGAAAAAACCATTATTGGGGGCGGCTAGGTGGCGCAGTGAATAGAGTGCCGGCCCTGGAATCAGAAGGACCTGAGTTCGGAGCCGGCCTCCGACACCTAATCCGCACAAACAAAAAACCTAGCCGTGTAACCTTGGGCAAGTTACTTAACCCCAATTGCCCTAAAGGGGCGGCTAGGTGGCGCAGTGAGTAAGAGGGCCGGCCTCGGAGTTTGGATGACCCGAGATCAGATCCGGCCTCAGAAAATGAGCACCCACGCATAAATCAAATGACTAGCCGTGTAACCTTGAGCAAGTTACTTGACCCCAATTGCTTTAAAAAAAAAAAAAAACCATTATTTCCTCCAACCAGAGTTCATATGGTATTATTTCAGGTCTCTTTACCTTCTTGGCTATGATCCAGTGTGTCCATTTTCTTCTTAAAATATTACATACAGAACTGAACACAGTGTTTTATGACATAGACTATAGTGCTATTGCAATCTCACAGATACTGAACACTGCACTTCTGTCAGTGCAACCTAGGACCATACTAGTTTGTTTGTGTTTTTTTTTTTAATTATAGTAGTATACCATTAACTTAGAGTCCCCTACCCCCCATGGGATCCTAGGGTACATTAATAAAAGTATAGTGTTTATAGCGCTATAGTATTCTATCATTATGAGGGGTCATAACATAAACTTCTGATTTCCTTCTCAGCACTTAACATAGTGTTGTTTGTGTTTTTTTTTTTTTTTAGCATTTATGCTTAGTAAGTATTTATTGATTAAAATCAGTAGCATCTATTTGGCCCAAGAGCTTCTTACTGTGCTCTTTTCAGCTTATGTACCTTTCTTCCTTTGAGGGAACTTATTTGTATTTCCTTTTACCATTGATTGCTATTGAAGAAAGTATTTTGGGGGGCAGAGCCAAGATGGTGGGTGGAGTAAATGGAGAGACTTGACTAAACTCTCCCAAATTCCCCTCCAAACAATGTAAAAAATGCCTCAAACCAAATTCTGTAGCAGCAGCAGCACCCACCAAAGGATGGAGTGAAACAATTTACCAGCCCAAGATAGCTTAGAAGGTCTGTAGGAAAGGTCTTTCTCACTGGGTTGAGAGTGTAACATGCTCTAGGCCAGGTTGCATCAGCATAGGCTGTGCCTGACAAGCTAGCAGTAGGCCTTGGGGTTCAACTAGCTTATGGAATAGCTTCTGGAGCTTTCAGCCCATAGATGATAAGGGGTTAGACCAGTCACAAGGAGATTATTGGGTATCCTTTGTTGTCACTGGGAGCAGGGCCATTGAATTAATTATACCGTTTCCAGGTCACAGTCCCAGGGTGAGGAGGAACTCTAGTAGGAGACAGAGTTCCAGGGTGGAACAGAGTGCTTGTGGTCATTCACAGACCAGAGAACAAGGCAGGAAAGCAGTGACCACACCTCTCCTTAGTTCATACCACCTTGGAAGAAACAAAAACTTACAGAACAGAAAACCCCCAGAATGAATTCTGAAAGCACTAGCATGAAAAAACTGAAGTTTGGGATAGTGCTGCCACCCCGGGAGCAGAGCCCAATTTTGACATAAAGTTAAAAGGCTAAAAATAGGTTGGGGAAGTGAGCAAATAAACCATAGGAACAAGAAAAAGAACCTGACCTTAGAAAATTACTATACTGACAGGGAAGATCAAAACTCAAATTTAGGAAAAAGACAGCAGTGTGAAAACAGCCATTCAAAGAAAAATATGAATTGGTGCCATGTTCAAAAAGAGTTCCTGGAAGAGCTCAAAAAAAGATTTTAAAAATCAACTAAGAAAGATAAAGGAAAAATTGGATAAAGAAATGAAATGATGGAAGAAAATCGTGAAAAATAAAAAAGAATCAACAGTTTGACAAAGGAGGCACCAAAAAAAAAAAAAACAACCAAAACTGAAGAAAATAACACCTTGAAAAACAGAATAGGCCAAATGGTGAAAGAGGCACAAACATCTCTGAAGAAAACTCCTTAAAAAGCAGAAATGGCCAAATGGAAAAAGATATACAAAAATTCAAGGAAGAAAAGAACTCCTTAAGGAGGAGGATTGGACAAGGAGAAGCTAATGACTCCATATGACATCAAGAAATAATAAAAATGGGGTGGCTAGGTTGCATAGTGAATAGAGCACTGGCCTTGGAGCCAGGAGGACCTGAGTTCAAATCTGGCCTCAGACACTTAACACATACTAGCAATGTGACCTTGGGCAAATCACTTAACCCCAATTGCCCTACCTTCTCCCCTCCAAAAAGCAAAAAAGAAAGAAATAATAAAAATTAAAATTAAAAGATTTTTTAAAATAGAGGAAAATGTGAAATATCTTAATGGAAAATAGATTGAGGAAAGATAATTTAAGGATTATATGTAAAGCCATGATACTAAAAAATAAAAAGCCAAGACTTCTTTCAAGAATTATCAAGGAAAACTGACATGACAGAACCACAGGGCAAAATAGAAATTGAAATTATCTACTGTTCACCTCCTGAAAGAGACCCGAAAGTGAAAACTCCCGGGAATATTATTACCAAATAGCTCCCAAGTCAAGAAGAAAATATCAGAAGTAGCCAGAAAGAAATAATTCATATATCATGGAGCCACAGTCATCAGAGCATAAGATTTAGCAGCTTCTGCAATAAAGGATCAGAGGTCTTGGAATATGATATTCCAGAGGGCAATGGAGCTAGGATTACAACCTTACAACCAAGAATCAGCTATCTAGCAAACTGAATATAGTCCTTAAGGGGAAAAAATGGATATTTAACAAAAAAGAGAACTTTTGAGCATTCCTGATGAAAAGACCAGAGCTGAATAGAAAATTTGAGTTTTAATTGAAAAACTCAAGAGAAGCATAAATAGGAAAGAGAAATCATAATGGATTCAGTAAAGTTAAACTGTTTACATTCCTACATGAGAAGCTGATACTTGTTACTCCTAAGAACTTTATCACTATTAGGCCTATTAGAAGATACATTCTCAGAGGACATAGGTTGATTGCGATGGGATGATATCCAAAAACCCCAGAATTAAGCAAATGAGAAAGACGTATGCATTGGGAGAAGTGGGCAGGGAGAAGTATAATGGTGGTAAATTATCTCACAGAAAAGAGGTGAGAAAGAGTTATTAACAGTGAGGGAAGATGGCAAGGCAATGCTTGAACCTTACTCGAATCATACTTTTCTCAAAGAAGGATTACCATACACACTCAGTTGAACATGGAAGTCTCTCTTACCATACAGGGAAGTAGGAGGGGAAGGAAATAAGAGAAAGGAATGACTCATAAAAGAGAGAGTGGATTGGGGGAGGCAGTGATCAGAAGCAAAGTACTTTTGAGGAGGGCAGTGGGGGAGGGGAGGGGGAGTAAGGAAGAAGAAACAATGGGAAAAAAAGTAAAATAGAGGGAAATACACAGTAATCATAACTATGAATGTCAGTGAGATGACCTCACCACTAGAATGGAACCAGATAGAGTAGATTACATCATATAGACATAAAGGGTGATTAATATAAGCAAATTAGTGGAGTATGAAATAGTTTACCTGCCATATCTATGGATAAGGGAAGAAAACCATTGCAGCCAAGATTAGAAGGAAAGAAGAAAACAGGAACTTTTTTTACAAGTTTCTCTGATAAAGGCTACATTTCTCAAATATATAGAGAATTGAGTCAAATTTATAAGAATGCAAGTCATCCACCAATTTAAAAAATGGTCAAAGGCAGTTTTCAGACAAATCAAAGCTATCTATGGTGAGGTAATAAAAATGCTCTAAATTACTATTGATGAAAGAAATGTACATTAACACAACTCTGAGATACTACCTTACACCTATCAGATTAGCTAACATGAAAGAAAAGGAGAATGACAAATGTTATAGGGGATGTCCGAAAATTAAGAAACTTATTGCTTGTTGAGTTGTGAACTGATCCATCAACCATTCTGGAAAGCAATTTGGAATAATGCCCAAAGGACTATAAAACTGTATAACTTTTGATTCAGCAATACCATAACTATCTCTGTATCCCAAAGAGATCAAAGAAAAAGGAAAAAGGACCTATATGTACAAAAGTATTTATAGCACTCTTTTTGTGGAGGCAAAGATTTGGAAATTGATGGAATGTCCATCCATTGGGGAATGGCTGAACAAGTTGTGGTATATAATTGTGATGAAATACAATTGTGCGGTAAGAAATGACAAGCAGGATGATTTCAGAAAAACATGGACAGACTTATATGAACTGATGCAAAATGGAGGAAAATATGGTGCACAGTAACATTAATATTGTATCATGATCAACTGTGAATGACTTAGATATCCTCAGTAATACAGTGATCTAAGACAGTTCTGAAGGACACATGATGAAGAATGCTGTCCACTCTATAGAAAGAACTGATGGATTTGCGATGCAAATTGAAGCATACTTTTTTTTTACTTTATTTTTCTTGTGTAGTTTTTTTATGTGTGTTTTCACAGTAAGACTACTTTGGTAATATGTTGCAAATGATTGTACATGCATAACTTGTATCAAATTGCTTGCTTTTTCATTGAGGGGGATGTAATAGGGACTTTGGAACACAGATTTTTTTTAAAATGTTAAAAATTGTTTTTAGATATAATTGAAAAACTCCCCCCCAAAAAAATTAAAGAAATTATTTCATATTAGATCCTAACTGCCACAAATTTTGTTCTCAGAAATATTGACACTGATTTTTGTAGTGTGTTTATGTTAGATTATTCAGTCATAGCTTATATTTTATGGAGCTTTTAGTTTACAAGTTACTGTTATAACCTTGGGAGGTATAATACAGTAGAGTATCATTTCCCCCATTTTATAGGTGATTGAAACTCCAGACTAAGATTAAGTGATCTATTCATTAGCACATAGCTATTACAAGGCAAAATGAAGACCTAAGAGTCATTTTCTTTTTTTTTTTTCAATTAACAAGCACTTATTTTCTTTTCCCAAACAAAACTCTTTTTAAAAATATGCACAGGAGGATTGGACAAGTAGAAACTAATGACTCCATATGACATCAGGAAACAATAAAAATTAAAATTAAAAGATTTTTTTAAATTAAAAAATGTTAAATATCTCAATGGAGAAGCCACTGACCTGGAAAAGAGATTGAGAAAAGATAATTTAACAATTAAAACAAATTCCCACAATGGTGATATCAAAAAAGGTATCTCATTCTGCTTTTTGAGTCCATTATTTCCTCTAGGAGGTGAGAAGCTTTCTTTATTGCCAGTCCCCTAGAACTGGTCTTGTGACTACAAATCTAGTATCCTTTACACTGCGTTATGCTGCCAGATTTTTTGAGTATGACAAATAGAATTTAAATACAGCACCTATTAAGAATGAAATGGCAATAGGCACTAGATCTTTGATTTCTTTAGTATAAGGAACTCTATGATGAGGAAAGTCCCTTTACATTGCAGGTCAGCACTTGCTCTACAATAGTTGCCTTAAAAAATGAGAAGTAATTGACTTGCCCAGGAGCACATAGCCAGAATGTGTCAAGTAGTAGTTGCTCCTGAGTCTTCCTGACTAACGGCATCTCTCTCTAGATTATGTCTTGCTGCCTCTCAAGCATATTAATGCTATGTAAATTTCAAAATGTAATAAGGTACATAAATACTTATTAATATCAATGGTATTGAGTAAATTCTACTGTTTTTTAGTTTTCCATCTGTGAAAAGTAAGTTTTGTCTACTACTGTTGATATATGCTGGCTTTGGAAATCTAGCAAGTTCTTGAAGGAAGCTTAGGACTAGGCCTTTATTTAAATATTGAATATTTAAAAAGATGAGTATATGCTTAAATACTGTAGTGTTCTTCTTTTTACAAGTTTCTTGAAAGTTGTTACACAGAAGTTGTACAAAAGGCCAATGCTTGTACTCTATTAGTGGCATGGAAACATTCCCAGGTTATTAGAAGCTCCATTAATGGAATGTAAATTTGGACAGTTTTGGCCATATTGGAAAGGCTTCAGATATGGTTACCACATTTGACTGGGTCCACTTCTGTAGACTTTGCCTAACTAAGTGTGGAGAGGAACATCATCATTTGGCTCCCCACTTGGTGATAACGTTGTTTGGCTTATGGCAATCCATAGAACAAAGATAACTACCAAAAAAAAAAAAAGCCCTCAGTATTTTATAGCTTTTTTCTACTTCTGCAGTGACATTTGGAGGATGTGAAAAAGAGGCCCAGGTTTGCTGAATTTTTTATATATTCTATACTCATTAATTTAACAGTTGCTACTCTAAATATCCTTGGCAATAAAGCAATATTTTGTGGGATTCTTAGTCATCTTGTATAATGGTGTTTATGATGAGCCTAAGCAAAAAGACTAGAATTACAATTTATTCTCTGCTATCTTTTGCAGAGATTGAAAAAAGAGAAATTCTATTAATAATAAGACATTTTAAATTAGATCAACATATACTTTAATATTTGGGGGTATCATACAAAGGTGAACATTGGAGAGATGGGGAAAAAACATTTTAGAAAATAAGGTTCCGATTCATAAAACAAAAGGGCCTGGAACTTGTTGTCTACACAGACTTCCTGTGCCCTATTATGCATCATTAATACATTTTTCAGGAAGAGAATAATAATGCATTCAACATGTGGTAAGTGCCAAATAATGTCATCAAAACCCAGAATTAACTGTATCTTAAAGAACAAGAAATAACTGATTACCATTTTCATAGTTGGTTTCAGTGATAGACAGCAATATCCAGTAGCCAACTTGTGAAAGCAAAGAGGGAATTCCATAATAAATTACAAGAAAGAATAAGAATGTGATGTGGCATACAGTTGAACAAGTCTTATTTGACTTATTTAAATGAACTCTTGGTGTCACAAATGAAAACAGATAAAGTATTTAGACTATAGAGGTCTAATCCATGTAAAGCAGTTGCCAGAATGAGGAGGCTAGAACAGCTTAGAAACTGCCTCACCCAATAATTCCATATTTTTACAAAGCAGAGAAATATGGCAGCCAAGGGCAGCACTGACTTAAAATACAAATTCACTTGCAAAATTTTATGAATAGCAGCGGCTAGGTGGCATAGTAAATAGAGCACCAGCCCTGGAGTCAGGAGGACCTGAGTTCAAATCCGGCCTCAGACACTTAGACACACACACACACACACACACACACACACACACACTCTAGCCGTGTGACCTTGGGCAAGTCACTTTACCCCAATTGCCCTCCAAAAAGCAAAATATATGTATTTATGAACAGTATTGCTTTATAAAACATTGAGAAGTGATGGAGGAAAATCAAGTTAACATAAGGTTTGCTGTGAGACCCAATTAAATCATCACATCTGAGGAGTTTTTAAAAATAAAACTAGAAGGACAATAAAAAGACATTAATGGAAAAGTTCTTT
This sequence comes from Gymnobelideus leadbeateri, assembly GCA_011680675.1. NCBI lineage: Eukaryota > Metazoa > Chordata > Mammalia > Diprotodontia > Petauridae > Gymnobelideus > Gymnobelideus leadbeateri. The sequence goes on from WOXC01003833.1 coordinate 99,261, forward strand.
TTAGTGTTTTTCAAATAACTAATTTTCTTCATCAGGGATAAAGGAGCCACCACATTTAGATTTTAACATATTCCTTGAAGTGTGGTATACAGAATTGAACTGGCATTAACAATAATTAATATGCAAAGTACATTTGGATCAAAACCAAGTAATTGCAGAGGAGTTCTCTTCTGGAAATGATAAATTTTTAGAGCATTAAAGGATCATATCTTAAGACAGCTGAAAGAGAAGATACCAGATAATTAGAAAAAGATACCGTAGAACTTATCACCATCCAATGAGCCTATATTCTCGTCTCTACGAAATTGAGAAAATTTACAAACATATTGAGATTCTCATTGATGAAATAAGAGACTTTTCACAAATGGTATTCTAAAAGAGACCACATCTTTATAGTCATACAGAATAATTGAAAGGTACAGAGAAAACAAGATCCCTTTTCCCCACCTTCCTCCATGCTTATTTTATTTATTGGTTATTTTTTTTAAATTGATTCGGTAGCACTAAATTATGTTACCTTTGATATTTGCCTTCAGTGCACATTAATATTTTATAAAATTCCTTGAAACGTAAAATAACATAAGTTTGATTATCTTGTTATTAACATCAGGCAAGGCACAAGACAATATGTACCCTTACAGAAGGTTTTTGTTACTGTCACGGAAGTCATTTACTATAAAATCCCAAAATAAGAGAATTCCTTATAAATGTTGAGGAGCTATTTGCAGATATTATTTTGCTGATTTGATTGAACCCTGTAACATTTTCAAACGTCCTAAATAAGATCTATAATTATTCCAAAGAGTTTGACCCAACCTTTAAAAAAAAAAAAAAAACAAGTGGATAAAAAAATTCCTTCCTGTCTAGACTCTTGATATACAGATAAGTAGAAGATCCATAGAAATGGTTCATTAGTAAGTATGTGTTAGACCTTACAGAAGGACAATGACCTGGACCAAAAATTAACTAGGAGGGAAAAAAATGACTTTGCATTTGTGAAATATACAGTACTTTTGGTTTTCTCTCTGAAATAAAAACCAGCCTGTCAAATATCAGTATTTTTCACAGTGATACTATATGACTGCAAGTTAGAGAATACTACTCTCTCTGAGGAATCAAAATTTTAGGTCATCCAGTAGGCAGTGGAGACATACATGGTGGGCATAAATAAGCCGTAACATTTTATGAAAGTGTGAAATGTATTTTTTAATCAGTCTTTATTAGTTGCTGTGCTCAAAAAGTTATGCTACCTTGTGGCAAATATTCTGGTGATGAGTCTGTCAGAACATAACCAGATTGGTCTTTAGATATAAATATAAGTCTCTCAGTGGGTATTGGTATTGGACTTGGTGATATGCTGACATGCTCTTTAAGAACGTAAAGTCATTTCCATGTTGTCAGGAGGCTTTGCTGGCAGAGTTCTTTTAAGGCTTCTTTAGTGACCCTAAGATTACTTAATTCGTACTGTTAAGTAAGTAAAATTACTTAAATGGATATTTCTAATTCCCTGTCCCCCCAATTATAAATTTTCCTGCCTTTCACCACAATAGAGTAGAATGTTATCATAGCACAGCTAGACTGATTGATACACACCAAGGTCAGATCATGTTGTAGCAGCTTGTATGCTAGACATAATGTCAAGAGACCTGGGTTCAGACCACGGAACAGCAGCAATACTAACAGCAGTTCATTGTTCAGTCATTCTTTCATTCAACACACATTTGTTGAGTTCTTCCTGTATGCTACAAGACATTGTACATTTCACATCACATATAGTCACTTCCTTTTAAGGAAATCAATGATAATTCAAAACAATGAGTAACCTATAATTTCTACTTGACTCTAGAATGCATTGTAGCATTTCAATAGTAGATTTGCTTTCTAAGTTATCCCTTATGCTAATACAGAAAGCTACAGGTTCAGATTCTTTTAGTGGGTGCATTTACCTGCCTTCGCAGCACCATCATACCTCACTCAGTGTTACTGCTATTAATGCTGCCAAAGTTGGGACACATCATCTTTAGCTAAAAAGATTTTAGCATCCTTCGTTGGTTGTTGATGACCAAAATCAATAAAATATTCAAGAAAAAATCATCACCTGAAAATCCTTTTCTAGTGTATTCAGAACAACTGAAGGACTACTAAAAAAGGAAAAAAAAACATTGGAAAGAAAGTATACATCAACCTGAAACATTTTGTATTAGTGCCACATCTCTTTGTGAATAATAGAAGATTTCTACTACATAAATCATTCATTGGAATGGTATCTGGTATTAAAGTTAATTTTATGATCCCTCAACTGGCACCATCAATCATATATGTATAAGGTGAAAGGAAGGTTAGTCAAAATAAGATGAGTTCAGTAAAAGAAATGTTTGTGGTTTAATGCTTGGATAAAAAATACTAAACTCATTCCAACAGTAAAACATTGCTGGAAGGTGCTAACCTGAAAACCATACTTCAAACCAACACCAGCTATGAGCCAGTAGGCTAGTAGTTCATCTTAAAAAGTGTTGGAAAGCTGGGAATATACTAGTGGGATCTCAATTTCTGTATTGAATGTGCATTTTAAGCTTTGTCCTTAGAAGGTGTGCTTCTTGCTTTTAGATGAGAGAGAATAATGTAAGAAATAAAAACACAAGAGTCAATAGCATTATTTTTGTTTAATGTATGTTGTAAGAATCAATCAATAAACATTTTTTAAGTATGTACTTTGACCAGGCACTGTGCTAAGCACTGAGAATACAAAAGGAAGCAAAAAACAGTCCTTTCCCTCAAGGAGCTTACAATCTAATGGATAATATACAAAGAAATATATACAAAGCAAGCTATATACTGGATAAATAGAAAATAATTTAAGAGGGGGAAACACTGGAATTAAGAGGGGTTGGGGAAGGCTTCCTGTAGAAGGTGGGATTGTAGTTGGAAATTAAAGGAAGCCAGGGAGGTTAGTGGTCAGAATGGAAAGGGGAGGGAGTACAGTGAATAGAGTATTGGCCCTGGAATCAGGAGGACCTGAGTTCAAATCCAGCCTCAGACGATGCTTACTAATCTTGTGACCTTGGGCAAATCACTTAAGCCCAATTACCCTGCCTTCCCCCCTCCAAAAAAAAGAAGAAGAAGAAGGGAGAGTGCTCTAGCCAGAGATAGTGCCCTGGAGCCAAGAGGTGGAGTTTCTTCTTTGTGGAACAGCCTGGAGGCCAGTGGAATTGCTGGAAAGGCAATGTCACTAGATTGTAGAGTATATTTGAGAGAGTAAGGTGTAAGAAGACTGGAAAGGTAAAGAAGAGACTGGTTTATAAAGGGCTTTGAATGCCAAACAGAACATTTTGTATTTTGGAGGCCATGAGTCATCCCTGGACATTATAGAGTAGGGGAGTTGACATGATCAGATCCACATTTTAGGAAAATCACTTCAGTGAATGAATGGAGGATGGATTGGAATGGGGAGAGGCTTGTAGCAAGCAGACCCACCAGAAGGATGTTACAGTTATCAAGGCATGAGGTGATAAGGGCCTGCACTAGAAGGCTATGTCAGGGGAGAGATGTTGTAAAAGTGAAATTGATGGGCCTTGGTGCTAGTTTGGATATTGGAAAGTGAGAGATAGGGAGGAATCAAAGATGACTTCTAGGTCTTAAGCCTGAAGAACTGGAGGATAATATTGCCCTTCTACATTAATAGTCTAATACATAGGAGGAAAACCCAGAGAGAATAGTGTTTTGAAAACCTAGAAAGAAGAGAATATCAAGGAGAAGAGATTAACCAATAGTATTAGAGTCTGCAGAGAGGTCAAGGAGAATGAGGATTGAAAAGAGGCCATTGAATTTGGCAAGTAAGAGAATAATAGAGAAGGTTGGAGGAGGGGAGGGTTTGGGGAAAGATGAGTTCTATTTCGGACATACTGAGTTTGAAATGTCTACTAGACATACAGTCTGAGATGTCTGAAAAGCAGTTGGACACATGAGATTGGAGATCAGTAGAGAGATTGGGGCAGAAAAGATAGATTTGAGAACTATCAGCATATAAATGATGAGGTCATCAAGTGAACTAGTATAGAGGAAGAAGAGGAGAGGGGCCCATGGCAGAACTCTGAGAGATACCTACAATTGAAGGGTGTCATCTGGACAAGGATGCAGGAAAGGAGACAGAGGAGTGGTCAGATAGATAGGAGGAAAGAGTGGTGTCCCAAAAACCTAGAGGGGTGAAGCCAAAATGGCAGAATAGAAGAAACAGTCAGTCAAGTTCTTCCAGTATTCGCCTCCATATAACTTTAAAATAACACCTCAAATTGAATCCTGGAGTGGCAGAACCAACAGAAAGGTCAGAGTGAAACATTCTTCCAGCTTAATACAACTTAGGAAATCAGAAGTAGAGATTTGTGACATGACAGAGGTTGGCCAGTAACCCACATGAATACAGTGGTGGGACTAGGTGGTGAGGACAGAAGCATCAGCAGGTTCAGGTGCTCTTAAGCCAGAGATGGTAAGGAGATCTTGTCACTGGTCAGAAAGGGATTAGAGGGTACCCCTATGTTAGCACTGGATAAAGGACTAGATGCTATTTGACAGCTCTTTTGCCCCACCCACTTCAGGGTCACAATTCAAGGACGGAAAAAACTTTCAGTCATGAGGAAGCAAGGATCCTAAGGAACAGTATTGGTTACAATTCCAAGGGATCAGGGATCCTTCCTGGGTCAGCACCAGAGCACATGCTAGGAGAGCAATCAATGACCACACCTCTCCCCAGATCATACCACCTTGGAAGCTCCAAAAAAAAATCCAAACTCTCAGAACTTAACTCTGAAAATAGCAGTGCAGAAAAGTATGAAGTTTCAGACTACGTCCGTCTCCCTCCTCACCTCTTCCCCACAGCAGGAACAGAGCTCAACTTTAACATACAAGTTCAAAGTCAAGAAATAGACTGGGAAAATGGACAAACAACAAAAAAGAAGCTTACCATAAAAGGCTACTATGGTGTTACTGAAGATCAAGACACAAACTTAGAAGATAGCAATGTGGAAACAACTACAAAGAAAAAAGATTAAATTGGCCATAAGCCCAACAAGAATTTTTAGAAAAGCAAAAGATTTATTTTCAAAATTAAATAAGAGTAATAAAGGAAAATGGGTAAAAAAAAAAGAGTGAGAGAAGAAAATTATGAAAAGATAGTAGCTTGGCCTTCAAAGTTTCAGAGACCTGGGGGCGGAGCCAAGATGGTGGAGTAGAAACAGCGCGTCCAAGCCACTCTCCTCCCAGATCACCTCCAAACTATGTAAAAGGGGACTCTGAACAACTTCTGGAGCCCCAGCACCCATAGAATGACATAGAGAAGCTAACCTCCCACTGAGGGCAGCCCTGCAGGAAGAACCAGCACAGCGCTCTGGGAGCCGGTAGCACAGTGCGTAGGGAGCAGAGCACAGTTCCACCTGAGTCGTGGTTTTAGCCCCAGGGTGGCCGGGCCAGCAGCTGGCTGGAGGGACCCTAGAACACCAGCAGCTGTGGCGATTCCAGAATTATCAACATAGACATGCCTAGGACAAAGTGAGAGGTTAGTGCCCTATGGACTTTGGGACCAGTATTTGGGGAACGCGTCGGCTTCCTCCCCTGGGGGCTAGAAGCTGCTGAGGAGACAAGCCATTTTGTAGTTTTCAGAGGCAGCTCCAGCTCCTGGCCTGCGAACTGTAGGGAGATCCAGCGATCAGTCTTTGGGGGGTAATTGCTCCCTGGATCTGGATTGTGATCTGGGGTGGAGGTCGTGGGTGGGTTTCCAGCTTGCCAGAAATGGAAGTTGTCCCCCCACACATTCGGGACGAAAATTCCCCTGTCTGGTGGCAAAGCCATAGTGTAGCAACAAGCCCAAAAGTCAAGTAATTAAGTGGCAACATGCCAAGGCAAAGGAAACAAATTAAACAGAAAAATGCAACCTTAGACTCCTACTTTGGGGGCAAAGAGGATCGAAGCATAGAACAGGAGGAGGGCTATGAGGTCAGAAATCCTGCTCCAAAAGCCCCAAAGGAAAATATGAGCGGATTACAGGCCATAGAGGACCTTAAGAAGGACTTTAAAAATCAAATAAGAGAAGTGGGGGAAAAATTGGGAAGAGAAATGAGAAGGATGCAGGAAAAGTATGAAATGAGGGTCAACAGCCTGACTGAGGAAAACAACACCTTAAAAAATAGACTAACTCAAATGGCAAAGGAGGCCCAAAAGGGCAATGAGGAGAAGAATGCCTTAAAAAGTCGAATTTGCCAGATGGAAAAAGAATCTCAAAAGTTCACTGAGGAGATTCATTCCTTCAGAGTTAGACTGGAGCAAATGGAAGCTAATGACTTTATGAGAAATCAAGATGCTGTTAAACAGATCCAAACAAATGAAAGAATAGAAGGCAATGTGAAATATCTCATGGGAAAAACCACTGACCTGGAAAATAGATCCAGGAGAGACAATTTAAAAATTATTGGACTACCTGAAAGCCATGATCAAAGAAAGAACCTAGAAATCACCCTTCAAGAAATTCTCAAGGAAAATTGCCGTGATGTTTTAGATCCAGAGGGCAAAATAGAGGTTGAAAGAATCCACAGAGCACCTCCTGAAAAAGATCCCAAAAAGAAAATTCCCAGGAATATTATAGCCAGGTTCCAGAATTCCCAGATCAAGGAGAAAATACTCCAAGCAGCCAGGAAGAAACAGTTTCAATATTGTGGAAACACAATCAGAATAGCACAGGACCTGGCAGCTTCTACCCTGAGGGATCAAAGGGAATGGAGTATGATATTCCAGAGGGCAAAAGAGCTTGGAATGAACCCAAGGGTCACCTACCCAGCAAAACTGAGTATTTTGTTTCAGGGGAAAATATGGTCATTCAGTGGAATAGAAGACTTTCAAGCATTCTTGAGGAAAAAACCAGAGTGGAATAGAAAATTTGACATCCAGACACAAGAAGCAAGAGATGCCTGAGAAAAGGTAATCAGAGAAAAGAAATCAAAAGGAACTTATCAAAGTTGAACTATTTACATTCCTACATGGAAAAACAATACCTGTGACTGATGAAACCTTTCTCAGTATGAAAATAATGGAAGAAGGGTGTATGGTCATATGAATACATATGTGAATGTGTGTATATATGTTTACAGGTATACATGGATAGAAGGCATAGGTTGAATTTGGTGGGGAGGGATGATACTTAAGGGGTGAAGTTATGAGGTGAGAGAGGAAAGTGGCAAGAGGAGATGGGGAGAGACAGGGTAGGGTAAACTATCTCATGTGGAAGAAGCAAGGGGAAGTGGCTGCAGGGGAGGGGAAGAATAGGAAGACAAAAAGGCAAAACCACATTCTCATTGAATTTGGTTCAGGGAGAGAATGACATACATACTAAATGGGATATCTCAACCTGCAGCAGAATAGGGGAAGGGGGATGAGAGGAGGGATGATGGATGGGAGGGCATCCTTGGGGGGAGGGGAGGTTGGAAGTACCCACTATAGAAGAGGGACAGGATCATGTAGGGAATGGACCAGGTGGGGGGTGGGATGAGTGGGAGGGAAGTATAAGCAGCCTTGTACAATATATCTACTATGATAATGTTTTGCATAGCTAGACATGTACAACATATACTGAATTACTTATGTTCCCAGAGGGAATGGGTGACAAGGGAGGAAGGGAATGGATCTGAAATTCGAGGTCTTAAAATTAAATGTTTCAAATATATATAAATACTATTATTAATACTCTTTTGCTTGTAATTGGGAGATAAGATTGCAGGCATTGGGACACAGAGATTCACCTTCTTCTAATGGAAAAGTCAAAGGGGGTATGGGAGAAGATATGGGAGAGAGCAGATTGGAGGAAGAGATATCTTGTGGGACTACTATTCTGGGAGGATGGGTAGGGGAAAAACAGGGGAGAAAAATAATAGTAAGTTTTAAAAAAAATTAAAAAATGTATAAAAAAGAAAAGACAGCTTGATAAAAGAGGCACAAAATGACTAAAGCAAATAATTTTTCAAAAAGCGGAATTGGCTAAATGGAAAAAGAGGTGCAGAATCTCACTGAAGAAAATAATTCCCTAAAAATTAGCATTGGAGAAATGGCAGGTAATGACTCCATGAAACATCAAGAAACAAAGTCAAAAGAATGAGAAACTGAAAGAAAATGTGAAATATCTCATTGGAAAAAATCATTGATCTGGAAAAATAGATTAAAAAGTGAGAATTTAAGAATTATTGGACTGCTTAAAAGTTATGATCAAAGAAGGAGCCTAGACATTTATATTCAAGAAATTATCAAGGAAAATTGCCTCAATATCCTAGAAGCAGAGGTAAAACAAAAATTGAAACAATCCATTGATCACCATCTGAAAATGATACCAAAATGAAAACTCCCAGGAACATTATATCCAAATTATAGAGCTCCCAAGTCAAAAAGAAAATATTTTAAGCAGCCAGAAAGAAACCATTCAAATACCATGGAGCCACAGTCAGGATCTCACAAGACTTAGCAGCTTCCATGTCAAAGGAGCCAAGGACCTGGAATGTGATATTCCAGAAGGCAAATGAGCTGGGATTACAACCAAGAATAACTTACACAACAAAACAGTACAATTCGTCAAGGAAAAAAAAAAGTGGGGGAATGAAATAGAGAACTTTCAAGCATTTCTGATAAAAAGACCAGAGCTAAGTAGAAAATTTTGATTTTCAAATATAAGACTAAAAAAAAAAAGCATAAAAAATTTAACATGAGAGAAAAATAAGGGACTTGATAGGGTTAAACTGTTTACATTCCTGTGTGGAAAGATGATAAATGTAACTTCTAAGAGTTTTATCATTATTAGAGCACTTAAAAAGGATTCTACATAGAGGGAATCGAAGTGAATTATGTTTAAGTAATATTAAAAAAAAAAAAGATGGGAAACAAAGAGGGATGCCCTGGGAGGAAGAGAAGGGAGAGGAAGAATGGGGAAAATTATGTACCATAAAAAAGACATGCAAGAAAGAGCTCTTAAAATGGAGAAAAACCGGGGGTGGTGGTAGAGGGAAGCAACACTTGAACCTCACTTTCATCTAAATTGGTTCAAATAGAGAAAAACATACACTCATTTGGGTATAGAAATCTATCTTACCTAACAGGGAAATAGAAGAAGGGAGAGTAAGAAGAGGATAGGAGGGTGCAGCAAGGGATAAAAAGTAAGTCAGAAAAAGGAAGACATTGGTCAGAAGCAAAACAGACATTAGGGGAGGGAGAGGATAAAGAGAGAAAGAAAGATAAATAGAAGAAAATATAATAGAGGGAAATGTACAGTTAGTAATCATAACTAAGAATGTGAATGGGATGAATTCATCCATAAAATGAAAGTAGATAGCAGAATGGAGTAGAAACCAGAATCCAACAATATATTGTTTACAAGAAACGTATTGGAAACAGACAGACAGACACATACATACACAGTTAAAATAAGGGGCTGGAGCAGAATATGCTATGCTTCAACTGAAATAAAAAAGGCAGGGCGTAGCAATTATGATCTCAGGCAAAGCAAAAGCAAAAACTTAAAAGAGAAAAGCAGGGAAGCTACATCTAGCTAAAAGGCATAATAGACAATGAAGTCTTATCAGTGCCAAAATCCAGAGAAAAAAGAGTATCGAGGAGAAAGTGACCAGCAGTGTCAAAGGTTACAGAATGGTCAAGAGAATGAGGGTTGAGAAAAGACCATTGGATTTGACAACTAAGTAATCATTAGTAACTTTTAAGAGAGTAGTTTTGGTGGAATGATAAGTTCAGAAACCAGATTGTGAGTGATTAAGAAGAGAGACAGTAGATGGCCTTTTCAAGTAGTTTAGTTTCTAAGACAGAAGACATATAGGGTAATAGTTGTTGGAAATGGAAGGATCAAGTGAGTAACTATGTTTGGGGCTGTATTTGGTTCTCGTATGTGGTGTCACCAGATCATATGAATTGCCATCCAAATGCTTTTTGTGCGAGTTCAAAGCTCTAATACTTAGCAGTGAAAGAACAATTGATCATAACTAGATATTTCGAAAATATCATAATTTCACTGATCGTTTACCTTCTTTCCCTTAAATCTATGAATGTTATAGGTTCTTTTTTCTTCATTAAAAATTTATTATTACTTTTTATTTCAGTCTTTTATGGATACTCTATCACACACACACACACACATACATACACATACACACACAGCCCTCTACCTTACTTCGGAATTGAACCCTCTCTTGTAACAGTTAAGTAGACAGCCTATACAGTGAGCAATTGACAGTATCACATGGCCCATTATGCCCAATTCCTTGCCTCTGTTTAGAAAGAAAAGTATGCTTCTTTTTCTCTTCTGTGGGACCAAGATTATAACAGAGGTTCATAAGTATACCATTCAGATGCCTTGCATTAGTGAACAGAGGTACATTTAATGAGAGTTTGCTGAGTGCCTACTCTACAACATCCCTGTCTTCAAGGTACTTAAAAGGAGCTTGGACAGAATATTTTAACATTTTATAGAAGGGAAAGTTTTCCTAAAAATTAATTTTGATATAGTAGAATTTATTTTTCATTTCAACTTAACCTCAAGATTGCTTATTTGCACTTTGTCATCTTAGAAATTTTATCTCATTCCCATTTCCTTGGCTTTAAGGAAAACTTGTCCAGGGCGATTGCTATCCATAACTGTCACATAGATACCTTTGAATTTTGCAAGCAGATGCCTGTGTTTAAATCGCAGCTTTACCACTACTTGTAATGATGCTGGGCAAGTCACTTAATCTCTGTGAGCCTTAGGGAAATGACCTTTACCCATAAGGACCTTTCTGGGTCTGAATCTATGAACCAAGGACCTAGTCATATTAGTTGGTCTACCCCCTATATTCAGGCTGTCATTTAAATAATTGGTCATCTTGGCCCATCCCAGACTCATTTTATATTTGTTTGCCTGCCTCTAGAATACTATAGTCAGTAATAATTTTAAAATGCTTTGAGCTCTTCAGGAGAAAGATATGTTAATAGTATTGTCTTTTTGTTGTTCAGTTGTCTTTTGGCCATCTGACTCTTTGTGACCCCATTTGGAGTTTTCTTGCCAGAGATACCAGAGTAGTTTACCATTTCCTTCACCAGCTTTTTTACAGAGGAGGGAACTGAGGCAAATAAGATTAAGTGACTTATCAAGGGTCACACAGCTAATAAGTACCTGAGACCAGATTTGAACTCAGCAAGATGAATCTTTCTGACTCCAGGCCCAGTGTTTGATCCACTGCACCACCTGCCTCCTTACAAACTTTAAAATTCAAGATATGAATTATCCTTAATCATTACCACTTAATCTATTCCTAAATGTCCATATTGAACATGAAAATAATGTTCACCTTGCATTTCCTTAGAACTTGTCTTTCAGAATCATGGTGATAACAGTTCTTATAAGGAGGATTATGAAGCCTGGTGGCAGGATAGGTAGAATGTTGAACTTGGAGTCCAGAAGACCTGTGTTGAGTCTTGCCGTAGACATTTAATAGATGTGTAACCCTAGCCAAGGCACTTAACTTATCTATGCCTCAGTTTCTACATCTGTAAAATGGGAATGCTAATACTGCCTATCTCACTGGGTTGTTGTTATACTCAAATGACATGATGGGTAGTTATTTGCAAACCTTAAAGTGCTGGATAAATGTTATTATGTCATGAATCTTAATAGGAAAGAAATCAAGTTTATCAAGTCTAATTGAATATAAATTCAAAGATATTATTTTGTAACTAACAGTTTACAATTTCATCTCAACTAACCAAATTCTCATATGTTATAATTATTTTTCATTTTATGTTTCATGATAACTGTGCCTTTCTCCCCCCAAAATTCTCGTGCAATTTCAACTTATTACCAAGGCCTGGTAAAAATTATGGCTTTGGAGAGTACACTGAGAGGTCTGTGTTAAATTCATTTAAAGTGCAAAAACTTCTATTTATTTCTCCTTTATGACAAATGTAAACTGTTAAGGTTAAGTGGGTGGGGCAACCGGAAGTAATTACTAAAGCCAGTGGCATTTTTGTGGTTTAATAAAGGCAGAAGCTAATTATTCAGTTTTTATTTAAGTGAAATGATGCCAAAAAGGAGGTTCCTGCGGAGCAGCTGCACTCCTTCAGTGTTACCCTAATTTACCACAGACACAACTGTCACAAACAGAACTTTTAAACTTGATATATTGCCACGAAAGTTGGGAGTCTTTTGTTTGGAGTGCATGCAGAAGAACCCCTTTATACAAATCAACCGGGAGATGACGGACAATGATGAAAATTTGATTCTTTGAAGTCATAATGGTCATTGAAATGTGTGAAATTCTGGTATTGAAAAGAGAGCAGCCAGCAAGACTCTAAATCCTGGGTGGTTGCAAGAAGCTTGCTGGGAGGTTTTTCTGCATTTTGACACCAACTTCCCATTGCTTGTTCACTGCTTCCTTTGTTTAAAAAAAAGTTGAATTCACACAAGATAAATGGTCTGAATAGTTGATAACCGAATCATATAGTTTTTATATGAAAAGCTAATACTTAATGAGAGTAAAAAAGACTTTGGCCCTTTGGTATTTGGAAGAAAAATGTGATTTACTTGCATCAGCTTATCATTTCTTATTATTTTCTCTTAGTTTTTCTATTTGGTGAATTATTTGCTACTCAGGAAAAAAATGGAAGGCCCACCAGCTGCCCCCCCTCTTTGAGAATTTTTAAATATAAGGTAGACATAATGCTGTAAGTTTGAGCTCTATTGCAGAAGAATGATGTGCATCCCCTCAAAGCCAAATCGAGATTCCAGTGACCTTGAGTTCATGAGCTTCAAATTGGGTTTTCCTCTATGGCCTACATCTATAGGAGTAGAATATATTACATTTTTGGAACTTTATCTTATTCAAATGTTTCCATCCTCTTCAGTAATATAAGTGAGTCACATAATTCACATTTTAAATATTTAGAAAGGGTTGGTTTTTAAGATGTCATTATTTGTTATAACTGCATAGATTGTCATTTTCTACTGTGTCAGGTAAAAAAAATTGACTATTTAGTTTACAGAGTAAATTAATTCATTTTTCAGGTGAAGTTTGAACTCCCATTTTACCTTAGCCATACTCACTAGTTGTCAGAAAATGTATTAATTTATTTAATCTATAGCTAAGTATCCAGCTCATTCAGATTGGTGAAGTTTTAAATCTTTGTTGAATTCAAGGTATTTCTGCTCTACTAGATTTTTCCAAAACCCAATAAAATATTATTAGCAGGTGATTCTCCAACTTTTAAAAATTGATTTTTAATGCAAGAACAAAAATCAGTCAGCTTATCAAAAAAAATCAAGGTCATACGTATAACCTAAAATGACTTTCAGACATTTTGTTCTTGAAATGGTTCACAGGTAGCTCATTGAGAACTTGGACTCAAAGCAAAGCATTGAGGACAGAGTACAGAGTTCAACTTAGTGCAGCATAGTTCTTTTCAAGTATTATATTGTTTTAATGGCATCTCAGAGCGGGAGCTTTAGCCCATTGAAATGTCGCTTAAAGGACAGGTTCTTCTGTCACTAGCTGAAGCTGTGTGGATGAAATGATCACAATAGAGTGTTGTAATGCATTTTAAAAGTGTGAGAAATCAGTTTGTCTAGACTAAGAGTGCGCCTACAGGGAATAGGAATTTTAGAGCTTCTGTGCCCTTTAGGTGTCAAGTATGTGATAGATGCCAAGCTTTTTTATTCTCTATCTTTGGCAACAGCTCAGCTATGCTACAGTACCTTACATGTCTACTGCAAGCAAAAACATTGATTCTGTGTCAGGACAACTTGGGCTTCAAAATCCAGAAACTCATTGTCCTGAGAATCGTCTGTTCAAGTGCCAACTTTAAATTGGGGAAGATATCAATAAATAATTGCTATATTCCCAGAAGGCATGGAAACTTTAGCAGTTAAAAGTAAAAAATATAAAGAGATTAACAGCATCATGTAGCTATTTACTATCTAATTGAAACATTGAGTAATTTTATTAAGTTCAGGAGGTATTTGTCATAATTCATATTAAACTGTAATTCGGTACAAATCAAGAGAAAAACCAACTTAATGTTAAATACACTTATCTTATAAATTTCAGTAGCTTGAATACAGAGAAGTTCTCTTTCTAAAACTAAACTCAGCATCTAAATCTTGTGATATCTAGAATTTATTTTCTTGGGAGTTAGTGTTCATATTTTTAAAATCCTGGTTTACTTGTTATTCCTGCAATTCATTCGTGGGTTGGATGGGAGTGATAGTTTTACATTTCAGGATTCTGGGTCTTACCCTTAGTTTTTCTGTGGTTCCAACATGGGATAACTAAACATCCTCACCTTTATTTCAGATACCACGCAACCATTGTCTGCTTTTCTTTTTTATGATGTAGGCACATACTTGGACTGCATATTTGTGTACATATATGTGTATCATTTTGATAGTTTCTGTAAACAGACAAGCTGTGACAGAGAAACCACACCTCATTATTGGTACAGGTGGAAAAGTATTGTGTTAAGCATAACATTGACTGCCAACTAAAATAAAAAACTTTAAAGTGTATTACTTTTTAATCTTGTGGGTGTATTAGACTAGTATAGTCAGAAGTACCTGTCAGTCTTTTCTCATGCATGTTATAGCTTTGAATAATAGTATTATTTCTTTTATTTTTTAGCATTATTACACATATATTGACCATAAACAGCTACTTTTATTTAAAACCAAAAAGGTTTTGTCAGTTTTTACTCCTTGGACCCAAACATTTATTGAGGTGGTTTTTTATGAAAAAGTAATATATGTTACTTAAAAGAGTTGAAGAATATAGTTTTGTACATAGGCTTATTATTTCCAAATGAATGCACAGTCTTTAATTTTATAATTTTACTATAGGTATTTCATGTTTGCCCCACCCCCACCCTGGTCATCTTAAATAATTGTTCAAAGCTTACTTTATTAAGTGAAATATGAGTTAAGACATGCTTTATTTCTGGGAATGATTTAGAAGCAGTGCTAATTATTTTTCACAGACTAAAATATTTTGCCATCACTAAATAGGGACAGAAATGCAGAGATTTTTATTAAATATGTTTATCTCGTTATTGTGTGTCATGTGAGCATTGCTCAGACTTGTTAAATAAATTTAATGCAGATTGCCATATCTCTGGATATTCATACCACATTAATATTTTGTAATTGACCAGAAATGTAAGGGGGTGGGGGGGGGGAATGGGCCAGAAAATTCAACTTCAATATTTAGTACACAGAGCTGGGAAAATTATAAAATTTAACTACCTTAGCTTTGGATGATAGATTAGGTTTGAATCATCCTTATCATAGAAGATGTCAACATAGACAAATAAAAATACCATATTGAGTTTTAATTAGTCTTATTTTTTTTAATGGTTTCAGTCCTAACTGCAAAGGTAATGACTTGTTCTTCATAGTCAGACACTGATTATAGGGTTTGTTACTATTATGTTTTTTGCTGTTTAAAGTTTATTTAATGTTTTTATTATCTCCAAGCTTAAGAACCCTTGTTTTAATTTTCTCCTGATAACAGTTCATAAAGAGCCTTCTTCCAGCAGGATATTCTAATAATTAATATTCCTGCTTTGTTAAGTTGGTAGGGTATTGTGTATTTATCAGTTTAGCAACTATTGTAAAAGCTTCAGCAGGATTTTTTTTTTTTTTGGCCAGTATAAAACTCATAGTGGGGGGGGGTGGGGAGGAATTAAAAGAAATGTCTCAGAACATCAGGAAGACCCTACCATTTTCATAGAGATTTATTGGATGCCTTATCTTTGATATCTATCTGAGAAATTAAATAACCAGAAAGATATAGAAAACCAGTTTATAAATAAAGAAATATGAATACATTAGTATAAAAAAAGGGAACTATAAAAGCACATTTGTGGGTATGCACTATATCTGAAACATGTTTGATTTCTTATTTCTTTTTAGGATATCACTGCATTGACTGGTGTTCCAGAAGAACATATCAAAACTAGAAAAGTTCAGATTTTTGTTCCTACTCGCAATAACATGCAGTCTGGAGTAAACAACACAAAGAAATGGAAGATGGAGTTTGATACTAGGGAGCGATGGGAAAACCCTTTGATGGGTTGGGCATCAACGTGAGTGCTGTTTGTTGGTTTAATTTAGACTTTACTTTTACTTCTATGCAGTTTTTTTGTTTGTTTTACTTTGAACACTTTAAATTTTCGGGCTGTTTCATGTGCAGTGATGGTATGTTTTGACAATGCTTACGAAGGCAGGTTAGTATAGGCACTTTGCCTGAAGAAACATAAAATGTGGAAATTACATTGGTGCCTTCCATCCAATTGTGTTCATCTGGACCAGCACAGCACTGTGTATACAGTGAGTATTGAATAATGGTTGTCCAAATGGCATTGCACTTAAGTTAGATATTTCAAATTACACATGGATAATTAAGGAAAAAGTGTTACTAAATTTGTGCCTTCCAGCTCTAGATTTATAATCCTAGCTCATTACTCTTTTCTTCTTAGTATTAAGTCACAGTGAAATATCTTTATACAGTTTAGCGGGAAGTAGTCAGATAGTTTTAGAAATTAGTGCTCTACCCTGTTTGGGAGAGTTTGCCAGTCTAAATTAGGGTCTATATAAACATAGTATTCATAAAATGTCCCCAAAGTAAGTGACTTTACTGTCAGTGGTATGGAATCAAATTCAGTAAATGTTAATACTCATGATGTTCCAGCCTAGGACATTCAGAGAAGCCCTAATATAAATGTTGTGTTTGAGAATTCTCTAGACATTTTATACAACTCAGTTCTAACAAAATTTCATTACCACTTCAAGTTAACGTTCTGGTTTTAGTAAAGTATATTACTTATCTTTTTCTGTAGATGTAGTTAGACAAATGCCTGTTTAAAATGGCTGCCATTATTAATTTTGAATATGACTTTCTATAATTCACCAGATTAGATTTTGTCATTGCGTATAAGATTATTTAATACATTCTTCAGAATAAGTCTACTATATAATATGTAGATTTTTTAGTCATGTAATAGAAAGATCTGAATTTTTAATAAAAAGCATAGTATTGTGATTTCATTAAACATGAAATTTTAACATGAGCATCTGTACACCAGCATTAATGTAGCTTTTCATTCCTATCTTCAGTGTTAAAAACCCTTTAAGGGACTTTGGGCTTGTATAGCTTAACTTGTTTCAACATTCATCAGATATTTATCAAGGATCCACCATGTGCAGTATTCTTTGATAGACAGTATTTTACTTGAGCCTAACATTTCATGCAAGAATACAGTTTGAATTTAGATAGACTATTTTGGATTTACTATTCTTAAACAGAAGCTTATATGATTATATTATTTAAAGCATGACTAAGTCTAGAAATCCCTGTTTGGGTTTTGAAGTAGTTTCATGAGTTTCTAAATATGTTCTACCTTTAAAAACAGAAAAAACAAAAAAAAATACAGAAATGTGGAAATTTGTACCTAATCATATCTTTTTTTTAATACCATGGTGATTTTTAATGAATAAATAATACATACCCTATCAGTTAAACTTGACTCTAAATTCTCAAGAAGCTTTTAAATTAACTTTAGGAACTTTATAGACCAAATTTTGGAAATATTTAGAAGAATAAGGGCTATCTCACTATAATGCAATAGTTACAAAAATGATGCTTTTTGAAATAAATCTTAAGTTTGATAGAGGTTTTATTATTCCCATATGTCCTGGTAGTAAAAGAAAAAAAATTTACCCAACAGATTTAATTTCATCACTTCTACTCTTTTTTTTTTTTAATCTCCGAAACAGGTTGTTACAGCATTTAAGAATTCTTGAAAATATATTTGGGCAAAGCAACTTTCCCATTTACCATGTTTTCTGCCAACCATAATCTTTAATGATATGACACAATACCATTTAAGACTTTAGGTATTGTGAATAAAACATGGAATTCTGTATTAAGATTTGCAAAGTAGTTTTTAAAGCATTTATATTTATATATTTATTTCTATGCCTTTTGCACATAAACTTTTGAAGATCTGGATTTTTCAACACCTGACTTTTCATGAAATTTTCAATATTGGCATTATTGAGCTAAAACTATACTGTACAATAAGGAACTAAGGAATGCTAATCTGTTAATGCTGGATATTTAGTGTCAGTCAAAGGAATTGTTTTGGGGTGTGGGGAAAGAGGAATGTTGTTGTCCGTGCTGCACCTGGCACTCTACCCATTCCCACACCCACAGAGTTGCCAAATGTCAGTGATGTGGAGCTTTTAACTACATGGACAGAGGCACAGACAGATGCACAAATATACATTTATTTGTGTGGGCATACACATACATATATTCAGATATACATATATATGCACACACATTTCTGTTGTATCGCATAACATCTTTCAAGTGTTTGAACACCACACCTCCCTCCCTGCCCCTCTACCTCTCCCTCTGTCTGTCTGTCCTTGTCTCTTTCCTCATCTAAGGAGAAATAGAATCAAGTGAGGAGTGTAAGTAATGGCCTAACACAGAGACTATAGTGAGAAGGGCATCCCCATGAGGCTGACAGTGACCCAACGTGTCTTGTCTCCTTGTTCAGAATTTGGATACCTCACTCAGCCTGTTTGGGCCTCAACTTCTTAACTTCTTCATCTTTAAAATGACAGGATTATACTACCTAAATATAGAATGATTCAAGTAAAATCTAGTTAAGTAGCAAGTCTGGTAGTAGGAATTTGTCATAATAGCCAGTGATTGGTTCCTCAGTAAACCCCCCCCCCCCAGGAGGAGGCTTGAGTTTTGGATTTCACAGACTTACGTGATTGGCAGTCAGTCAAATATATCAGAACTTAAAGATCAGAATTAATGTTCTTTTCCAGAGCAATCTTTATGTATGCTTATCCCAAGTATATTGGGGGATATATATATGTTTAAAACATTTTTGCAAGACCCCTTTGGTTATTGATTTCAGAGTAAGTGCCATGTTCTATTGAATAGTCTTAACTGTGGCAATCCTTTTGATTAAAAAACAGTTTGAAGTTATTCAAAGTCAAGTCCCATAAATGAATGAAAAAGCATGTATTAAATGATTACTGTTTGCAAAGCACTCTGCTAAGTATGGGGATACAAGTAGAAAAGCAGAGACAGTTTGCTCTAAAGGAGCTCACATTCTGATGGAGGAGATTATGTAATAGTTTTCACCTTGGAATACTGTGGAAAAGAAGATACTAATGTACCTTCTTTAAAAACATTTCCACTGACCCTAAACTATTTAATAGTCTCTCAAAGATTTTAATGGTGAGAATTTTCTTTTTTGCATAAGGGGCTGCAATACTCATAGAAGCAGTTGCCAGATTCTGTCTTCACAGAGATTGTTTCTTTGTATAATGGTTCTTTGGGGTTGAGCTAGAAGGAGGACTGGTGGTCTGGGTTGGGGTGTTGATATGCCTCAAACTCTAGGGTTTGCTTACCTTGCCATGTAGTAATTAAGTTTTCAGTTGGTATAGTTGATATTAGGTAAGGAGGGCCCCTTCTTCACAGGAATTGCTCACACCAATGATGGATAGATGATCAAGGCAGGAAATACCATTGCAGGGAGTAGATTTTTTGTGGTTCCTAAACTGGCTATGGAAGCACTCCCAAAAAAGTTTTGAGCAATATATACATACATAGTGTAATATCCTGGGCAAAGTTGGTAAGGAATCAGAAGATCAAGATTTGGGTTCCAGTTCTGCTTATTACTACTACTAGTGACCACTATTTATATAAGACCTTAAACTATGGCAAACATTTACATATATTACCCTAAAACAGCCCTGTGAATTAGATATTTTAGACGTCATTCCTTTTTACGTATGTGGAAGCAGTGTTAGAGGAGTTAAAGGCTTACCCATGGTCACACATCTAGTATTTTAGAGACTGGGATGTGAACCCAGCTCTTCCTGACTCCAGATCTTGTGCTCTTAATCACTGTGCCTCACTGTCTCTGTTCCCCATGGAAACTTGGGTAAGTCTCAAGTCTTTTTGAGCTTTGATTTTCACATCTATAAAATCAGGATAATACCTGCCCTGTTTACTTCATAGGGTTTTTGTGTGGCTCATGTGAGATAATGCTGTGCAGTGTATACACTACTGTACAAACAAGAGGTAGTAAGTATCACTTAGGAGCTTTGTTTATGTGAGGAAATGAATCATATACCAATGCCTGTAACTAGGGTTTAAGTGCTATATGTTCAGGTTGTAAAAACAAGTGCTCCAGCCCTCTCATTAAACATAGCTTTCTTATGCCTCTTTTTTGTGTATGTAGACAAATCATTAATTTTCATCAGTTCTCTCTACATTAAGATTTAATTTTTTACCTGTATTGGAAGTTTTTTTTTAATATTGTCCTTTATTTTTAAATTTTATTTCCAGATATAACCCCCCCTCCAATATTCCCTTGTAATGAAAACTAACAGGGAAAAAATAAGTTTGGCAAAACTCAACTCATTTGAATATGTCTGCCAGCATATGCAATTTTTCGCTCATAGAACCCTTCTAACCTCCCCTTTCAACAAAAGGAGAGGGGGTACATTTTCCCCCCATCTTTTCTCTTGGGACCAAGCTTATTTTAGAGGTTAGAAACTTAAAGTAAAATAATTTTCTTTTAATGTAGTAATGAAACATCTGTAGATATCAGAATCAATACCGTTAATTCAATCATATCCTAATTGTTCTAATCCTCCTGGGTTATTTTTAAGGGGAAAAGAAAAAATCAACTATAACCTAAATTTAGAGTCCTTTGAGATTTTTTTGTGTTTATGAAATCCATGAGTTATAGTAGATAAAAGCTGTCTTTGAATTAAGGAAATCTGTGTTCAAGTCCTGCTTCTTACACTTTGCTAGCCATATGATCAGTTGTAGATCAGTGTTTGTGGAGGGAGTTTTCTTACCAGTGAAATCTGATTTCTCTTCCCTGTTTCTCTTTCTTGTGCCCACCTCTTTTAAACCACCTTTAATTATGTCTATACTAAGTTGGTTATTGCTTTTTTGCATCACTGCATTATTTAAGATTTTAGTTCTGATAGAACCACAGGCATTTAAAATGCTCACTGGTGGCTTTTTCTTTCTCAGCATGTAGTGAATATCTAACTATTGGACCTCTTTGGCAAAAATTGATATAGTTTCTATATTAATTTTTAGCATTTCTAATCTTTTTATAGCTTGTATATTTAGTTTTCTTAATTGTTTTTCCTTTGGTTTGCAGTAATTTATTTAGAATCTACCGTGTGCTAACTACTGGGGAAACAGAAAAATAAAAAACAGTTCCTGCTCCTAAGGAATTCACAGTCTAATGGGGGAGATGTCATACAAAATATATACAGGAGAAATTGGAGATAATCTTAGAGGGAAGGCACTAGTATTAAGGGGAATTGGGAAATATTTCTTGCAAAAGGTAGAATTTTAGCTGGCATTTAAAGAAATCCAAGAGACAGAGATGAAAAGGGAGACAATTCAAGGAATAGGAGAAATGACAGGAGTTGAGGGATGGAGTGTCTTGTGGGAAGATCATGAAGGAGACCAGTGTTACTAGGTCATAGAGTATGTGGAGGGGAATAAGGTATAAGAAGACTAGAATGGTAGGAAGGGGCCAGGTTATGAAGGGCTTTGAAAACCAAATGGAGGATTTTATATTTAGAGAATAACTCATCTCTCATTCAGTTTCTGGCAACTAACTTGCCCTCTGTATCATCCTTGGAAATAGAAGGTCATCTAATTTAAGCAGAGGTACACACTAATTTAGCTATTGCTAATTCTTACAGCACCTAACTTTCCACATAGTATGATTTATCCTAACTCCTTATTGGATCAGCGAAGCAGATGCCTTTTGTAGGCCTGAGAATAGCTCTTCTATGTATATTGTAGCAAGTGTCCCCGAATAGCAGTTTTTACTTCTCTCTCTCTCTCTCCCCCTCTCCCTCTCTCTCTCCCTCCCTCTCTCTCTCTTGAATCTATCTTATTGTAACATTGCTTCTTAATGGAATGATACCTGTTTACCCTTATATTTCACTGGCCAAATTTGTTGTACAGTGCACACGGGGGTGAAAACTATCAATTTATTAAGTGCCTTCTATGTATCAGACACTATGCCCACAGCTTTATAAATGTTATCCCATTTGATCCTCATAGTAACCCAGTGAGGGTTATCCAGGTTATAGTAAGCAATCTGGCAAATAGGATGCATATCATCTTTCAGAGAAGTAGAGATAAGATTGAACTTGAATGAGGTTAAGTATTTTATAGAATTTTTTTGAATCTTACAGTTCAGCCATCATTAATTTAAGTTTGGTTAGATATAACTGAGAGGTGGTTGTATATTTGTATATGTGTATACATACATACACACACACATATTCTCTTTGAAGTTAAAGAGAATCTTAATTCTTATGGTCAAGATTTGGGGAGTTTATAGTATATGGTAAATTCCCAAATCCATTTTCAAAAACATAGCTAGGTTGCAAGACTTTTGGTGATTTATCACTAAGGCTTTGATAATAATTTTGCCAGCATTTATTGAACATCTTTGTGTAGAAAGGACTGTATACTAGACTAATTTAGAGAGTTTGGAAGTTTATGATCTTCTCTGCTTATCTACTGTTAAATGCCTACTGAGGCATTTAAATTACCTGGAGAATTCCAGTAATAGAACAGGTGGAAAAGACTGTGGCACCAGTTGGGCTTATTGGCAGGGATGAACTAGAATATTTTCCTCATTCCTCCCAGCCTAGATTTTATTGTATTTTGTTCCACCAATCAGTTATTAGCAATAGAATTTGCTAATTGAGAAATTTTATCAAGATTAAAGCATCAAAATTAGAAGGAAGATATTATGCAAAACTAATGTCACTTTGAAAACTTAATTTATCAACTTAAAGATCATGTCCTTGTAGTTTCCATGAATTAATCTCTTAAGATTGTTTTACAGTTGTAAGCTTGTTGAGGACAAGCACTGTTTGTGTTTTTATAGTCTCTGTGCCATGATTCTTTCTACATAGTTGACCCACAGTTTGTGGAACTGAATTGAATTAAATGTCTATGTACTTATTTACCAGATTGCCCTCCTGTGCTGCCTCTGGTATGTGTTTATACAAATACACATATTTGTGTGTGTGTGTGTGTGTGTGTGTGTGTGTGTGTGTGTGTGTGTGTGTGTGTATCCACAAACTTGAAAAGAACATTGAGGTTTATAAAGCTAATGGAAATGTTGAAAATGTTTTCAAAATCTCTGTCCAGAAAAGGTTATCTTTAGCTTTAGGATGCCATAGTCATAAATTAAATCTATATTTTTATTTAGATTTTTGGAGAAATTAAATGTCAATTTAATTCTAGTCTTCATTCTTTTAATATCTGTATACATTATGGATGCATTTACAGATTTAAAACTATACCTAGAAAGTTATTAAACTGACATAACTAAAGCACTACTAAGTCTATACCACATAGAAAACAAAGAAAGAGGAAAGGAATATTTATGTGCTCACATTTTAGCAGCTGTTTTCAGCTAAAAATTGAAAACTAAAACTTTTTCTATTGGGAAATGACTAAGATAAAGAACATATACTACAATATGAATGTAATGGAATATTATTGTGCTATAAGAAATTATGAAATGGGTAGATTCAGAGAAAAAAAAGAAGACTTTTATGAATCTTAGCAGAGAGAAGTGAACAGAACTAGGAGAACAGTTTATATAATGATAATATTGTAGAGGAAAACATTGAAAGACTTTAGAACTCTGAGCAATGCAATAAGTCCAAAAGAATGAAGGTGAAACACAACTAGACTCTATTCCTGCCAGAGTAGATGAACTTAAAGGGCATAATGATACATAACATTTTTGGACATAGCTTATGTAGAAATTGGCTTTGCTGGTCTATGAAGCTATGTCAGGACTTTATTTTTTTAATTTTTTCTATGACGGTGTGGGAGATAGTGGTATGGACAGATTAATTTTTTAAATGCTTGTTAATTGAAAAAATAAACTTTAACCAAAATAATAAAAAAGAATGTTAAAAAAAAAAAAGAAGAGAATGCTTTTCCTGGTTATTGACCTTTCTGGAAGGACTAGAAAGCCATCACACAAGTCAGAACCATTTAAGACTCTAGTTAAATTAAACCAACCTTTGAAAAGTAAAAATAGTTCAGTTAACTTTCTTTGCTTTTCAGAGACATTAGCATTGATGTCTTATATCTTAAATATCTTAACAAACATTTTGTAATGGAGCCATTGTCTTTCAGTACAAGTTGGACATATCACTTGACATTTGTACTTTTTTAAAATAGCATTTTATTTTTTCCCTAGTTACGTGTCAAGAAAATTTTTAGCATTCATTATTATAAGATTTTGAGTTCCAAATTTTTCTCCCTCCTCCCCTCCCCTCTTCTGAAAAAGGTAGGCAGTTTGGTATAGTTTATACATGTGTGCTATCGTGTAAAAATATTTCCATATTAATTACAGTTGTAAAAGAAGAAACAAAAAACATGATAAAGAAAAAAGTAAGTGAAAAAATATGCTTCCATTTGCATTCAGAGTTTATCAGTTCTTTATCTGGATATGGATAGCATTTTCCTTCCTGAGTCCTTTCTACTTGTCTTGGATCATTGTGTTGGTGAGAAGAGCTGAGTCATTCATAGGTTACCATCACACAGTGTTGTTGATACTGTCTGAGTACAATATTTTCCTGGTTCTTCCCATTTGACTTTGTATCAATCCATACAAGTCTTTCCAGGATTTTCTGAAATGTCTGTTCATCATTTCTTTTTGCATAATAGTATTCCTTTACATTCATATACTACAGTTTGTTTAACCACTCCCCAATTGATGGACCTCCCCTGAACTTACAATATTTTGCCATCACAAATATTTTTGTACATGTACTTTTCCCTTGTTTATGGTCT